>BCJC01000010.1:0-57881 GCA_001600175.1 Erythrobasidium yunnanense | reverse complement strand
GTCTACCCTCCCGGCGGCGCTGTTTCCATCTGCACAGTCTCCAAGGAGGACTCTGCCTACCCACCCGGAGGCGCAGTCTCAATCTGCACCGTGTCCAAGAACGATGCTGCTTACCCTCCAGGAGGAGCGGTCTCCATCTGTGTGGTTGCCTAAATGCAGCGAAACCAGAGCGATAATACAGTGAGTTTCCCATCATTGCTCTATCAATACCAAGGGCGAATAACTGATACAACCCTTGACTTCGATAGCACCGATGATTCCTCCTTCGATCGACATCCGTATTTGGGGCAGTTACGATTGCATGGATATAGCTGTCTAGACCTGTAGTCGTGATTCAAGCTAGTCGTACATTCTAGTTCTACTTTCGGCCTTGTCATTATATTATCAGCTCCGTTCTAGCAATACTTATTGGCCTTACTACTGTTTCTCCCAACATGCAGTTGCGTGCTGATGCTTGGCAGTGTTGTTCCAAGCCGGCTCGCTGTCTATACCTGCCATACTGATTGTCCGAGAGCATCTAGGCAGTAACGATGCATCTTCCCAGCGTTGCACAGTTTCCGAAATCTAAGTCGAACCTTTTCTGAAGGAAGCCAGGTGACGATCCTCCCAGAAGCGGCTTGACCCGCACACTCAGTATCTTCGGTCAACAAGCGTTTGGCCTGGTGATTCCCGTTCACAATGCGACAGGCTTAACAGAGAACAACAAAAGACTTGGCACTCTTACGTAGATGCCCACATACCGAAGAATCCCTTGCGGGGCATCGTGCTATACGAATGCCGGGCCGGCGCCCAATACAGAAATTATGACTCAATGGCTTGATGCAGGAGGACCTCATGAGAATGCGCGTAGCGATATCGCTGGGGTTGGACGGCGAGATCCATCATCCTGGATCGCCGTAGTCTTGTTGAAGAGATGCACGCCAGTTTTGACTTTCGCGGACAATGCGTCTTGCTGTAAGAAACCAGCCCCTTGTTTGCAACTGTCATCTAGATAGCGTGGAGCGAAGATACGGAAGTTCTTCGCTGATCTGTTTCGCAAGCCTAGTCTTTCACTTGCATGGTCGCTAAGCAAAAGGAAGAGGTCCACCGAGAGCAGGTACGTGACTGAGCACTAATGAGCCAGACTCTCGCTCAGAAAGGGCAGATACCTACCTCCGACATCTCCGAGTATTGACGGTATGACCGACAGGCATTCGTAAAAATAGGACTCGGCACTACTTCCAAGGGTTCCTCCACACAGTAAGGCGGTGAGGCTTTCCAGAGAGCGTAGCGTAAACCAGCGAGCACAACCAGCCTTTCCTGCAGCCGTACCGATGAGAGCTTTCCACGCGGTAAGCAGTTCAGTCTGATATACAAAAGAAGATTAGCTTCAACATGAAGGTCGAGCTATGCACTCACTTGTGATACATGTGCAGCATGTCCATCTTCTCTAGACATACTAGCCAAGACACTGAAGCTGGAGACCATGTTATCGAGAAGCGGCATACTCGAGACGTTTGTGGCTGAGCAGCTGGTAACAGCCAAAAACAATATTCGTAAAGCACGCAACTGCGAGGTAGCCACGGCGGTGAATCTGCCACTTTGCACAATGTTCAGCAGCGTTATAAGTCGGGCTACGGCAGCTGGATCTCACTCTGCGCTGCTTATTCGCCGTACAAGACTTGCCGATAGACCTCGGAGTCCAGCAGCATTCTGATTTGCTCTTCTGTCACCTGACCCCTCCGTGATGGAATTGGAGAATACCCGGAGCAGGTCTGCCTCCATAGCTGCAGGCACCGTCTTTTCCGACATGTCTGAAGAAGGTCAGGTGCGCCAACAGAGTAGTAACAGCACACTCACTGAGAAACGTAAACCAGGTTATCGGAACCAGGGCGAAGCGATCATTGTCGCTCAACATTAATGTAAATTTGAGTAATATCTTCCAAGCTTCGGCCGCAGCGGCTGGAGCTACCAATAAGTATTTCAGAACGAATCGCAAGCTAAAAGGAATTGCGACTGTACTTCTGATCATGAGCCGAAGCAACAGCCGGATTGTGCTGTCTATTGCATCTGTCGTGAAGCTGGTAGCGGCGCTGTTAACGGGAATCAATAACTGTATGATGCATTCTGAAGACCTCACCTGCTATCCAGAGAGTCCTGCCAAGCGAACACTATTCCAGGAAGGTGTGCATCGATGACAGGAGCTTGGAGAAAGTATAGACGCCAACAAAGTCGGATGACTTCTTTCTTTGTCTCTGCCTCGAAAAAGTCCGTCCCGTACTGAGTAGTCGTCGCTTGAGCTAACCAGTGCAGACATTGCAGAGCTTCGCAAGCGCTCTGTGTTTGCGCCGCTGAGCCATTCCAGCTGTTGATGACGTCGCATAGCTGTCCGATGACAGTGCCCAGCAAGATTGAGACGTCTGACTCTGTTGAGAAAGTTGTCGACTGACGTAAAAGTTCGGCATGAGGCAGCAGGAAGGCTTTCAGGATGGGCAGCCAGGGAAGGTTCCGGATCTACAGCAGCACATAAGCAGGTTAAGCCAGAATGTGGGAGTAGAAGTCGACCATGGACAACCTACTGCATCTTGATACGGATGAGTATCGTCAGGAGCCAACTGTTCGTGCACTTGGCCTTGCTTGAGCGCTCGATCCCGCAGCAGAGTTATCCACGCTATTTGCAAGTCTTTCCAGCGTGGCTGTAAAAGCTCAAGCAGGCGGGAGCTATCACTTTCGAAAGCTGCATGCGCTATAAGCGCCCAAGCATACAGCATACTGCCTTGGACCACTTCAGCGGCTCGTCGATTGATTGCTTGTACTTGTAAAGGGTTCATTGCTGACCGAGTCGCTACCGGTAATTATCGTGTTAGTCTAGTCCATGACACGACAGCATAGGAAGCGGACCTTGCCATGTTTGAAGCCTCTCGGTGAGAGGTTGAGTCAACCGCTTGATGCCGATCGTGTCCCGTATTGCTTGAGACGAGATGTACTCGCCGCTGATGAGCAGAGCTAGGCTGAGTGACTCATAATGCTGTTCCAAAAGCAACATAGAAGCGAGCACAGAAACTATGGGAGCCTGAAATTGCTCCAGCAGCGGGACTAGTGGAGAAGATGGATCTCGAAAGGCGGAAAACCTCTACTTAAGGGATCAGCGCTGATCTGACATGGAAACAGGGAGATTTCTTACGCGTATGATCAGGCGCAGAAGTTGCAAGCCAGCTAGTTGGATTTCTAAAGTATCTGAGCTTGTTGAGATGAAAGTTATCCTCATTAGGTCTGGCAAACGAGACAGCACATGTACATCTGCTGGGCCGCTTGATGACATTGTGGAAGCGCCCGTAAGCTTAGCATCCCATATGACATCCAGTAATCGGGTCAGGCACTGCAAGGCAAAGACCTGTGTTGTCCAACGAGTGACTTCGGTTCGCTGAGGATCGATGCTTTTAGAACCCAGCCCGACCGATTCTTCATCTTCTAGACTTTCTCCCTTTGCTTCATCGGCCCAGTCGGCCTTACGCTTGACGCCTCTTTGCATGACCCTCCGGCTGATGTCAATCCATGCCTGCGGGTTCTGCGCCCCGGTCTGATCAAGCCAACTGTAGATAGTCGATTGTATTCCATATATCTGGGGCTCATCATCCAAGAGGCGGAACAGGCCCTCGACAAAGGTGCTACCCCCAAGGTTAGACATTGCCGAAACATCTCTTTGCACGAGTTGATAAATAGAGGTTATGGCTGATAACTTTGTCGCAGTTTCGGCGAATGACAATTGATCTTGCATGACTTTCACGAGTATTGGGAGTGGAATGGCATGTGGAAGGACTATAAGCAAGGATTGCAGAGTCTTGTTGGCTGCGACGATAGTGGTGGTCTCGCTCTCGCAAAGGAACTGTCGAAGTATGGCTGTGCAAGCCGCAATGATGGTAGACGATGCACCAGAGCCAGGGCCCAGCAGTCCAATCAGAGCGGTGAGGAGTTCGGCTATCACTTCGTAGGTTGAATAGGTAGCGTGTATGGAAGAGATGTTCGCAGGTGCTCCTGCAGGTTCAGACGAGATCTCCATGTAGAGTTTGATGATGACTGTAGTGGTCGCGTTGATATAGGGTGAATAGTCCAAACCTGCACTCTGAACGATTTTGGCCAAAGCCCGGACAGCCCAGTAGCGGACAGTCGGATGTGGATCTGTGACCAAAGACAAGAGCACTTCGACTATAACTTTCAGAGCAGGCGCTGCTGCCAGCGTCCCGACCGAGCAGTAGATTTCGGCGAAAGCGGAGGCACGGCCAGCTCTTCCGTCTGGGCTTGTGTCGCTGACGATATAAGCTACACTAGCTTGAACACAGCTGGACATGAAGTTCGCGTCGGCCAGTTCGCAAAGCTGGCCAATACCAGCAGAAGCGGCGTCCCGCATGAGTACATTGCGATGAGCCAATTCGTGCTGAAGAGTCGTCAATAATGTTGCGCTGGGTCGAGGCTGGACGCACGCTTACCGTAAAATGCTTTGAGAGCTCATGCAATACTCGCTCGTTTATTGGCAGACTCCGCTTCCGATTTCCTGCCAGCCTGGTAACTATCGCTTGACAAGCGGCTAACACATTCGCTCGATGTTCGGCCTCGTAGTGCCAGGGAGTACTTATTTCAGGCGGAATATTCGAACTTAAGTTTGACATCAGCTGTACCTGGTGCTGTTCCGACATGGTCGGGAAAAGCTGGGATAGGAGGCGAATAGCGCAGTCGACTAAGAGCGTGGGGGTAGGCACAGCTTCGATGTTTTTGTTCACTGTTTCTGGAGTAATGCACGCCTGCGTGTCGTGCTCTAGAGCCGGGAGCGCAGGCTTTCTGAGCATCGCTTCAAGTCTGTATTCCAGTGTGTCCTCCTGCGCCTTACTATCCAAAGAAGGACTTGCTATGTCGACCTCCATTCCATTGTTTAGAAGTGAATTCAAAGTAGAAGGTGCATCGTCGGCGAGCTCCCATAAAGTGGTTGCTTTGGCAGGAACTTGGCTTAAAGAGGTCGAATGCAAGTACGCAGCCGCCGTCTGCCGTCCAGAAATCAGGGAGGAACATAACATGGCTATATCCAGAGCCATTTCTGGAGGTAGGGCAAGCTCCTGCTTCAGCAGCGCGCTTGCGAAGGCCAACAGGCGAAGTTGGAAGAGGAGAAGAGCATGTACGGTGGTAGCTGACAGTCCATCTTGTGAAGAACTTTCCAGAATGGCTGTCGAAGCCTGGCTGAGGAAAATGAACCCATACTGAAGTATATTGAGGATGCGCCGCTTGACGTCCGCAGAAAGAAGATCAACAGCATCCCGGGACGAAAGAAACGAGCCCAGAGATCTGAGAGCACTCTGTCGTACACCCAACAGGAACTGCCATTCTGTTGCGGTCCGAGACTCTGCCACTGCAACCTCTTTGACGCTGATTTTTGGCACGGCGTTCTTCCAAAGAAGCAGGAGTTGGGGCAGATGAATGCTTGTGAACTCACGTCCCTGGTTTACCAGACCATTCACAATGTGCCAAGCAGCCTGAGTCTCCACTAAAGCTTGTGAGAGGGGATGACCGCTGCTGCCCCTCAGTATTCTTATAGCGAGGGACATCAGACGATTCATCACGTCCATAGGAACATATAGAGGACAGGATGTCGCGGTAGCGACTAGCGATGCCAGCAATAAAGCCCGACCTTGAACGCGCTGAAGCACCTCCTCCTTTTCTTCTCCTCCTTCTGTCATTGCTTCTAAAGCCTGCATGTCGTCGGCAAGACTATCTTGCACTTGCGAAACATAAAGCGAGATCGCGGACGGCGACCTTGTTAGGAGAATAGTGCAGGCTCGAATGGCGTAGGCACGAACGCTTGCAAAGGCGGAGGAAGTCAGACTTGAAAGGGTCGTAAACAGGTTTTGGCTGAAGTCGTCTTGCCCAGTCGTGCCAAGCTGTAGAAGCAAGCTGGAAAGGTATTGAAGGGCGGAAGTAAGTGCCTCAGGTTCGGAAGCCGTTCGCAGAGCAGGCTCCAGGTAGTCTGAAGAGACTTGTCGAATACGTAAGATGCACATATCGCCTCGTGTCAGACGGCTGGCGATTAGCTCGCCGACGATGAGGTGCACGTAACGTCGGAGAAGCAGACTCTGGTATCTCCCCGCTTGGCTTCGAAGGCCGGATCTAAGATCGATGAAGAAGTGTCGAAGAAGCAGCTGATGATTTTCCTCCACGAACGTGTAGCCAAGACGGTGGATGAGTGTCGAATAAATCTGAATAATGGCATTCCTAGTAGATGCTGACGTACTTCGGTGGTAGTGAGAAGAGAGTCGAGTGAGCATGTCTTCCGCACTTGACAGCCGAGACCCAAGAGATTTGCTAGTCCGAGCGGCCATTGAAGTCCTTTGAAGCTCAACCTCTGTGAACCCTTCTTCGTTGCGCAAAGATGCGTTGCTGCTATCCGAGCGTTCAATCTGTGTGAGGATGGAGAGAGTCACCACCACACCGACGATGGAGATTCGTGTAGTCCATGGGGTACAGTCAAGAGCCTTGATACACAATGCTATTGTAGCATCAATGTCTGGCAGAGCGTGGAGAGCGGGGCTTGATGTGAACAGCGAAGACAGAGCCTTGCGAGACAATATAAGCTGAATCACTCTCTGAACAAGCCTAATGCAATGTTACTTACATCTGCAGCGCAGCGCTGCAAGAAGAACGACTTTTCCGAGATTAGCTGCTTCAGGTGCTTGAGAGCCTCTCTGGCGAGTGCCTCATTCGCAATTGGAGCCTGTGCTGATATCGCGAATTGACCACAACAACAGGCTGCGGCTCTCAATATGATTGGCTGTGTTGATCAAGCTTGTATCAGTATGGTATTTTCCGCTTGATTCATAGCGACATACCGCGCCTGGGAGTCGCATAACCTTGCTGCTTGTCTGCCATACATCTGGTAATATAGAAGTGACCTGAAAGAAAGTGCTTCAGCGCTCCACTTTCTCCTAATTACGAAGATTCGCACGAACCCGTTTACCATGGCTTTGCAGGTTTTCGGAGATAAGATGGAAAACGAGACTAGCACAGTGAGCATATGCAATCAGCTGTAGGATTCACGAAGGTATCGACACCCTTGCTCACAGGCGGGAAGCCAGACTTGCTTTCGCATCGCCGGCCAACTCGAGCCATAAGCGCACAGAGTCGAACAAGCCTCTGCCGTCACGCCTCTCGTATATAAGCGTGTATATTCTGGCCATTGAACGTCGCACAGGTCGGCCAATGATTGCAGACATAGGAGTATTGGCTGCCATAACAAGGATAGACAGGCATGTTCCCAGATCTTGTATGGCTTGTTCGATTGAAGACTGTACACCAGCTGCCAATTAGTGCCCTAATCATGCTTCACAGCGCTTGTGCACGCACGGCGTCCGCTAAAGCGAGTTGAATCTCGAGGTTATCGAGGAAGTTGATCAAGTATAGCGCCGCGCTGGCGCCCTGCATCTTGGCTTGATCCAGACGACAAGCATCCTTGAGTATGTCTGCCGTGCGAACGCCGTCCCCTGCAGATGCTTGCGCCATGTCCAGCTTGGGTCAGCCAGAGCCAGCAGGCTACAGGACGTCCAGACAGGATTGCTGGGACGCGTAGTAGGGGGAAGGAGGTTTACAGCCAGAAGAGTGTTGCAGTAACGTAGAGTACCTTCTTTGGCGAATTGTTCAGACAGGCAAAGAACAGAGACGCGTTTTCGTCTTATTCCAATCAAACCTCTGAAGGCAAGCCTCTAGATCTACCATTTGAGGAGCTACTTTACGTTCTGCACGTCCAACAACCACATCCAACGCTTTACGCGCTCTTCTCGCTCGCGCAAGATGTCTGTCATCAACATTACCGAAATCTCCATACTCAACAACCCCGCCCGCTTCGAGGATGCCTATCTCTTCAAGATCACCTTTGAGTGCATCTCTGAACTATCTGAAGGTTTGTTCTGGATCCTTACGGACTTTAGAGACTAGACCTGATTCGCATTTCCCTCTAAACCACCCTCCAAATCTGACCGATCACATCGCGCTGTCTTCTTCTATCAAATCAAGATATCGAATGGAAGCTCATATACGTAGGATCGGCTGAGAGCGAGAGCTACGACCAAGAATTGGACACGTGCATGGTCGGTCCGGTGCCAGTTGGAGTGAACAGCTTCGAATTCGAGGTAGGTTGCATCACAATGGAAGCATCGGATACTCCTCTGGCTACGGTGCATCTGACAATATGAATGGGCTGTCTTCACAGGCCGCTGCCCCTTCTCCTAGCCGCATTCCTGCTTCAGATCTGGTCGGCGTCACCGTCATCCTCCTTACTGCTTCTTATCTGGAGCAGGAGTTTGTCAGAATTGGCTACTACGTGCATACCGACTACGACTCTGAGGAAATGAGGGCACTTGAAGATGCAGACAAGCCAAACCCACCCATCGTGGATCGCTTGACGAGAAGTGTAGTCGTCGACAAGCCGAGAGTGACGCGCTTCAATATCAAATGGTACACAAATGGCTACGGTGTCCTGGGATGTAAGCTGGGGCTGATGTTGAGGTTCTTGGCAGGGAGAAAAGCGGAACTCTGTAATCAATAATGAAATCGCAAAGGCCGTCTTATCCACGACATACAATACAACACCCAGGCGGAAGGCTATAAATCGCCTACACAGCACTCTTATACTGAGATACGGAGACATGTACACCGTCGTGATGACCGACCTGTAATCCCGAGGCAAATGGCCCACTGTAGTCGTTCTTAGCAGGCTCTTCTTTCTCGTCGGTCGATCCTTGCAACATCTCATGTAAGGAACCGGTCTCGTTCAAGACACTGTAGAAACAAGTCAGATCTGAAGCCAGCTACGTGTAGAGCGCTAGACTCACATTACAGTGCGGTGCGGCGAATGCTGATGACCGTCGGCATTTCTGCTTGAGTTATGCCTCCAGCGGATACCCAGAAAAGACAGAAGCTTGGCATAATAGCTAAGCGACTCGCTGCTAAACCCGAAGAAGGCGAGGACCAAGAAGGCAGAGATAATGGCGATATAATCTGAGAATTCGGCTCTCTCCACGAATGGGTTGGCTACCACCTGCTTGATCTGGGGATCCTTCATATTAGCGCATAGTGCCTTTTGCTGAGGTTGGCACTTACATCTACGTGGATATACCGCCAATTATATGTGATATACGGAGCTGCCCGCACATCCATGGCGAAAGTGTATATGCAAAGCGGTAAGTTGAAGCCAGCGTATGCTATCGACAGCGACCCCAACCGCAGAAAGCGTGAAGCTGTGAGAGCGGAATCAGAGCGCGCAACCAGCTTGCCGAAGTTAGATCTGTGCTGCAGTAGTCGCCATGCCACGTATACTGCTAGCGATCAGCACATGCAAGCAATACGCAAGGAAAGGAAGCGCTTACGACTGTAGCCGGCAGCGACCGCTGCCAAGATCAATCGCCAGATCATCCATAACACGAACGTCGGCCAGGTGAGGACGTAGGAGAAGGCGCACCCAACAGTTCGCAGGATTCCATACCGTAGAGGCTGATATATAATGTGTGTTGCCATCACAAAAATAGGCAGTCCGAGACTTAAGGCATAGTCGATCAAGGCCCGATTGCGTCGCTCCCGAGGACTTATCATAGTCGCTTTGGGAGCTACTACTCTCGCTAGGAAACGTGCGATACAGACATTCGCAGCCAATAGACCTATTGGAGCTGCAAGGCGGATCTACGCAAACCATTAGTCTGCAGACTGAAGAAAGACCCTGTGTCGGCTTACTTTTGAGCTGATATCGCACCATACAGGCGCACGGTCGATGGCATCGTGCCTCCAGATAACACCGTCCACCTGGGAAAAGAGGGTCAGAATAAGATACCAAGCATTTGTGCGGACGCATACAAAGTTAAAGAGGTTGAGCACCAAAACCCAGAAACCTAGGCAGATAGGACCAGAATTTCGGTGCTCTACCTGCCACGCGAAAGGAACGATGTTAAGGAAGAATCCGATTGCGGATAAGCTGATGTAGGCGTAATCGACCATGTTTCTCCGTCAGCGAACAGAAGAAGGAGGAGAGAAGATCATTTTCTTCAGACAGACGGTATCCTTGTGTGTTCGGGCAACAAAAGAATCGACTCTTTGCAGGGCGGCCGGCAATTGCCCTGGTGCCTTTGTTGGATCGAGACAAAAAGACAAAAGCGCGAGGACCACCAAGATTGCCAACTCCCCATGGTGTACTGAATACTGATGTGCTATAGTAACAGAGGACCAGACCGTCGTAAATGACTGGTACACGGCTCTGATCACCACCTTGAAGTATCGCCCTCCAACCTTTTCTGAGCCCCATTTAATGTAAGGGAGATAGGTAACGCCGTTTCTCTGGTACTCGCGATAGGTGTCCACAAACAGACGCTCGAACGACTTAAGGGAACCTGTGAGAAGCCGATAGCCATTCTGGGCATATATGTATAGCAGCACAATTCGAAGCAAAGGTGACCGCAAACTAGACTTCACAACGGCGTGGACAGTGTCAGGTCTCCTAATAGAAAGTGGACGGTCTGTGTGCAGTAAAGGTGGACCTGCTCTTGATGACGCGATGAGGAAGTGGGAATCGTAGGTTTGGGATTAGGAGCTGCTTGATGTTGGAGCGACGGATATCTGCGGTCTTTGCAATCTCTGCAACTCTGAGAATCTGTTGGAATAGACAAGAAGGTGCATCAGTGATACTGCCTTGCTCTGGTGTGTGTGTGTGAATGCAGGCGAACGACGACTAACCTGTACTGAGCGGAAACGGGCGCGGTGACGAGCTGCCATGTCTTGGTAGCATGCATGAACAGCATCTGCTCTGGAGAGCTCTCTGAACTCCTTGTACATGTTGTGTGTACCGGATCTCGAGTCGTATCGTAGCCAGATGCCGAAGTTCTTGACTTTAAGAGGCTTCTTTTCGGAGATCTGGGCACAGCAGATACTGATCTTAGCATGCTGTAGCTTCGCCTTGTACTTCCGAATGTAGTATAATCTACCTCGTTTACGGCGACTAGCTCTCCTGCAGCTCTCTTGACCTTCCTCAGTTTTCGCAGGTAGTACCAGAAGCGGGATTTGGCGACGACATCGTTGGGTGCGAATACGCGCATTCGGTACAGCTTGGGGTTGGGATCCTTGTCTGAAGGCAGCTTGCGGCCTACGACCTGGTACTCGTGCATACGGCTGCCGGCAGAACCAGATGAGAAACGGGTCAGCCTTGGACGTGCTACGCTTGAGGTTGACATTGGTGGGCTGTATCTTCACCTCGACACCATCCTTGCTGATTGTCGGCTCTTGACTTGGAGAGGGAACGAGAAGTGAGAGAGCCTTTCCTCCCTGCCGACATCTTCCATGATCGAAGCAAGATTTTTCCGCCACGAAAACGAGGAAAGGGGAAGCCGCATCTTTCGAAAAGACCGACAGAGTGCAGAGCGGCAAAGATATGCATGCTATCAGTATGTTATCTACTGAGACGGGCCACAGACAGCGATCCAAAATGGTCATTCGCGCCTCTGTTTTTAAACGAACCTGTGCCTTATTTGTCATAGAGTACAGGTACATGTTTGCGCTTGCTTAACGAAGTCGGAGCGCGGTACAGAGACAGAGTAGCCTACATATTGATAAGGGCTCCAACATCTTATTAACATCCTGGGACTGTGGGCCGGGCTGTAGCCTTCATCCGGAGAGGAACGCTTGAAACAGGAGAACGTGAGTCCAGAACGAGCTTTGATGGACTAATGCTGATATCGCTAGCAAGGTATGCTCTTCAGTGTGAAACTGCTCCCGCCTTCCTCAACCTGGACCGGCCGACACTAGCAGTTTTGCTTATCTGGTGCCTTCCTTCAAGCATGCCATGGTGTCGCATCTCATCGCTTTGTAACAGCAAAGCAAAATGGCGACGTTGTGATCATCGTCTCGACAATCATTCTCCTCAAGTATAGTTCTTCTGGACCTTTAGAGATGTCGCGAGCTGGATGCTGCCATTCACGCCAGCCTCTCGTACTCTGCATCCCGCAATCAACGCTCCTCACTCTTCCGATTTCATAGCTGCACAGCCCGATTCTGACAACGCACAATCGACCAGCTCTCTTTGGGCAGGAATAGCAACTCGACACGCCGACGCAACAAGGGCCTCTGATGACGCGCAATGTAGCTGAGGACGCGGGTCACAGTCGTGTGAAGGGAAGGTCTCGTCTCTCCGTAATTGTCAGAGTAGGACGAAGTGTTTTCAGCCGTCTGCAAGGCCCTGAACATCTCGCACTTCATCCTTGTGATGTCCAGACCGAGGCGACCCATCTCCTCGCCTGTAACGATGCACCAGTGTGACCCGAAAGCTGGACGAGTACGGCGCGAGTCACCAAAATGCAAGAATAGGTTTAGCGATTATGCTGCCGCATCCTCGACTTGGCCGTCATCCAATCGTCACGTCATAGCCCTGCTGTCGAATTCTTCGCTCCGGTACCTTCGACCACCCCTGCCGCATCTCCAAGTCCCGACTCTTTACAGTCCCGACAGCTATCGCCTGGCTCCTCAAAACTCAGCAGGGGATATCCATTGGCCTTTCAAACATGTGCAGCGATATAGTGCATTTATCACACTTTAGATTGCAGCAAAGTATCGAAGCCAAGCTTTGTGTCGGTTCTGAAGTATTCGTCTGGTAGTACGATACAGCATTGAGCGCGCCTGCACTTCCTACTTCCAACTCCACACAGGCACCCTAGCCTCTCACGCCGACCAGCTTCATCACCTGCTCAGACTCTGCAGGGGCTCGCAAAGGCTTGCTGCGATTGGCTGGATCAACAGAGTCGTCGGGACGGCGTGGCAGTGCATTATGATATCCCGGACGCTGAGCTGGAATGACGTTCTTGTGTGGCCAATGTGTCGTGCCTTGGTATTGTCGGAAAACTTCGAGCTTCCGTGCAAGATCATGGTCTGACATTTGCTCTCTGGGAGCATAGCAAACGTAAGAGACGAATCTATATGAAATTGGAGAGGCGTAAGCTCGGCTTGCGCAGGGAAGACTTTCATACTTCTGCACACCTTGTTCTATGTCCAACCGGCGAAGCGTTCCAGTGTATCGTTCGAGAATCCCAGACTATGGGGCGGCGAGACGCAGCTGCCACGTCAGCGGACTGCCCACTTATCGACGAGATGAGTAGCTACTCACGGATCAGATCACCCTCCCCACAGCAGATCTTGACTTCTCGGCAGCCATGAGCAATGTACCAAGCGGCATCTTCCTGAGTGAAATTGTAGCCATTGTTACCGACACCTGCATCCTGCTCCAATTTGAAACCTCCAGTCCCTTCAAAATACTGGCCATGGAGCTTGTGGCTGCCCGAGAGAACGCAAAGTCCACCATCATCTGGTCCATTTTCTGCGAGGTTTGCGATCCCTTGGTACAATTCGAAGAGGTGAACTTTTCTAGGATCGGTATCCATGTGCGGCCATGGAGCAGTGGGCTTGAGATCTGTTCGACCGTGCTTATCGTTTATAGGCAGACTGGCGTTCATACCATCAAAGCTAGCAATGAGGTCATCCGTTCCCCAGATCTCGCTGAAGACTTTCAGAATGCCAGGTTGTCTGACCCAGCCGTTAGCTTGTTGCGAATTTGGCTCCCGAACGAACGAGGCGCTTACGTTCTGATCTTCCACACAAAGTCTTCGTGATTGACGCTGTAACGATTATACAGACCGCCGGTGACTCCGTAGGGTAGATGCTCGGCAGTCCATGTACTCTTGTCGTCGCGCTTGAAGCCATGTGGGAAGGACTGCAGCGAACGATCCACACTTTCAATACATGCTATGTACTTGATCTCCAAACAAGCACACCTCGAGCCAGTCGAGGGCTGCTTCGCGAAAGTCTGCACAGTCTTCCGGCGGAACGACACCCTTCACCACGGCGAAACCGTTTTCTGTAAGCTCGTTCAGCCAAGTGGGACCTGTCATGGATGGATGGATGAGCATTGGAGCAGAGACAATTCACAAACAGCTTATTCGCTAGATATCGGGCTTTGGTCAGCACAAGAACCCCGGATCAACCGAGAACGATCGATGTGGACCTCCGCTTCCGTCTTAGTGCCGCCTTATCCTCGTGCTTATCGTCCGTTCCTCACACTTACTCCCTGCCGGGACCACCTTTTATTCTTTATTCTTCTTTTAGGTTACCGTATGATGATAGTCATCGGCTGTCGATTCAGGCCATCGGCATGGTCGGCCTACTAACCTTTATCACCATCGATAACCGGACAGCCGCCAGATACAGAGGTGGACTCCGCGTATGAGGTTGACTGGCTGAGAGACCACACCTTAGCTTCGCTCACATTCAGCAAGCACATATTCCCAAGATGGCGGCTCAGATGACAGAGCCCGCTCGCAGCATGTCGCTCGACAAGGATGCCTACGCTACTAGCGATGCAGTCTCTACCGCCGATTCCGGCAAGCCTATGGAAGACAAGATGCCCTCTTTTGGACAGGTCATGGAGTTGCAAGGAGATGCTCATTTCCACGAAGTCACTCTGGCCGCGCCCCTGAATCCCCGCTCTGCCACCTCAATCAAGCTGTACCTCATCTTCTTGGTCTGCGCTCTCAATGCGACATGTTCAGGTGAACAGCTTATGCAGTACTTTCAGGCCGACTGCGGACTGAGATTCTCTTTGATCGGTCTTTGATGCAGGTTTTGACGGTGTAAGAGGGCGACTTTGCCAAAGAGTGGAAGGTGTCAGAAGCTGAAACTCTTTACAGTCTATCTTCTCTTCCATCAATGCCATGTCGCAGTACAAGTCGTATTTCCACAAGACAGAGACTGGCTCGTCGACTGGAATCATATTCGCGATTTATACAATTGGTGAGAAACGGTGTCGAGGCCCGACATTGTAGAGCTCACGCATCACTAAACATAGGCAGCGTGGTCGGCTCGTTCTTCACTGGACCAATCTGCGATCAGTGAGCAGGGCAGTCGCAGTCGCTCTGCAACTCTTTCTGATTACCGATCGTTGGCAGCTATGGCAGACGAGCCGGTATCTTCGCTGGCTCAGCGATCATTATGCTTGGAGCAATCATCGTCACTGCCGCTCAGGCCGAGTCATGGCTTCTAGGAGGTCGTTTCGTTCTGGGATTTGGCATATCAATCAGTACCTCTGCGTAGGCTGCCTCAAAGTTTAGCTGTCAGTGCCATCTCTGAACCTCTTCCCAGTGCCCCGACGCTGGCCTTGGAGTTGGCTCCACCTCGTAAGTCTCCCTCGCTATCTTCAACAGGCAGACATTGAATCCACATCTCGCATAGAATGGAGGGCTCGGGTTGTCGGATACTACAATACCTTTTTCTACACCGGCAGTATTCTAGCAACGGGCGTGACGTATGCGAGCAACAAGGTCCCGAATCAACTCGCATGGCGGCTTCGTAGGTGTCCGAGGGTTGTCGTTGAGCTAATACGCTTATGCTGTTCCTAGCCCTGGGATTGCAGCTCATTCCACCCTTCTTCATCTGTCTAGGAGTGTACTTCATACCTGAGAGTCCAAGATGGAACATTGCAAGAGGTAGGAAGGAGAAGGCCGTCAGCTTTTTGACGAAGTATCATGGTGGCGGTGATATCAACCATCCCCTGGTACAGCTCGAGGCAAGTTTCAAAGAAAAAGGCCAAAGGCGGTCTGTATATAGATTCTGATCATCCTACTCCCAGCTTCGAGAGTTTGAGGAGCAGATCAAAGTCACAAAGGCCACTGCCTGGTGGGATTACCGAGAACTCTTCGCTTCCCACAATGCCAGATGGCGCATCCTGATGGTAACCTTGTGAGCTTCTCCCGTTTAATGTGCTGCTTGCGAATGCTTACGCTCTGTCCATTTAGCATCTCATTCTTCGCTCAAATGTCAGGTAACAGCGTTCTCACCTATTTTCTGCCGACTATGCGAGTCTGCCTGTATTTTCTGCCGATCAGCCACTTAGGCTGACCCTGCGTTGATGCGTACAGGTACACAAATCTTGGCATTCGCTCAACTGATCGCCGACTGTTGCTCACGTTTGCCAATTCTATCGTGAGCTGCTTCGGCGCTGTTTGTGGGAGCGCGACCAACGACAGGATCGGACGAAGAACGAAACTCTGGATGGGATCAGCTGTTTTGGCGGGTCTGTTGGCTGCAGTTACTGGCTTCAGCTCGCAGTTCGCTTCAGCCGCTCAAGCGGCCACCTCAAGCGCAGCCTTGTCGAACGGAGGCGTCGCTATGGTAGGTCTCCTCTCAACATATCGTTTGAGGGTTTCGTAAATATTGACATCCGCGAGGCTTGCAGATCTTCCTCTTCGGCTGCGCCTATAGCTTCGTTTATACGCCCATGACCGCGCTTTATCCCGCCGAATGCTTGGACAACAGCACACGAGCGAAGGGCATGGGAATCGTGAGCATAATAGATTTCACGGCATCTTAAGCTCCTGATGAACTGATGCATCTCGATCATTAGCATGTCGTAATGAATGGCATTTGTGGCTTCTACAATACCTATGTCACTTCCATCGCTTTGAACCGTACTGGATGGCACTACTATATTGTATTTGTCGGCTTGAACGTTGTCTATGGTAGCAGCACCCCCCTTCCGAACGCCATTTCAACCGGCTGAATCTGGCTTCTCAGGTTTCGTCTGGTTCTTCTTTGGCGTTGAAACACGAGGTAGGACACTAGAGGAGCTCAAGTAAGTGTTGCGTATTGGCCTTGCGATAGCGGAGTCTCTGATGCTGGAATGACAGCGAGGTATTCGACGCGCCCTTCCCTCCAGGCGCCGCCTTGCAAAAGGCGAAGCTCGTAAAGCGTGATGATACCATCAAGGAAGTCTCCAGCGTATGAGTACGACGCACAAAGGAAGGCGCCTCAGTACAGCCGGCATCGATCTCGACGCATGAAATTGGTTGTGGTTCAGGACTGCGAAGACAGCAGTGGCTCTGCAGCGGTGTACATCGGTGCTGACTTGAAGATGTATATGTGTAGAAAGACATAGTACACCCTGTTATTCGATGTTTCTGGTCTGAAAAGACGTTGGAGTCATGTACTCTGCGCACTGTCGAGATTGCCCGCGCTGACGGCGGATCAGCTGGCAGTAATCTCTTGAGCGAAATAGAACATGCACAATGCCATGGTGTTGACTTGGCCCCTTCTTCAAGTCTGACCCACTGAACTGAGTCTTTGGCGGCAGAAGAAACCAAGCCCTCCGAAAGGGAGGGAAGAATCAGAAGACAAAGGCTATAGCCAGCAAGCCCCAGGCAGATTGGGGCTTCTCCGCTGGCAGCGAGTTTGCAAATAAGACAGATGAAACGGATCGGACTGGCGAGAGCCATGTGTAAAAAATCTGCAATTGCGAGGTAGAGATGATGCGAGTGCATACGACTGGATGTCATCGGTAACACCTTCTAGAATAAACGAAAGATCTGAAATCTAGATCAAAGCGCATTCGATGACACTCTCAACAGCCCGAGGATCGCGCCGTATCTTTACGATCTTCAGACCTGCCTGCTTCAGTAGAGTCTCCCACATCTCTTCAGTCCGTTCGAACGCAGCTACAAGAGACATGAGCTGGACATCCAGAGTTGTCTGCATGCGTGAAGCTCCCTTGGCAGGCAGCACCACTTCGTAGATCAAGAGTTTGCTGTATCCGGGCTTCATGGCTGCGACCTGATTGGCTAGGATGCGGAGACAGTCGTGATCTGGCCAGTCGTGTGGGACTGCGTGCATAAAGTAGGCGCGACTGCCTGTCAATGGATATCAACGGCGTCAGCTACTTTAGTGTTGCGATAGGACTGGCTCGAGCGTAGCGCACCCTTGAAAGGCTGCGGCTCGAAGAAATCGTAAGCCTCAGCTGAGATGTTTGGCTCGAGTTTAGCCATTTCTAGGACAGCGGGTAGATCTTGCAGGATCAGAGCCCCTTTGGGTAGGTTTGGATGCTTCTTATTGAACCGCGAAATATCCAGGCCATGAGCACCACCAATATCGACGAGGACGGGACTGTTGGGGTCGTGTGGTTGGGAGAAGAGCTCGGTAGTATCGTAAACCTCTGTCCATGCCACCTTGTGGGATGCCAGGCCTTGCATGAGATCGATGAAGCTTTTGCCTGCACCGGGGTTGTTCTTGCAGTATGCAAAGAACCCTTCTCCCTTGAGATCCGCAAAGTTGGAAAGCTCGTTGTCAAGAGGTTCTTGGTACTTGGTCTTGGTCAAGAAGGAAGGGAGATTCTTTGCGGAATCGAGAGAGGTGTCGGTACTGCAGGATGTGTATACAATCAGCCGACTAGTATAAATGTGTCGAAGAGAATCGACGAGACATACCCCATCTGAATGACTTGTCTGATGATATCGCTATCAGCTCCCAAGGCCGCTGAGAAGGTATTGAGTTCCTGATTACAGAGTCAGCTCTACTGCGAGCCCTCATATTGCCCTCGTCAAGCAAAATGAGCTTACGAAGGTTTCCTTCTCGACTTCGTTGACGATTCCTGATGCAGAGAGAAGTCGCAGGAATCTTCCTGTGTTAGCAAACGCATGATCAGCAAAATTTCTCAGGTAGAAACACATAACTGCATTGACGCATCCAACATACTGAGTAGGTTCTCGGCAATCTTGCCGTCTAGGGCGACGAGTTGGGCAACTGTCTGTGTAGCGCCAGCTTTTGCCCATTTCACCCACAATCCAGCGTCGATGAGTGCCTGGATAGCAGCAAAGGTGACACTGACAAAGGAGGTCAGGCGAGCTCAGGGAGATGATGAAGGCCGCTTGTCGACTTACGGATGCTCAAAAGCCAGACTCCATGCCTTTTCGAACGGCGTTTCCGTGCGAGTGACGCTGGTAATGACGTTTCAGCGTTCAGAGATAACTGAGTATAAGATGATCTTTGACCCACAGTCTGAGAGCAGCTTCTTTCAGCTGGAAGCGAGCGCTATCGTCGAGTCGAGTGACATCCAGACCGTCGAGAAGGCCGACGATCTTGTCGAGAGACATTGGAGGAGTAGCGGGAGTTGTAGACATGATGTGAATTCAAATCTTGAGATGAAGCACAAGAGAAGCGTCTCCTTGAAGTTTGAATGAGGCAGCAGAAATGAGATCCGAGATGGGATGGTGAATTGAGCTTTGGCCTCTGCCGTCTTTTCGGAGTACGCTTGCGGCCTTCCCTGCCTAGCCGGCAGCGCGAGTACTACTGAAGCTACTGCTACTAAGCTTACTGCGCACTGCGTGCATGCACAAGGACGTCCTTGATCCATTTCCACTGCCCCAAGATCAGATTCTTCTAGCGGCGGGAGAGTTGTGCCATCTCGCAAGATTTCCAAGACAGATGGAGAGATGACGCTAGAGAACAAGGACCCCAGATTCCGTCTTGACGATGCACTACGTAAGACCCGTTGCTGGCTCCGAGATGGATCGGTTGTTAAGGGAGTTGGGGTGAGAAAGCGGAACGGCTCCTTCTAGTCTGCGGGAGTGACATGCTAGTGCAGTCGGCCCGTTCACTTGGTGGAGAGCGCTGAAAAGTCGTTGGAACTGCGACTTCCATGAAATCCAGGAAAGCTCCTTCTCTCTCTTCCGCTCCTTATCCATCTCTTTACTCTCACTCTCGCTACCTTCCCAAGATGACTACTGTCGTCGACCTCGTATTGGGCATGATCCGTAGGTCTGGTCCGCTTGGTCTTGCCCTCATCGTGCTGAATCAGACCTCGGTCAGTACTGGCAACATGGGTCATGCTGTGAGCGACCTACATGCCTTACAGCACAGACATAGCTGACAGTGCTATACGAAGCCCTCTCTGGACTATCGAGATGCTCCAAATCGCTCACTACTTCAAGAACTCGGGAAAGCAGGACCCTTGGTACTTGAAGGCCACAATTGCACTGGTCGCGTTGGCAGACACTGGAGCGTAGGTCATATTTGACTCATTGAGAAGCTATGCCACTGCTCTGATACATGACTCGTCTTCTCCTCCTTTTCCTTGGATCGGCTTCCCTTCTTCTTGCTGTCCGATCCTATACTTCTTTCATCGTTTGGATCGTTTTGTAGGACGTGTCTTGTCTGCGAGTGGGCCTATACGTACGCAATCACCAACTTCGGTGTAAGTGTCGCTTGCTCCCCACCGATGAAGGCAGCTCGCTGAATCGCATTTTTTGATAGAACATGGCTATACTGGGTGTTCAGGTTAGCGCGACACTCTCTTTTATACAATAGGCTTACCTTCACAACAGGGAATGGAATTACCGGCCCATAACATCTTAGTCAGCTTCACAGCCTGCGTCTGTCAGGTCTACCTTGCAACCAGGTTCTACAAGATCTCGAAGAACTTGCCAGTCTATATTGGACTCCTTCTCTTGACAGCGGCAGCCCAAATTAGCGCTCTCTACATATCGTATGCCTGACAGCATGTCACACCTCGGCAGAAGTGGCTGATTGACCTTGTCACTCAGTGTCATCGAAGTCACTCATAGGAAGGTATCAGATCGAGATCTTGTCATCAACGGAGCCATCATATGGCTTAGTTGCGAAGCCGCTACCGATATTGGCATTTCCGTAGGCTCAACATGTTTCCAAAGAAGGGTTGATCTGCGCTAATGAGGTTGATATTGAAACAGGTCGCTCTCGTCTTCTATCTGGTCAAGTTCCGCGTCCGCACTGCTTTCGATGACACAAAGTCCATGTTGACCAAGCTCATCCTGGTTGCGGTGTAAGCATGCGTCGTTCCTATAGACAGAAGCCAGACTGATATGTCATCTCAGTGAATCGGGAATCTTGACATCTCTGTAGGATGTTTTCACTCGGATATTCGCCTAGATATTCGCTGATGCTACTTTCCGTGTCAGATTCGCTATCGCAACCCTTGTAGCCGCCGTTGCGGCCCTCCAGACCAACATCTGCCTTTTCTTCGTCTTCGTCCTTGGCCGTGTCTATGGCTGCACCCTCCTCTACAACCTCAACATCAGGAAAGGCGGTAGCCTGATGGGCAGTTCGACCTTCGCGAAGACGGGAGGGTCTACCAATGCGCAAGTCAACACGTATCACTTGAATGCCTTGTCACGAGCCGAAGATCTTCAGGGTGTCACTATCGAAAGATCCACTCATGTTTATGTCGTAAGACTTGATCCTTTGTCCTCAATAATCGAGTATGAGCCGATGCTGATGTCTTGCCTTGCCAGGATGCTGCTGAGAAGGACGAGTCGGACAGTAAAGCTACGTCTCGCTACTAGCTTCCAGGCGAGGTCGTTGACAGGGGTCTTGCAGCGTGTTGTAGCTTGACGAAGCGCGCGGGCGCTCAAACTGAAAGCCATGATGAACACTTTGGAAATATGCCTCTGCGTCAGGTCGTGTCCGTCTTCTTGTCAACCTCGGACTTTCGCTTGAAGTCCCACACTGAATAGGACTTTGTAGGGACGGTTGCTAAACATGCGGCTGTTGCAAGCGACGAGCTATGGGATTTGATTGCTAGTGTGTGAACTCCGCCTTGCTGCGGTCTCTTCCTTTGATTCGCTTGATTCGCCGATACTGTAGCAGGAGGCTCTTCTTCGCCTGCCTTGGACACTGAAACTCAGCGCTACACCAGATAATAGTAGCAGTACGTTGAGTAGCCGTGAAAAGGAATCGCTCTCGTCAGTAGTAGTAGTATGATGCAAAGCATCGCTGGAAGCAGGCACGGGGGGCAATACAAGCTCCAGTCGCCTAAAATCGGCAGCGACTGGAGGTCAAATCCAGTATGGACTCCAGTCGTACCTCCACTCCTATCTCCAGTTGTCCTTCCAGTAACCTTGCATAGAACTTCTAATTATATCGGAGTAATTATATCGGAGGAAGAGGCACTGAGCTATGACTCTTCTACGGTAAAGCTATCAGGGCTGGTAGCCATTTATTTCAGGCTAAGGCAGGAAAAGCCTGAAGCTCACAATCATCAGTCACAGTCGAGTCGTTAACGAGCGGATCATGCTCTCTCGTGCAGAGCTCTGTACCACACTACACAATTATCATAATTCCTGAAGTCTGCCCTCAGAGCCAATTCACATGGACGAGCGATGTGCACAGAGGTCTAAGCAGTGCCCGCACGGATTTGCGCCGGGCAGAGCCAAGATAACTGACTGCTAGACATATGGCTTGCTCCACGCTCGTCGTCTTCTGTAATTATAGAATCTTCAATCGGCGTCATTGGACTCGACGGACAGGAGCTGGAGTCACTTGCCCAGTTCCCAAAGACTGGAGGCATCGAGGTCCTAGCTGTAGGCAAGAATCACGGGAGGAACGCGCACTTTATACTCATATCGCTTTCGGTCGGGGACACGTAGCTTTGGACTATGCGGATCTGTTGAAGGAAAAAGACTGTTGCTGACCAACCTCTCTCCTCGGTCTCTCGTCGGTCTCGCTCTTAAGAGGTATATGCTCTTGGTAAAATTGGTAGAGAACCCTTCAAGTTCTTTGAAGTTATTGCGAAGCACGTAGCACACGTCCTAAAGACAGCAGTGTAAGGAGTGGATCGTTATGCGGGGACAATGTGCCATAGAATGGCTGCTAACTCGCGACCACTACTTGTGCTGGTCACTTCGCTATGTCGGGCAATAGGATGGACGTGTCAACAGGAAGATTGTGTTGAGAACGCTAGGCTGACTTGCCAGCAGATGAGCCCTGCTACCACCCACTACGAAATAACTCGACACTCTCTATCGCTCAGAGGGCTCGCTCTCGAGAGCTGCGGCGGTAAGAATATGTCTGAAAGACTTCCGAGCTTTAAGCCTTAATTCCGGGCTGGCTTTTAGCGAGCCCCGTGTCTGATTCGGGCATGTGAATGAGGCTGGGGATTTCGGGGCATGAGGCGTCTTCGCCGTGGAAGTCTCAGAAAAACGATAGATGGGCCGTCCACGGGCATCTCATTCTGGCTACTAGATTGATGAAAAAAGCACAAGAATCCTCGAATGTCATTGGATTATGCTGCTGCGTTTGCAATGCGACATGTGGAACTTCATGCCGATTTGTGTGACTAAGGGCGAGATTCGCCTCGACCGTACTGCCCGTGTTCCTCCCGACGATCCTAAATTACACCCACCAACCGAAAGTCATCACAGAGTCCATGAGATGCAGCGTGCAGGCATATACCACAGCACCGTCCCAACAGCAAGGTACCATAGCCATCACATCTGATCATCTCACTAGGGCTCGTACGAATATATGTATAGATAATGTCCTGCTCAACGCTCCTGGACATCTGCGAAGACGAGGCTCATTGGAAGCACATATGCTACATGAGCGGTGAAGGAGAACACTCCTATATGCCGAGCAGTCGAAGCAGAAAGCACGTGGAGCTAGCCGCTGAGGTCGATAATGAGTTTACAAGACATATGAGAGGTCTTTGCGTAGTCTGGGTGTTGTACTCTTAAGCACAGCAGCCCCACACATCTGCTTCAATTTGCTGTCGCAGTCGCCTTACTTGCTACAGAATGTCTAGCTATCGCGCCCCGCACCAACAAAGTCAAGCACGTGACGGCCCTTGCAACACCTCACGAGACTGACTGAGGGCAGTAGCAACAGCAAAAATTCGACTACGACGGAAGGCAAGAAACGCCAAAGGGTCATGGGCAGCGGACGGCGGCAGCTATTGGAGACAAATCTACAGCACACGATCTATCCAAGCCTAAGAAAACTAGGAAAAACATGTGAGGCCCCTACGTACGAGTGGTTTGCCTGGTGTCCGGAGTACGAAGCAGAAAATGGCATAACTGAGGTGAAAGGTATTCATATTGCATAAAGCTAGGAGTACCGGACCTAACCTCTTTATTTTGATCCGCAAGCGACTTCGTGACACCCGAGAAAGCAGCCATCTTCATCAGCGAGTGTGTAATCGGTCGTCCAGTACAGCGCAGAGGTGGCCGAGGGAAGGGAAAGGTCTAGCCTGAGCCAGCAAGCGATGGACAGCGTATAACTGACTACAAATCACTCGCAAAATACCTGATAGCTGTACATAAAGCTCAGGACAACTGTATTTTGCATGTAGCAGGAGGGAAAGACGCTGACACATGTGAGATCATTTCGAATGACACTTCGGCTCGTACAATGCTAGATAGGAGCCAGAGTACTGCACAGTAAGGGATTGCACAAGGTAGGCTCGAAGTAAATGATCTCTCGCGCTTTAAGTGGATTTCTGCGTGGCTTATGCACTCTGTAACACCCGCACCTCAGACGTGCTGTCATTGCTCGCATCCAGCTCGGCACGTCTTCACAACAGCTGGCATTCGTCTTCTCCTGATGTTGTGATCATCCATTCCAAATTGTCCGTTCCACACATGCGTCCATAGGCAGGGAGGATAGGATAAATGGCAAGAAAAGCCCGATGGTGCACCAATGGGTCGGCCATACTCATCACCAGACAAGGCCGGTGCAACACAATCCATTAAGTTTGTGAAAATCTTCCGCGTCAAACTCGGCTCGGTTGTAATGATGAAACAGAAAGAGGGCTTAGTATTCTGCACACTAACGCCAGAGCCTGCTGTGAGAATTGTGCGCACTAACGAGAACTGCAAGAAATCTATTGATAAGAGCGAGGCCTTCACCTATGTGAACATGTAGCTGTCTTGCTGAGCCATGTAAGGCATGATGTGAAGTTGTAGACCTCACATGCAGGTTTTAGAACGGAATGCTTGTCCTAGCGCTTTTAGTTCGATGCCCTGGACAAGTTGGCATTGGTGACGCGCTTCGTTCGGCCATCTTTCGTGTGGGTACGTTTCTGTTATGGGGAGACATGTTTAGAAGAGCCATGCTTCGTAGACCGGACTTTGACATACATGCTGGGCAAGGTTATCACTTCGGGAGAAGAAGCGTCCACAGCCTGGTATATCGCAAGCAAATGGTTTCTCCTGAGTGTGTGACCTGACAGCAGAACAAGCCATAGTAAAGTCCCCTTCGGATAAGTGGAAAATGGAAGGGAATCGGACTAACCTCTCATGCCTTCTTTTATGTTCAAGTCTTTTGAAAAACCTGTCGCATCCTTCAAAATCGCACCAATGTAACTTCGATTTTGATCCAAGCACAATGACATGAGCAGAAGTAGACCGTCTCAGTCTCAGATCTCTCAGGGCGGGAGCAGGGCCTTTTCTAGTGATCCCGATTGAAGCCAGAAGAGCAGTCTCGGCTCTTGCATCCTGATATGCTCCCTCGTCCTTCCTTTCCGTACCACTTTCTGGATGCTCACATGGACATTTTGTTAATGGAAGTGTCGTACTTTTATATGCATGAATAGGTGAAGATGGCGCCTTTGATCCCCGCAGATTGTAAGAATGGTTTCCGACTCGCGGGCGTAGAGAGAAGTCGAGGACGTTTGATCGCCCTGGAGATAGCTCCTCTTGGTCAGGTCTGTCTAGAGTTGCCATGACGGAGACTTGACGAGGAGCAGCTTTGTGCGTTTCGGAAGAATAGTGTATGCGAGTACCCGTGGGCGACATATATGTGCCAGAATAATCCTCAAACACTTCCTCAGGTTCTGACAGATGTTGATAAGAGACACTTGTAGCCAGAGCCGATACATCTATCGAAGGTGTGAGCTGATGCAACTGGGGAATCAGTTCTCCGCAACTGCTGTGAGGTGAAACATATATAGCTGTGCGATACTCACAGGCAAAGCGTGGGATGTAGGTGCTGGTGGACCGTGGTATATCTTTGGATGATGTAAAGCTCCGAGAGCGATGTAGCCAGACTCTGCATAATTGTCTGTGATAGATGAATGTTCGCAATTGCCACAATCGTGGCTAGGAGAAGCGAAACCCGGGCAGGGCGTGCCTTGCGATCGTGTCGCCTCTTCCGATGATGAGGTAGAGACGGAAGACCGGTATAGCTCCTCCGAATTTATCCCATACCCGACTGACGCAGGCCCGTATTCACGGGGGCCGCTTATAGCATCCACAGCGAAGTTACAGTCACTCTCTGGACTGAAGCCGAAAGGTGCCTGCAAAAGATGAGGAGTGGCCGTAGGTGATGGCCACGGTTGCTGAAAACCCAGGCAGGGAGCACCTTGCCATAGTGTCATCTCTTCCGGTAAGGAGCTATAGCTGGAGGTCTGGAACATATCCTCCAGGTGTGTTGCATGCCCGACTGAAGCAGGGTCGTTATCATGGGGTATACCTGTAGAGCCCACAGCGAAGTTGCAGTCGCTCGGTAGACTAAAGGCAAATGGGGCTTGTAACAGATGAGGGGTGGCCGGGGGTGCTCGCAAGGTTGGCTGAAGCGGGTCGTGGTCGCAAGGAGAAGTGCCAGGAGGACATGTGGAACGCTCTGTGGGATGCTGATGACGATGACCTGGATTTACTGGTGGCATACGTGTGGAATGAGAACGCGGGACCGGGTGACGGAGTTTCTGGCTTCCAGAGAGTGCGAACTCCGCGTGACATCCTTCTACTGACCCGGTACATGCGACATGACATTGAGTGGAATTGCCTTCGCCCAGATATCCCTTGCCTGTTGCATGGACGTATTCTGAAGGCGTGTATGGTTGGGGGATGGTCGAGGAGTTGTTTTGGTCCCGAATTATAACTTGTGAATAGGACTGAGCTTGTAGAGAATTCGCCGGTACCAGATCGACGAGACCCAATCCCCTAGTCGGGGTGAGGTAATCCTGCATGCAGGGTTGCCTCAGATTTTCATCGTAGAAATGTACAGGTGAGGCTTCCCAATGGTGAGAGGCAGCTTGTTCGCTCGGTAATGAGGACTTAATAGACCTCGAGCCTCCCTCGAAACCGTAAGGGGAAGACGCTGCGCTGCTGGGGCTGCTTGCAGAGCTACTCCATACCCGATGGAGGTCATCGCTACCGCCTACCTCAGACGTACACGAAGCGACTTTGTTCGAAGACTTCGGGCTGACGTCTACTTGCGCCGCTTCCAATTTAAATGCGGCCTGACCCGAATATGTTGTACTGTCTTGCGTTGACGTAGTCGAATATTGATGGATGCCATCGGAATAGTTACAGCTAGAGCTGTCTGACAATGCTTGTTGCGAATGAGAGTATTGTAACTGGGTATTATGGTCGCTGACGTTCGTTGGAAAGGCTTTGTCGAATCGCTGGGTGAACATAGTCGCTATTGAGGAAGTGGTTTGATATGAGGAGTCGTGATGATAATGGATACTTTTGTGGTTGAAGAGAAAGAGAAAGCTACAGGTAGGGTCAGCGAGCTGACTGTAGAGACTGTAAGAAGAGGGAAACAATCTCCAGACACGTATGCAAATAACCCCCTTTGGATGGATCATGAAGGGCCAGAAGATTGGAAGAGTCGCAACTGTAGCAGAAGTCTATCTGCTGTATCACTGACGTGTCAAAAGGCAGGCGCGCCCGCTCTCGTCCGGGAGACTTCATGAGTGAATCTTCAGACTACCAAGGCGAAAGGTCAATATACATTTAGTGCTGATCGAAAACCTGACAGACAGCTACCGCTGAAAAGAAGGTTCGCGTTTTTGTTTGAGGTAGTCGAGTTCGCCTCGGGTCTTCGGGGACACGGCCGCGATCTTGTCAGGGGCATAGGTCCTACAGGCTCGAGAAGCAGAGCTGATAAGAGCGAATTAGAAATGGCGTTGATACTGCAGGATTTTGTGAGCGTGCCGCTGGAAGAGCGCGACTTACATTGGCTGATAAAGCGAGTATATCTCGCTATCCGGAACAGCCGGAGTCATAGACAGACATGCCATGCGCTTCAAAGCACGTAGACTCAAGAGGATGATCAGACGGAAAGGATTGACTGTTCCTGAATGGTGGTGGCTGCCTTTGATTGAAAGGTACAATAGGTCACTTGCGCATCCTGAACGCTGCGAGTTTGATGTAGCCCACTTTCATTTCCCCGTGCCCCATCTTCACGTCTAGACCTGTCCGGGATGTTTAGCACGGTCTGACAAGACTTGCAGATGATGGCCAACCCCTCCACGTGCGTGGCCATGCTAATGCGATAGTCCATTGTATGCTTCTTTGCTTTCCCGCCTCCCCGCAAAGTAAGTCGGCCTGTTACAATTCAGGTGCTCTGTCGCCTTGCTCAGATCGCCAAGATCGCCAGCATCGCGACGCGGGACGTCTCCGGCCGACAGTGATCAAATGCGTGCCGCGTACTTGTAACTTTAGTGCGCTAGCTATCTGCTGTAAGCTCGCCACCGGTTTTTGTAAGCCTTGATTGACGTGTCTTTAAGGTATTTGGACAAAAGGGTCAAGCGTCCGGGAACGTCTGCAGACATTGCATTGCTTGATATGTTTCGTGGGCTGTGTTGGACTGCCATACTGGGTTGGGCCCTTCTCTCTTGCCGGTCAGAGATGGTGCGCCACCGTCGAGAAGTGCAGGGTCTAAGTAAAAGTACTACAGCGAGACTTCTATGCCATGCTTGTAGCGAAACGAATTTCACCTTAGTCGCAAAACATCTTTGGGAGATTCAAGTGGGATGGTAAGCACTACACAAGTCCATCAAAGTCCCTGCAACTGGACTAAACAAGCGGGTAAGCCTGAAGCCAGAGGAATGTATGTGCTACTGCTGCTAATGTGTCGAACTTACCATATGCAGGACATAATAGACTGATAATTTGGGATTTGTGCGAGCACTCAGAAGCAGGCGCAAGAGCTGCAGACGACCATCCTTTCAATTCATATCAGGTGTGTAATACTCCGTATCGCACTCCCGGACCGCACACTCTATAGTACTTGACATTGCGCGGCTACCCAATGTTACAGCAAAGCGAAATTTGAATACGAGCCGGCGGTTAAGTCTCCTGCTGCTGTCCGGTCGGTTTCTCTTAGATGTTCTGGATTTGGCTGAGATGACACTGCCCTGCCCTCTCCACGCACACTCCTTGTGTCCGATCTATACGATAGTGATCGCCAAGACTAGATACGCGTCTACGTCAGGCCTCCATGCACCAAGTCGTTGATGGATGTACCGGTACCTGCTCCTCGATTTCCATCGCAATGCCTCACATGGACCACTCGACAGTGGGAACGACCAGAGACTTCTATTCCTTCCTTCAAGAGGCTCTACACCCATCCTCGTTGCGGTGTGGTGCGGGTTCTCGAACTGCTAGCGTGCGGCGCAGTCAGAGCAAGAGCCACGTATTGATCATGAACATGAGCAAGAGTAAAGTCCACATCTAGGACTCGACGGCAGTCCAGGCTTGTGGGAATGAGCAAAGATTTGCACTAGCACTTGCACTATGCCCAACTTTCGTCTTAGCGGCAGGAAGGCAATACAACAGAGTAAGTGCAGCGAATTGTAAACATGTAAACCCAAGCATGTATGCCTGCACGCACCTACACCTTTGTGCAGAGGGGTTCTTCAAGGTGACCTTGAAACCTCCACCAAAGTCTGCGAGCTACTTGTCCTTCTGCTGCAGACGTCCTGTTGTAGTCTAGAGCAGCGAGTTTGTTGCTCTGCTGCTTGGTTCTCCAACCGCCCACCCTACAATAAGCACACTCTAGCACACAGAGACTACAGTGTGCCCAGCAACACCAAAGGAGACTTAGACGCCGTCTCGTGCGCCTATTGAACTTAGCAATCCATTCCTTTTTTTTTCTGTGCAGTTTTGGCTCGGCCGCAATTCTGGGTGTATCCCGCGCAATGTTGAGCACTGTAGAGTGTGCGCTTCGGAATGCGACACGGAGCAGCACATACCGGATATGAATTGAAAGGATGGTTGTCTATAGCTCTCGTTCCTGCTTCTGGATTGCTTTGCTCCCCAACAACATCCAAATTATCAATCTTCAAGTCACGTATATGATAGGTCCGATTCAAGAGCGTAGTGGCTGTATAAACGTTCTTCTGCCTTCAAGCTCACCCGCTTATTTAGTCAGACCTGCAGGTAATCTGATGGACTTGTGTGTTGATTGACATCAGCTATATCTCTCTGGTAGATGGTGCTGGTATCAAGGTCAATTCTGTTTCGAGTTTACTAGCAATGGACTAAAGTTGAAAGTAGGGGAAACTTTGGTCACAGTCGGCAGGACGGCAAGGCCTCGAACCTCCTGAACAATATGCGGTACATCAAGCCTATACCCACTCAAGCGGAAGGGGGAATATAGTCCGATCAATCCTGTCGATCTCAATAAGGCGATAGTACGTCTAAACCACAATGCACAGGCCAACGTACTTCGCGAGGGCATGGCCACGTGCGTGGACGGGTTGGTCTTATCAGACGGTGTGGAACTATCTCGAACAAACCTAGACGTGAATATCGGGCAAGGGAGAGTAAAGGTGGGTTACATCGAACCCGCAGCGTTCAGGATGCGCAAGTGACCTATTGTACCTTTCAATCAAAGGCAGCCACCACCATTCAGGAACAGTCAATCCTTTCCGTCTGATCATCTTCTTGAGTCTACGTGCTTCGAAGCGCATGGCATGTCTGTCTATGACTCCGGCTGTTCCGGATAGCGAGATGGACTCGCTTTATCAGCCAATGTAAGTCGCGCTCTTCCAGCGGCACGCTCACAAAATCCTGCAGTATCAACGCCATTTCTTGTCCGCTCTTATCAGCTCTGCTTCTAGAGCGTATAGGTCCTATGCGTCCTATGCCTTTAAGAATGTCGCGGGCGTGTTCCCGCGTACCCGAGGCGAACTCAACTACCTCAATCAAAAGTGCGAACTTTCTTTCAGCGATAGCTGTCGGGGTTTCATCAGTACGAAATGCACATTGTCCATTGTCCTCTCGACTTGTACTCGAAGATTCACTCATGAAGTCTCCCGGACGAGAGCGGGCGCGCCCGCCTTTTGACACGTCGGTGATACAGCAGATAGACTTCTGCTACTGATGCGACTCTTCCAATCTTCTGGCCCTTCATGATTCATCCAAAGGGGTTTATTTGCATATGTGTCTGGAGATTGTTTCCCTCTTCTTACAGTCCCTACAGTCAGCCCGCTGAGTCTACCTGTAGCTTTCTCTTTCTTTTCGACCATAAAAGTATCCACTTTGATCACAACTCCTCCTATCAAACTACTTTTTCGATCACTTCGTTCGACAGCGACGATGTTCGCCCACCAAAGCGACAAAGCCTTTCCAACGAACATCAGCGACCATAATACCCAACTACAATATTCTCCTTCGCAACAAGCATTATCCCAATGTTCTAGCTGTAACGCTCCTGATGGTCTTCATCGATATTTGACTATGACAGCGCGAAACAGTACAACATACTCGGCTCAGGCAGCATCTGATTTGGAAGCGACGCAAGCAGACGTCAGCCCGAAGTCTTCGAACAGAGTCGCTTCGTGTACGTCTGAGGTAGGCGGTAACGATGACCTCCATCAGGTATGGAGTAGCTCTGCAAGCAGCCCCAGCAGCGCAGCGTCTTCCCCTTACGGTTTCGAGGGAGGCTCGAGGTCTATTAAGTCCTCATTACCGAGCGAACAAGCTGCCTCTCACCATTGGGAAGCCTCACCTGTACATTTCTACGATGAAAATCTGAGGCAACCCTGCATGCAGGATTACCTCACCCCGACTAGGGGATTGGGTCTCGTCGATCTGGTACCGGCGAATTCTCTACAAGCTCAGTCCTATTCACAAGTTATAATTCGGGACCAAAACAACTCCTCGACCATCCCCCAACCATACACGCCTTCAGAATACGTCCATGCAACAGGCAAGGGATATCTGGGCGAAGGCAATTCCACTCAATGTCATGTCGCATGTACCGGGTCAGTAGAAGGATGTCACGCGGAGTTCGCACTCTCTGGAAGCCAGAAACTCCGTCACCCGGTCCCGCGTTCTCATTCCACACGTATGCCACCAGTAAATCCAGGTCATCGTCATCAGCATCCCACAGAGCGTTCCACATGTCCTCCTGGCACTTCTCCTTGCGACCACGACCCGCTTCAGCCAACCTTGCGAGCACCCCCGGCCACCCCTCATCTGTTACAAGCCCCATTTGCCTTTAGTCTACCGAGCGACTGCAACTTCGCTGTGGGCTCTACAGGTATACCCCATGATAACGACCCTGCTTCAGTCGGGCATGCAACACACCTGGAGGATATGTTCCAGACCTCCAGCTATAGCTCCTTACCGGAAGAGATGACACTATGGCAAGGTGCTCCCTGCCTGGGTTTTCAGCAACCGTGGCCATCACCTACGGCCACTCCTCATCTTTTGCAGGCACCTTTCGGCTTCAGTCCAGAGAGTGACTGTAACTTCGCTGTGGATGCTATAAGCGGCCCCCGTGAATACGGGCCTGCGTCAGTCGGGTATGGGATAAATTCGGAGGAGCTATACCGGTCTTCCGTCTCTACCTCATCATCGGAAGAGGCGACACGATCGCAAGGCACGCCCTGCCCGGGTTTCGCTTCTCCTAGCCACGATTGTGGCAATTGCGAACATTCATCTATCACAGACAATTATGCAGAGTCTGGCTACATCGCTCTCGGAGCTTTACATCATCCAAAGATATACCACGGTCCACCAGCACCTACATCCCACGCTTTGCCTGTGAGTATCGCACAGCTATATATGTTTCACCTCACAGCAGTTGCGGAGAACTGATTCCCCAGTTGCATCAGCTCACACCTTCGATAGATGTATCGGCTCTGGCTACAAGTGTCTCTTATCAACATCTGTCAGAACCTGAGGAAGTGTTTGAGGATTATTCTGGCACATATATGTCGCCCACGGGTACTCGCATACACTATTCTTCCGAAACGCACAAAGCTGCTCCTCGTCAAGTCTCCGTCATGGCAACTCTAGACAGACCTGACCAAGAGGAGCTATCTCCAGGGCGATCAAACGTCCTCGACTTCTCTCTACGCCCGCGAGTCGGAAACCATTCTTACAATCTGCGGGGATCAAAGGCGCCATCTTCACCTATTCATGCATATAAAAGTACGACACTTCCATTAACAAAATGTCCATGTGAGCATCCAGAAAGTGGTACGGAAAGGAAGGACGAGGGAGCATATCAGGATGCAAGAGCCGAGACTGCTCTTCTGGCTTCAATCGGGATCACTAGAAAAGGCCCTGCTCCCGCCCTGAGAGATCTGAGACTGAGACGGTCTACTTCTGCTCATGTCATTGTGCTTGGATCAAAATCGAAGTTACATTGGTGCGATTTTGAAGGATGCGACAGGTTTTTCAAAAGACTTGAACATAAAAGAAGGCATGAGAGGTTAGTCCGATTCCCTTCCATTTTCCACTTATCCGAAGGGGACTTTACTATGGCTTGTTCTGCTGTCAGGTCACACACTCAGGAGAAACCATTTGCTTGTGATGTACTAGGCTGTGGACGCTTCTTCTCCCGAAGTGATAACCTTGCCCAGCATGTATGTCAAAGTCCTGTCTACGAAGCATGGCTCTTCTGAACAGTCTCCCCACACCAGAAACGTACCCACGCCAAGAATGGCCGAACGAAGCGCGTCACCAATGCCAACTTGTCCAATCCATCGGCCCAACAGCGCTAAAACAAGCCTTTTGTTCTTAGACATGCATGTGAGGTCTATGAGCTTACTTTGTGCCTTACGATGCTCATCCAGATAGTTACGTGTCCAAATAGATGACATCTCGATCTTATCAGGAAATTCTCTGTAATCCTATTTCGTGCGCACAACTCTCACAGCAGGCTCTGGCGGTAGTGTGCAGAATGCAACCCCCTCCCCCCCCTCCCTTTCTTTTTTTCTTGCTCTTCTTGCCATATGTCCTATCCTCCTTGCCTATAGACGCGTTTGTAGAACGGACAATTCGGGATGGATGATCACAATATGAGGAGAGACGATTCCCAGCTGTTGTGGACATGTGCCGAGCTGGATGCGAGCAATGACAGCACGTCTGAGGTGCGGGTGTTACAGAGTGCATAAGCCACGCAGAAATCCACTTAAAGCGCGAGAGATCATTTACTTCGAGCCTACCTTGTGCAATCCCTTACTGTGCAGTACTCTGGCTCCTATCTAGCATTGTACGAGCCGAAGTGTCATTCGAAATGATCTCACATGTGTCAGCGTCTTTCCCTCCTGCTACATGCAAAATACAGTTGTCCTGAGCTTTATGTACAGCTATCAGGTATTTTGCGAGTGATTTGTAGTCAGTTATACGCTGTCCATCGCTTGCTGGCTCAGGCTAGACCTTTCCCTTCCCTCGGCCACCTCTGCGCTGTACTGGACGACCGATTACACACTCGCTGATGAAGATGGCTGCTTTCTCGGGTGTCACGAAGTCGCTTGCGGATCAAAATAAAGAGGTTAGGTCCGGTACTCCTAGCTTTATGCAATATGAATACCTTTCACCTCAGTTATGCCATTTTCTGCTTCGTACTCCGGACACCAGGCAAACCACTCGTACGTAGGGGCCTCACATGTTTTTCCTAGTTTTCTTAGGCTTGGATAGATCGTGTGCTGTAGATTTGTCTCCAATAGCTGCCGCCGTCCGCTGCCCATGACCCTTTGGCGTTTCTTGCCTTCCGTCGTAGTCGAATTTTTGCTGTTGCTACTGCCCTCAGTCAGTCTCGTGAGGTGTTGCAAGGGCCGTCACGTGCTTGACTTTGTTGGTGCGGGGCGCGATAGCTAGACATTCTGTAGCAAGTAAGGCGACTGCGACAGCAAATTGAAGCAGATGTGTGGGGCTGCTGTGCTTAAGAGTACAACACCCAGACTACGCAAAGACCTCTCATATGTCTTGTAAACTCATTATCGACCTCAGCGGCTAGCTCCACGTGCTTTCTGCTTCGACTGCTCGGCATATAGGAGTGTTCTCCTTCACCGCTCATGTAGCATATGTGCTTCCAATGAGCCTCGTCTTCGCAGATGTCCAGGAGCGTTGAGCAGGACATTATCTATACATATATTCGTACGAGCCCTAGTGAGATGATCAGATGTGATGGCTATGGTACCTTGCTGTTGGGACGGTGCTGTGGTATATGCCTGCACGCTGCATCTCATGGACTCTGTGATGACTTTCGGTTGGTGGGTGTAATTTAGGATCGTCGGGAGGAACACGGGCAGTACGGTCGAGGCGAATCTCGCCCTTAGTCACACAAATCGGCATGAAGTTCCACATGTCGCATTGCAAACGCAGCAGCATAATCCAATGACATTCGAGGATTCTTGTGCTTTTTTCATCAATCTAGTAGCCAGAATGAGATGCCCGTGGACGGCCCATCTATCGTTTTTCTGAGACTTCCACGGCGAAGACGCCTCATGCCCCGAAATCCCCAGCCTCATTCACATGCCCGAATCAGACACGGGGCTCGCTAAAAGCCAGCCCGGAATTAAGGCTTAAAGCTCGGAAGTCTTTCAGACATATTCTTACCGCCGCAGCTCTCGAGAGCGAGCCCTCTGAGCGATAGAGAGTGTCGAGTTATTTCGTAGTGGGTGGTAGCAGGGCTCATCTGCTGGCAAGTCAGCCTAGCGTTCTCAACACAATCTTCCTGTTGACACGTCCATCCTATTGCCCGACATAGCGAAGTGACCAGCACAAGTAGTGGTCGCGAGTTAGCAGCCATTCTATGGCACATTGTCCCCGCATAACGATCCACTCCTTACACTGCTGTCTTTAGGACGTGTGCTACGTGCTTCGCAATAACTTCAAAGAACTTGAAGGGTTCTCTACCAATTTTACCAAGAGCATATACCTCTTAAGAGCGAGACCGACGAGAGACCGAGGAGAGAGGTTGGTCAGCAACAGTCTTTTTCCTTCAACAGATCCGCATAGTCCAAAGCTACGTGTCCCCGACCGAAAGCGATATGAGTATAAAGTGCGCGTTCCTCCCGTGATTCTTGCCTACAGCTAGGACCTCGATGCCTCCAGTCTTTGGGAACTGGGCAAGTGACTCCAGCTCCTGTCCGTCGAGTCCAATGACGCCGATTGAAGATTCTATAATTACAGAAGACGACGAGCGTGGAGCAAGCCATATGTCTAGCAGTCAGTTATCTTGGCTCTGCCCGGCGCAAATCCGTGCGGGCACTGCTTAGACCTCTGTGCACATCGCTCGTCCATGTGAATTGGCTCTGAGGGCAGACTTCAGGAATTATGATAATTGTGTAGTGTGGTACAGAGCTCTGCACGAGAGAGCATGATCCGCTCGTTAACGACTCGACTGTGACTGATGATTGTGAGCTTCAGGCTTTTCCTGCCTTAGCCTGAAATAAATGGCTACCAGCCCTGATAGCTTTACCGTAGAAGAGTCATAGCTCAGTGCCTCTTCCTCCGATATAATTACTCCGATATAATTAGAAGTTCTATGCAAGGTTACTGGAAGGACAACTGGAGATAGGAGTGGAGGTACGACTGGAGTCCATACTGGATTTGACCTCCAGTCGCTGCCGATTTTAGGCGACTGGAGCTTGTATTGCCCCCCGTGCCTGCTTCCAGCGATGCTTTGCATCATACTACTACTACTGACGAGAGCGATTCCTTTTCACGGCTACTCAACGTACTGCTACTATTATCTGGTGTAGCGCTGAGTTTCAGTGTCCAAGGCAGGCGAAGAAGAGCCTCCTGCTACAGTATCGGCGAATCAAGCGAATCAAAGGAAGAGACCGCAGCAAGGCGGAGTTCACACACTAGCAATCAAATCCCATAGCTCGTCGCTTGCAACAGCCGCATGTTTAGCAACCGTCCCTACAAAGTCCTATTCAGTGTGGGACTTCAAGCGAAAGTCCGAGGTTGACAAGAAGACGGACACGACCTGACGCAGAGGCATATTTCCAAAGTGTTCATCATGGCTTTCAGTTTGAGCGCCCGCGCGCTTCGTCAAGCTACAACACGCTGCAAGACCCCTGTCAACGACCTCGCCTGGAAGCTAGTAGCGAGACGTAGCTTTACTGTCCGACTCGTCCTTCTCAGCAGCATCCTGGCAAGGCAAGACATCAGCATCGGCTCATACTCGATTATTGAGGACAAAGGATCAAGTCTTACGACATAAACATGAGTGGATCTTTCGATAGTGACACCCTGAAGATCTTCGGCTCGTGACAAGGCATTCAAGTGATACGTGTTGACTTGCGCATTGGTAGACCCTCCCGTCTTCGCGAAGGTCGAACTGCCCATCAGGCTACCGCCTTTCCTGATGTTGAGGTTGTAGAGGAGGGTGCAGCCATAGACACGGCCAAGGACGAAGACGAAGAAAAGGCAGATGTTGGTCTGGAGGGCCGCAACGGCGGCTACAAGGGTTGCGATAGCGAATCTGACACGGAAAGTAGCATCAGCGAATATCTAGGCGAATATCCGAGTGAAAACATCCTACAGAGATGTCAAGATTCCCGATTCACTGAGATGACATATCAGTCTGGCTTCTGTCTATAGGAACGACGCATGCTTACACCGCAACCAGGATGAGCTTGGTCAACATGGACTTTGTGTCATCGAAAGCAGTGCGGACGCGGAACTTGACCAGATAGAAGACGAGAGCGACCTGTTTCAATATCAACCTCATTAGCGCAGATCAACCCTTCTTTGGAAACATGTTGAGCCTACGGAAATGCCAATATCGGTAGCGGCTTCGCAACTAAGCCATATGATGGCTCCGTTGATGACAAGATCTCGATCTGATACCTTCCTATGAGTGACTTCGATGACACTGAGTGACAAGGTCAATCAGCCACTTCTGCCGAGGTGTGACATGCTGTCAGGCATACGATATGTAGAGAGCGCTAATTTGGGCTGCCGCTGTCAAGAGAAGGAGTCCAATATAGACTGGCAAGTTCTTCGAGATCTTGTAGAACCTGGTTGCAAGGTAGACCTGACAGACGCAGGCTGTGAAGCTGACTAAGATGTTATGGGCCGGTAATTCCATTCCCTGTTGTGAAGGTAAGCCTATTGTATAAAAGAGAGTGTCGCGCTAACCTGAACACCCAGTATAGCCATGTTCTATCAAAAAATGCGATTCAGCGAGCTGCCTTCATCGGTGGGGAGCAAGCGACACTTACACCGAAGTTGGTGATTGCGTACGTATAGGCCCACTCGCAGACAAGACACGTCCTACAAAACGATCCAAACGATGAAAGAAGTATAGGATCGGACAGCAAGAAGAAGGGAAGCCGATCCAAGGAAAAGGAGGAGAAGACGAGTCATGTATCAGAGCAGTGGCATAGCTTCTCAATGAGTCAAATATGACCTACGCTCCAGTGTCTGCCAACGCGACCAGTGCAATTGTGGCCTTCAAGTACCAAGGGTCCTGCTTTCCCGAGTTCTTGAAGTAGTGAGCGATTTGGAGCATCTCGATAGTCCAGAGAGGGCTTCGTATAGCACTGTCAGCTATGTCTGTGCTGTAAGGCATGTAGGTCGCTCACAGCATGACCCATGTTGCCAGTACTGACCGAGGTCTGATTCAGCACGATGAGGGCAAGACCAAGCGGACCAGACCTACGGATCATGCCCAATACGAGGTCGACGACAGTAGTCATCTTGGGAAGGTAGCGAGAGTGAGAGTAAAGAGATGGATAAGGAGCGGAAGAGAGAGAAGGAGCTTTCCTGGATTTCATGGAAGTCGCAGTTCCAACGACTTTTCAGCGCTCTCCACCAAGTGAACGGGCCGACTGCACTAGCATGTCACTCCCGCAGACTAGAAGGAGCCGTTCCGCTTTCTCACCCCAACTCCCTTAACAACCGATCCATCTCGGAGCCAGCAACGGGTCTTACGTAGTGCATCGTCAAGACGGAATCTGGGGTCCTTGTTCTCTAGCGTCATCTCTCCATCTGTCTTGGAAATCTTGCGAGATGGCACAACTCTCCCGCCGCTAGAAGAATCTGATCTTGGGGCAGTGGAAATGGATCAAGGACGTCCTTGTGCATGCACGCAGTGCGCAGTAAGCTTAGTAGCAGTAGCTTCAGTAGTACTCGCGCTGCCGGCTAGGCAGGGAAGGCCGCAAGCGTACTCCGAAAAGACGGCAGAGGCCAAAGCTCAATTCACCATCCCATCTCGGATCTCATTTCTGCTGCCTCATTCAAACTTCAAGGAGACGCTTCTCTTGTGCTTCATCTCAAGATTTGAATTCACATCATGTCTACAACTCCCGCTACTCCTCCAATGTCTCTCGACAAGATCGTCGGCCTTCTCGACGGTCTGGATGTCACTCGACTCGACGATAGCGCTCGCTTCCAGCTGAAAGAAGCTGCTCTCAGACTGTGGGTCAAAGATCATCTTATACTCAGTTATCTCTGAACGCTGAAACGTCATTACCAGCGTCACTCGCACGGAAACGCCGTTCGAAAAGGCATGGAGTCTGGCTTTTGAGCATCCGTAAGTCGACAAGCGGCCTTCATCATCTCCCTGAGCTCGCCTGACCTCCTTTGTCAGTGTCACCTTTGCTGCTATCCAGGCACTCATCGACGCTGGATTGTGGGTGAAATGGGCAAAAGCTGGCGCTACACAGACAGTTGCCCAACTCGTCGCCCTAGACGGCAAGATTGCCGAGAACCTACTCAGTATGTTGGATGCGTCAATGCAGTTATGTGTTTCTACCTGAGAAATTTTGCTGATCATGCGTTTGCTAACACAGGAAGATTCCTGCGACTTCTCTCTGCATCAGGAATCGTCAACGAAGTCGAGAAGGAAACCTTCGTAAGCTCATTTTGCTTGACGAGGGCAATATGAGGGCTCGCAGTAGAGCTGACTCTGTAATCAGGAACTCAATACCTTCTCAGCGGCCTTGGGAGCTGATAGCGATATCATCAGACAAGTCATTCAGATGGGGTATGTCTCGTCGATTCTCTTCGACACATTTATACTAGTCGGCTGATTGTATACACATCCTGCAGTACCGACACCTCTCTCGATTCCGCAAAGAATCTCCCTTCCTTCTTGACCAAGACCAAGTACCAAGAACCTCTTGACAACGAGCTTTCCAACTTTGCGGATCTCAAGGGAGAAGGGTTCTTTGCATACTGCAAGAACAACCCCGGTGCAGGCAAAAGCTTCATCGATCTCATGCAAGGCCTGGCATCCCACAAGGTGGCATGGACAGAGGTTTACGATACTACCGAGCTCTTCTCCCAACCACACGACCCCAACAGTCCCGTCCTCGTCGATATTGGTGGTGCTCATGGCCTGGATATTTCGCGGTTCAATAAGAAGCATCCAAACCTACCCAAAGGGGCTCTGATCCTGCAAGATCTACCCGCTGTCCTAGAAATGGCTAAACTCGAGCCAAACATCTCAGCTGAGGCTTACGATTTCTTCGAGCCGCAGCCTTTCAAGGGTGCGCTACGCTCGAGCCAGTCCTATCGCAACACTAAAGTAGCTGACGCCGTTGATATCCATTGACAGGCAGTCGCGCCTACTTTATGCACGCAGTCCCACACGACTGGCCAGATCACGACTGTCTCCGCATCCTAGCCAATCAGGTCGCAGCCATGAAGCCCGGATACAGCAAACTCTTGATCTACGAAGTGGTGCTGCCTGCCAAGGGAGCTTCACGCATGCAGACAACTCTGGATGTCCAGCTCATGTCTCTTGTAGCTGCGTTCGAACGGACTGAAGAGATGTGGGAGACTCTACTGAAGCAGGCAGGTCTGAAGATCGTAAAGATACGGCGCGATCCTCGGGCTGTTGAGAGTGTCATCGAATGCGCTTTGATCTAGATTTCAGATCTTTCGTTTATTCTAGAAGGTGTTACCGATGACATCCAGTCGTATGCACTCGCATCATCTCTACCTCGCAATTGCAGATTTTTTACACATGGCTCTCGCCAGTCCGATCCGTTTCATCTGTCTTATTTGCAAACTCGCTGCCAGCGGAGAAGCCCCAATCTGCCTGGGGCTTGCTGGCTATAGCCTTTGTCTTCTGATTCTTCCCTCCCTTTCGGAGGGCTTGGTTTCTTCTGCCGCCAAAGACTCAGTTCAGTGGGTCAGACTTGAAGAAGGGGCCAAGTCAACACCATGGCATTGTGCATGTTCTATTTCGCTCAAGAGATTACTGCCAGCTGATCCGCCGTCAGCGCGGGCAATCTCGACAGTGCGCAGAGTACATGACTCCAACGTCTTTTCAGACCAGAAACATCGAATAACAGGGTGTACTATGTCTTTCTACACATATACATCTTCAAGTCAGCACCGATGTACACCGCTGCAGAGCCACTGCTGTCTTCGCAGTCCTGAACCACAACCAATTTCATGCGTCGAGATCGATGCCGGCTGTACTGAGGCGCCTTCCTTTGTGCGTCGTACTCATACGCTGGAGACTTCCTTGATGGTATCATCACGCTTTACGAGCTTCGCCTTTTGCAAGGCGGCGCCTGGAGGGAAGGGCGCGTCGAATACCTCGCTGTCATTCCAGCATCAGAGACTCCGCTATCGCAAGGCCAATACGCAACACTTACTTGAGCTCCTCTAGTGTCCTACCTCGTGTTTCAACGCCAAAGAAGAACCAGACGAAACCTGAGAAGCCAGATTCAGCCGGTTGAAATGGCGTTCGGAAGGGGGGTGCTGCTACCATAGACAACGTTCAAGCCGACAAATACAATATAGTAGTGCCATCCAGTACGGTTCAAAGCGATGGAAGTGACATAGGTATTGTAGAAGCCACAAATGCCATTCATTACGACATGCTAATGATCGAGATGCATCAGTTCATCAGGAGCTTAAGATGCCGTGAAATCTATTATGCTCACGATTCCCATGCCCTTCGCTCGTGTGCTGTTGTCCAAGCATTCGGCGGGATAAAGCGCGGTCATGGGCGTATAAACGAAGCTATAGGCGCAGCCGAAGAGGAAGATCTGCAAGCCTCGCGGATGTCAATATTTACGAAACCCTCAAACGATATGTTGAGAGGAGACCTACCATAGCGACGCCTCCGTTCGACAAGGCTGCGCTTGAGGTGGCCGCTTGAGCGGCTGAAGCGAACTGCGAGCTGAAGCCAGTAACTGCAGCCAACAGACCCGCCAAAACAGCTGATCCCATCCAGAGTTTCGTTCTTCGTCCGATCCTGTCGTTGGTCGCGCTCCCACAAACAGCGCCGAAGCAGCTCACGATAGAATTGGCAAACGTGAGCAACAGTCGGCGATCAGTTGAGCGAATGCCAAGATTTGTGTACCTGTACGCATCAACGCAGGGTCAGCCTAAGTGGCTGATCGGCAGAAAATACAGGCAGACTCGCATAGTCGGCAGAAAATAGGTGAGAACGCTGTTACCTGACATTTGAGCGAAGAATGAGATGCTAAATGGACAGAGCGTAAGCATTCGCAAGCAGCACATTAAACGGGAGAAGCTCACAAGGTTACCATCAGGATGCGCCATCTGGCATTGTGGGAAGCGAAGAGTTCTCGGTAATCCCACCAGGCAGTGGCCTTTGTGACTTTGATCTGCTCCTCAAACTCTCGAAGCTGGGAGTAGGATGATCAGAATCTATATACAGACCGCCTTTGGCCTTTTTCTTTGAAACTTGCCTCGAGCTGTACCAGGGGATGGTTGATATCACCGCCACCATGATACTTCGTCAAAAAGCTGACGGCCTTCTCCTTCCTACCTCTTGCAATGTTCCATCTTGGACTCTCAGGTATGAAGTACACTCCTAGACAGATGAAGAAGGGTGGAATGAGCTGCAATCCCAGGGCTAGGAACAGCATAAGCGTATTAGCTCAACGACAACCCTCGGACACCTACGAAGCCGCCATGCGAGTTGATTCGGGACCTTGTTGCTCGCATACGTCACGCCCGTTGCTAGAATACTGCCGGTGTAGAAAAAGGTATTGTAGTATCCGACAACCCGAGCCCTCCATTCTATGCGAGATGTGGATTCAATGTCTGCCTGTTGAAGATAGCGAGGGAGACTTACGAGGTGGAGCCAACTCCAAGGCCAGCGTCGGGGCACTGGGAAGAGGTTCAGAGATGGCACTGACAGCTAAACTTTGAGGCAGCCTACGCAGAGGTACTGATTGATATGCCAAATCCCAGAACGAAACGACCTCCTAGAAGCCATGACTCGGCCTGAGCGGCAGTGACGATGATTGCTCCAAGCATAATGATCGCTGAGCCAGCGAAGATACCGGCTCGTCTGCCATAGCTGCCAACGATCGGTAATCAGAAAGAGTTGCAGAGCGACTGCGACTGCCCTGCTCACTGATCGCAGATTGGTCCAGTGAAGAACGAGCCGACCACGCTGCCTATGTTTAGTGATGCGTGAGCTCTACAATGTCGGGCCTCGACACCGTTTCTCACCAATTGTATAAATCGCGAATATGATTCCAGTCGACGAGCCAGTCTCTGTCTTGTGGAAATACGACTTGTACTGCGACATGGCATTGATGGAAGAGAAGATAGACTGTAAAGAGTTTCAGCTTCTGACACCTTCCACTCTTTGGCAAAGTCGCCCTCTTACACCGTCAAAACCTGCATCAAAGACCGATCAAAGAGAATCTCAGTCCGCAGTCGGCCTGAAAGTACTGCATAAGCTGTTCACCTGAACATGTCGCATTGAGAGCGCAGACCAAGAAGATGAGGTACAGCTTGATTGAGGTGGCAGAGCGGGGATTCAGGGGCGCGGCCAGAGTGACTTCGTGGAAATGAGCATCTCCTTGCAACTCCATGACCTGTCCAAAAGAGGGCATCTTGTCTTCCATAGGCTTGCCGGAATCGGCGGTAGAGACTGCATCGCTAGTAGCGTAGGCATCCTTGTCGAGCGACATGCTGCGAGCGGGCTCTGTCATCTGAGCCGCCATCTTGGGAATATGTGCTTGCTGAATGTGAGCGAAGCTAAGGTGTGGTCTCTCAGCCAGTCAACCTCATACGCGGAGTCCACCTCTGTATCTGGCGGCTGTCCGGTTATCGATGGTGATAAAGGTTAGTAGGCCGACCATGCCGATGGCCTGAATCGACAGCCGATGACTATCATCATACGGTAACCTAAAAGAAGAATAAAGAATAAAAGGTGGTCCCGGCAGGGAGTAAGTGTGAGGAACGGACGATAAGCACGAGGATAAGGCGGCACTAAGACGGAAGCGGAGGTCCACATCGATCGTTCTCGGTTGATCCGGGGTTCTTGTGCTGACCAAAGCCCGATATCTAGCGAATAAGCTGTTTGTGAATTGTCTCTGCTCCAATGCTCATCCATCCATCCATGACAGGTCCCACTTGGCTGAACGAGCTTACAGAAAACGGTTTCGCCGTGGTGAAGGGTGTCGTTCCGCCGGAAGACTGTGCAGACTTTCGCGAAGCAGCCCTCGACTGGCTCGAGGTGTGCTTGTTTGGAGATCAAGTACATAGCATGTATTGAAAGTGTGGATCGTTCGCTGCAGTCCTTCCCACATGGCTTCAAGCGCGACGACAAGAGTACATGGACTGCCGAGCATCTACCCTACGGAGTCACCGGCGGTCTGTATAATCGTTACAGCGTCAATCACGAAGACTTTGTGTGGAAGATCAGAACGTAAGCGCCTCGTTCGTTCGGGAGCCAAATTCGCAACAAGCTAACGGCTGGGTCAGACAACCTGGCATTCTGAAAGTCTTCAGCGAGATCTGGGGAACGGATGACCTCATTGCTAGCTTTGATGGTATGAACGCCAGTCTGCCTATAAACGATAAGCACGGTCGAACAGATCTCAAGCCCACTGCTCCATGGCCGCACATGGATACCGATCCTAGAAAAGTTCACCTCTTCGAATTGTACCAAGGGATCGCAAACCTCGCAGAAAATGGACCAGATGATGGTGGACTTTGCGTTCTCTCGGGCAGCCACAAGCTCCATGGCCAGTATTTTGAAGGGACTGGAGGTTTCAAATTGGAGCAGGATGCAGGTGTCGGTAACAATGGCTACAATTTCACTCAGGAAGATGCCGCTTGGTACATTGCTCATGGCTGCCGAGAAGTCAAGATCTGCTGTGGGGAGGGTGATCTGATCCGTGAGTAGCTACTCATCTCGTCGATAAGTGGGCAGTCCGCTGACGTGGCAGCTGCGTCTCGCCGCCCCATAGTCTGGGATTCTCGAACGATACACTGGAACGCTTCGCCGGTTGGACATAGAACAAGGTGTGCAGAAGTATGAAAGTCTTCCCTGCGCAAGCCGAGCTTACGCCTCTCCAATTTCATATAGATTCGTCTCTTACGTTTGCTATGCTCCCAGAGAGCAAATGTCAGACCATGATCTTGCACGGAAGCTCGAAGTTTTCCGACAATACCAAGGCACGACACATTGGCCACACAAGAACGTCATTCCAGCTCAGCGTCCGGGATATCATAATGCACTGCCACGCCGTCCCGACGACTCTGTTGATCCAGCCAATCGCAGCAAGCCTTTGCGAGCCCCTGCAGAGTCTGAGCAGGTGATGAAGCTGGTCGGCGTGAGAGGCTAGGGTGCCTGTGTGGAGTTGGAAGTAGGAAGTGCAGGCGCGCTCAATGCTGTATCGTACTACCAGACGAATACTTCAGAACCGACACAAAGCTTGGCTTCGATACTTTGCTGCAATCTAAAGTGTGATAAATGCACTATATCGCTGCACATGTTTGAAAGGCCAATGGATATCCCCTGCTGAGTTTTGAGGAGCCAGGCGATAGCTGTCGGGACTGTAAAGAGTCGGGACTTGGAGATGCGGCAGGGGTGGTCGAAGGTACCGGAGCGAAGAATTCGACAGCAGGGCTATGACGTGACGATTGGATGACGGCCAAGTCGAGGATGCGGCAGCATAATCGCTAAACCTATTCTTGCATTTTGGTGACTCGCGCCGTACTCGTCCAGCTTTCGGGTCACACTGGTGCATCGTTACAGGCGAGGAGATGGGTCGCCTCGGTCTGGACATCACAAGGATGAAGTGCGAGATGTTCAGGGCCTTGCAGACGGCTGAAAACACTTCGTCCTACTCTGACAATTACGGAGAGACGAGACCTTCCCTTCACACGACTGTGACCCGCGTCCTCAGCTACATTGCGCGTCATCAGAGGCCCTTGTTGCGTCGGCGTGTCGAGTTGCTATTCCTGCCCAAAGAGAGCTGGTCGATTGTGCGTTGTCAGAATCGGGCTGTGCAGCTATGAAATCGGAAGAGTGAGGAGCGTTGATTGCGGGATGCAGAGTACGAGAGGCTGGCGTGAATGGCAGCATCCAGCTCGCGACATCTCTAAAGGTCCAGAAGAACTATACTTGAGGAGAATGATTGTCGAGACGATGATCACAACGTCGCCATTTTGCTTTGCTGTTACAAAGCGATGAGATGCGACACCATGGCATGCTTGAAGGAAGGCACCAGATAAGCAAAACTGCTAGTGTCGGCCGGTCCAGGTTGAGGAAGGCGGGAGCAGTTTCACACTGAAGAGCATACCTTGCTAGCGATATCAGCATTAGTCCATCAAAGCTCGTTCTGGACTCACGTTCTCCTGTTTCAAGCGTTCCTCTCCGGATGAAGGCTACAGCCCGGCCCACAGTCCCAGGATGTTAATAAGATGTTGGAGCCCTTATCAATATGTAGGCTACTCTGTCTCTGTACCGCGCTCCGACTTCGTTAAGCAAGCGCAAACATGTACCTGTACTCTATGACAAATAAGGCACAGGTTCGTTTAAAAACAGAGGCGCGAATGACCATTTTGGATCGCTGTCTGTGGCCCGTCTCAGTAGATAACATACTGATAGCATGCATATCTTTGCCGCTCTGCACTCTGTCGGTCTTTTCGAAAGATGCGGCTTCCCCTTTCCTCGTTTTCGTGGCGGAAAAATCTTGCTTCGATCATGGAAGATGTCGGCAGGGAGGAAAGGCTCTCTCACTTCTCGTTCCCTCTCCAAGTCAAGAGCCGACAATCAGCAAGGATGGTGTCGAGGTGAAGATACAGCCCACCAATGTCAACCTCAAGCGTAGCACGTCCAAGGCTGACCCGTTTCTCATCTGGTTCTGCCGGCAGCCGTATGCACGAGTACCAGGTCGTAGGCCGCAAGCTGCCTTCAGACAAGGATCCCAACCCCAAGCTGTACCGAATGCGCGTATTCGCACCCAACGATGTCGTCGCCAAATCCCGCTTCTGGTACTACCTGCGAAAACTGAGGAAGGTCAAGAGAGCTGCAGGAGAGCTAGTCGCCGTAAACGAGGTAGATTATACTACATTCGGAAGTACAAGGCGAAGCTACAGCATGCTAAGATCAGTATCTGCTGTGCCCAGATCTCCGAAAAGAAGCCTCTTAAAGTCAAGAACTTCGGCATCTGGCTACGATACGACTCGAGATCCGGTACACACAACATGTACAAGGAGTTCAGAGAGCTCTCCAGAGCAGATGCTGTTCATGCATGCTACCAAGACATGGCAGCTCGTCACCGCGCCCGTTTCCGCTCAGTACAGGTTAGTCGTCGTTCGCCTGCATTCACACACACACACCAGAGCAAGGCAGTATCACTGATGCACCTTCTTGTCTATTCCAACAGATTCTCAGAGTTGCAGAGATTGCAAAGACCGCAGATATCCGTCGCTCCAACATCAAGCAGCTCCTAATCCCAAACCTACGATTCCCACTTCCTCATCGCGTCATCAAGAGCAGGTCCACCTTTACTGCACACAGACCGTCCACTTTCTATTAGGAGACCTGACACTGTCCACGCCGTTGTGAAGTCTAGTTTGCGGTCACCTTTGCTTCGAATTGTGCTGCTATACATATATGCCCAGAATGGCTATCGGCTTCTCACAGGTTCCCTTAAGTCGTTCGAGCGTCTGTTTGTGGACACCTATCGCGAGTACCAGAGAAACGGCGTTACCTATCTCCCTTACATTAAATGGGGCTCAGAAAAGGTTGGAGGGCGATACTTCAAGGTGGTGATCAGAGCCGTGTACCAGTCATTTACGACGGTCTGGTCCTCTGTTACTATAGCACATCAGTATTCAGTACACCATGGGGAGTTGGCAATCTTGGTGGTCCTCGCGCTTTTGTCTTTTTGTCTCGATCCAACAAAGGCACCAGGGCAATTGCCGGCCGCCCTGCAAAGAGTCGATTCTTTTGTTGCCCGAACACACAAGGATACCGTCTGTCTGAAGAAAATGATCTTCTCTCCTCCTTCTTCTGTTCGCTGACGGAGAAACATGGTCGATTACGCCTACATCAGCTTATCCGCAATCGGATTCTTCCTTAACATCGTTCCTTTCGCGTGGCAGGTAGAGCACCGAAATTCTGGTCCTATCTGCCTAGGTTTCTGGGTTTTGGTGCTCAACCTCTTTAACTTTGTATGCGTCCGCACAAATGCTTGGTATCTTATTCTGACCCTCTTTTCCCAGGTGGACGGTGTTATCTGGAGGCACGATGCCATCGACCGTGCGCCTGTATGGTGCGATATCAGCTCAAAAGTAAGCCGACACAGGGTCTTTCTTCAGTCTGCAGACTAATGGTTTGCGTAGATCCGCCTTGCAGCTCCAATAGGTCTATTGGCTGCGAATGTCTGTATCGCACGTTTCCTAGCGAGAGTAGTAGCTCCCAAAGCGACTATGATAAGTCCTCGGGAGCGACGCAATCGGGCCTTGATCGACTATGCCTTAAGTCTCGGACTGCCTATTTTTGTGATGGCAACACACATTATATATCAGCCTCTACGGTATGGAATCCTGCGAACTGTTGGGTGCGCCTTCTCCTACGTCCTCACCTGGCCGACGTTCGTGTTATGGATGATCTGGCGATTGATCTTGGCAGCGGTCGCTGCCGGCTACAGTCGTAAGCGCTTCCTTTCCTTGCGTATTGCTTGCATGTGCTGATCGCTAGCAGTATACGTGGCATGGCGACTACTGCAGCACAGATCTAACTTCGGCAAGCTGGTTGCGCGCTCTGATTCCGCTCTCACAGCTTCACGCTTTCTGCGGTTGGGGTCGCTGTCGATAGCATACGCTGGCTTCAACTTACCGCTTTGCATATACACTTTCGCCATGGATGTGCGGGCAGCTCCGTATATCACATATAATTGGCGGTATATCCACGTAGATGTAAGTGCCAACCTCAGCAAAAGGCACTATGCGCTAATATGAAGGATCCCCAGATCAAGCAGGTGGTAGCCAACCCATTCGTGGAGAGAGCCGAATTCTCAGATTATATCGCCATTATCTCTGCCTTCTTGGTCCTCGCCTTCTTCGGGTTTAGCAGCGAGTCGCTTAGCTATTATGCCAAGCTTCTGTCTTTTCTGGGTATCCGCTGGAGGCATAACTCAAGCAGAAATGCCGACGGTCATCAGCATTCGCCGCACCGCACTGTAATGTGAGTCTAGCGCTCTACACGTAGCTGGCTTCAGATCTGACTTGTTTCTACAGTGTCTTGAACGAGACCGGTTCCTTACATGAGATGTTGCAAGGATCGACCGACGAGAAAGAAGAGCCTGCTAAGAACGACTACAGTGGGCCATTTGCCTCGGGATTACAGGTCGGTCATCACGACGGTGTACATGTCTCCGTATCTCAGTATAAGAGTGCTGTGTAGGCGATTTATAGCCTTCCGCCTGGGTGTTGTATTGTATGTCGTGGATAAGACGGCCTTTGCGATTTCATTATTGATTACAGAGTTCCGCTTTTCTCCCTGCCAAGAACCTCAACATCAGCCCCAGCTTACATCCCAGGACACCGTAGCCATTTGTGTACCATTTGATATTGAAGCGCGTCACTCTCGGCTTGTCGACGACTACACTTCTCGTCAAGCGATCCACGATGGGTGGGTTTGGCTTGTCTGCATCTTCAAGTGCCCTCATTTCCTCAGAGTCGTAGTCGGTATGCACGTAGTAGCCAATTCTGACAAACTCCTGCTCCAGATAAGAAGCAGTAAGGAGGATGACGGTGACGCCGACCAGATCTGAAGCAGGAATGCGGCTAGGAGAAGGGGCAGCGGCCTGTGAAGACAGCCCATTCATATTGTCAGATGCACCGTAGCCAGAGGAGTATCCGATGCTTCCATTGTGATGCAACCTACCTCGAATTCGAAGCTGTTCACTCCAACTGGCACCGGACCGACCATGCACGTGTCCAATTCTTGGTCGTAGCTCTCGCTCTCAGCCGATCCTACGTATATGAGCTTCCATTCGATATCTTGATTTGATAGAAGAAGACAGCGCGATGTGATCGGTCAGATTTGGAGGGTGGTTTAGAGGGAAATGCGAATCAGGTCTAGTCTCTAAAGTCCGTAAGGATCCAGAACAAACCTTCAGATAGTTCAGAGATGCACTCAAAGGTGATCTTGAAGAGATAGGCATCCTCGAAGCGGGCGGGGTTGTTGAGTATGGAGATTTCGGTAATGTTGATGACAGACATCTTGCGCGAGCGAGAAGAGCGCGTAAAGCGTTGGATGTGGTTGTTGGACGTGCAGAACGTAAAGTAGCTCCTCAAATGGTAGATCTAGAGGCTTGCCTTCAGAGGTTTGATTGGAATAAGACGAAAACGCGTCTCTGTTCTTTGCCTGTCTGAACAATTCGCCAAAGAAGGTACTCTACGTTACTGCAACACTCTTCTGGCTGTAAACCTCCTTCCCCCTACTACGCGTCCCAGCAATCCTGTCTGGACGTCCTGTAGCCTGCTGGCTCTGGCTGACCCAAGCTGGACATGGCGCAAGCATCTGCAGGGGACGGCGTTCGCACGGCAGACATACTCAAGGATGCTTGTCGTCTGGATCAAGCCAAGATGCAGGGCGCCAGCGCGGCGCTATACTTGATCAACTTCCTCGATAACCTCGAGATTCAACTCGCTTTAGCGGACGCCGTGCGTGCACAAGCGCTGTGAAGCATGATTAGGGCACTAATTGGCAGCTGGTGTACAGTCTTCAATCGAACAAGCCATACAAGATCTGGGAACATGCCTGTCTATCCTTGTTATGGCAGCCAATACTCCTATGTCTGCAATCATTGGCCGACCTGTGCGACGTTCAATGGCCAGAATATACACGCTTATATACGAGAGGCGTGACGGCAGAGGCTTGTTCGACTCTGTGCGCTTATGGCTCGAGTTGGCCGGCGATGCGAAAGCAAGTCTGGCTTCCCGCCTGTGAGCAAGGGTGTCGATACCTTCGTGAATCCTACAGCTGATTGCATATGCTCACTGTGCTAGTCTCGTTTTCCATCTTATCTCCGAAAACCTGCAAAGCCATGGTAAACGGGTTCGTGCGAATCTTCGTAATTAGGAGAAAGTGGAGCGCTGAAGCACTTTCTTTCAGGTCACTTCTATATTACCAGATGTATGGCAGACAAGCAGCAAGGTTATGCGACTCCCAGGCGCGGTATGTCGCTATGAATCAAGCGGAAAATACCATACTGATACAAGCTTGATCAACACAGCCAATCATATTGAGAGCCGCAGCCTGTTGTTGTGGTCAATTCGCGATATCAGCACAGGCTCCAATTGCGAATGAGGCACTCGCCAGAGAGGCTCTCAAGCACCTGAAGCAGCTAATCTCGGAAAAGTCGTTCTTCTTGCAGCGCTGCGCTGCAGATGTAAGTAACATTGCATTAGGCTTGTTCAGAGAGTGATTCAGCTTATATTGTCTCGCAAGGCTCTGTCTTCGCTGTTCACATCAAGCCCCGCTCTCCACGCTCTGCCAGACATTGATGCTACAATAGCATTGTGTATCAAGGCTCTTGACTGTACCCCATGGACTACACGAATCTCCATCGTCGGTGTGGTGGTGACTCTCTCCATCCTCACACAGATTGAACGCTCGGATAGCAGCAACGCATCTTTGCGCAACGAAGAAGGGTTCACAGAGGTTGAGCTTCAAAGGACTTCAATGGCCGCTCGGACTAGCAAATCTCTTGGGTCTCGGCTGTCAAGTGCGGAAGACATGCTCACTCGACTCTCTTCTCACTACCACCGAAGTACGTCAGCATCTACTAGGAATGCCATTATTCAGATTTATTCGACACTCATCCACCGTCTTGGCTACACGTTCGTGGAGGAAAATCATCAGCTGCTTCTTCGACACTTCTTCATCGATCTTAGATCCGGCCTTCGAAGCCAAGCGGGGAGATACCAGAGTCTGCTTCTCCGACGTTACGTGCACCTCATCGTCGGCGAGCTAATCGCCAGCCGTCTGACACGAGGCGATATGTGCATCTTACGTATTCGACAAGTCTCTTCAGACTACCTGGAGCCTGCTCTGCGAACGGCTTCCGAACCTGAGGCACTTACTTCCGCCCTTCAATACCTTTCCAGCTTGCTTCTACAGCTTGGCACGACTGGGCAAGACGACTTCAGCCAAAACCTGTTTACGACCCTTTCAAGTCTGACTTCCTCCGCCTTTGCAAGCGTTCGTGCCTACGCCATTCGAGCCTGCACTATTCTCCTAACAAGGTCGCCGTCCGCGATCTCGCTTTATGTTTCGCAAGTGCAAGATAGTCTTGCCGACGACATGCAGGCTTTAGAAGCAATGACAGAAGGAGGAGAAGAAAAGGAGGAGGTGCTTCAGCGCGTTCAAGGTCGGGCTTTATTGCTGGCATCGCTAGTCGCTACCGCGACATCCTGTCCTCTATATGTTCCTATGGACGTGATGAATCGTCTGATGTCCCTCGCTATAAGAATACTGAGGGGCAGCAGCGGTCATCCCCTCTCACAAGCTTTAGTGGAGACTCAGGCTGCTTGGCACATTGTGAATGGTCTGGTAAACCAGGGACGTGAGTTCACAAGCATTCATCTGCCCCAACTCCTGCTTCTTTGGAAGAACGCCGTGCCAAAAATCAGCGTCAAAGAGGTTGCAGTGGCAGAGTCTCGGACCGCAACAGAATGGCAGTTCCTGTTGGGTGTACGACAGAGTGCTCTCAGATCTCTGGGCTCGTTTCTTTCGTCCCGGGATGCTGTTGATCTTCTTTCTGCGGACGTCAAGCGGCGCATCCTCAATATACTTCAGTATGGGTTCATTTTCCTCAGCCAGGCTTCGACAGCCATTCTGGAAAGTTCTTCACAAGATGGACTGTCAGCTACCACCGTACATGCTCTTCTCCTCTTCCAACTTCGCCTGTTGGCCTTCGCAAGCGCGCTGCTGAAGCAGGAGCTTGCCCTACCTCCAGAAATGGCTCTGGATATAGCCATGTTATGTTCCTCCCTGATTTCTGGACGGCAGACGGCGGCTGCGTACTTGCATTCGACCTCTTTAAGCCAAGTTCCTGCCAAAGCAACCACTTTATGGGAGCTCGCCGACGATGCACCTTCTACTTTGAATTCACTTCTAAACAATGGAATGGAGGTCGACATAGCAAGTCCTTCTTTGGATAGTAAGGCGCAGGAGGACACACTGGAATACAGACTTGAAGCGATGCTCAGAAAGCCTGCGCTCCCGGCTCTAGAGCACGACACGCAGGCGTGCATTACTCCAGAAACAGTGAACAAAAACATCGAAGCTGTGCCTACCCCCACGCTCTTAGTCGACTGCGCTATTCGCCTCCTATCCCAGCTTTTCCCGACCATGTCGGAACAGCACCAGGTACAGCTGATGTCAAACTTAAGTTCGAATATTCCGCCTGAAATAAGTACTCCCTGGCACTACGAGGCCGAACATCGAGCGAATGTGTTAGCCGCTTGTCAAGCGATAGTTACCAGGCTGGCAGGAAATCGGAAGCGGAGTCTGCCAATAAACGAGCGAGTATTGCATGAGCTCTCAAAGCATTTTACGGTAAGCGTGCGTCCAGCCTCGACCCAGCGCAACATTATTGACGACTCTTCAGCACGAATTGGCTCATCGCAATGTACTCATGCGGGACGCCGCTTCTGCTGGTATTGGCCAGCTTTGCGAACTGGCCGACGCGAACTTCATGTCCAGCTGTGTTCAAGCTAGTGTAGCTTATATCGTCAGCGACACAAGCCCAGACGGAAGAGCTGGCCGTGCCTCCGCTTTCGCCGAAATCTACTGCTCGGTCGGGACGCTGGCAGCAGCGCCTGCTCTGAAAGTTATAGTCGAAGTGCTCTTGTCTTTGGTCACAGATCCACATCCGACTGTCCGCTACTGGGCTGTCCGGGCTTTGGCCAAAATCGTTCAGAGTGCAGGTTTGGACTATTCACCCTATATCAACGCGACCACTACAGTCATCATCAAACTCTACATGGAGATCTCGTCTGAACCTGCAGGAGCACCTGCGAACATCTCTTCCATACACGCTACCTATTCAACCTACGAAGTGATAGCCGAACTCCTCACCGCTCTGATTGGACTGCTGGGCCCTGGCTCTGGTGCATCGTCTACCATCATTGCGGCTTGCACAGCCATACTTCGACAGTTCCTTTGCGAGAGCGAGACCACCACTATCGTCGCAGCCAACAAGACTCTGCAATCCTTGCTTATAGTCCTTCCACATGCCATTCCACTCCCAATACTCGTGAAAGTCATGCAAGATCAATTGTCATTCGCCGAAACTGCGACAAAGTTATCAGCCATAACCTCTATTTATCAACTCGTGCAAAGAGATGTTTCGGCAATGTCTAACCTTGGGGGTAGCACCTTTGTCGAGGGCCTGTTCCGCCTCTTGGATGATGAGCCCCAGATATATGGAATACAATCGACTATCTACAGTTGGCTTGATCAGACCGGGGCGCAGAACCCGCAGGCATGGATTGACATCAGCCGGAGGGTCATGCAAAGAGGCGTCAAGCGTAAGGCCGACTGGGCCGATGAAGCAAAGGGAGAAAGTCTAGAAGATGAAGAATCGGTCGGGCTGGGTTCTAAAAGCATCGATCCTCAGCGAACCGAAGTCACTCGTTGGACAACACAGGTCTTTGCCTTGCAGTGCCTGACCCGATTACTGGATGTCATATGGGATGCTAAGCTTACGGGCGCTTCCACAATGTCATCAAGCGGCCCAGCAGATGTACATGTGCTGTCTCGTTTGCCAGACCTAATGAGGATAACTTTCATCTCAACAAGCTCAGATACTTTAGAAATCCAACTAGCTGGCTTGCAACTTCTGCGCCTGATCATACGCGTAAGAAATCTCCCTGTTTCCATGTCAGATCAGCGCTGATCCCTTAAGTAGAGGTTTTCCGCCTTTCGAGATCCATCTTCTCCACTAGTCCCGCTGCTGGAGCAATTTCAGGCTCCCATAGTTTCTGTGCTCGCTTCTATGTTGCTTTTGGAACAGCATTATGAGTCACTCAGCCTAGCTCTGCTCATCAGCGGCGAGTACATCTCGTCTCAAGCAATACGGGACACGATCGGCATCAAGCGGTTGACTCAACCTCTCACCGAGAGGCTTCAAACATGGCAAGGTCCGCTTCCTATGCTGTCGTGTCATGGACTAGACTAACACGATAATTACCGGTAGCGACTCGGTCAGCAATGAACCCTTTACAAGTACAAGCAATCAATCGACGAGCCGCTGAAGTGGTCCAAGGCAGTATGCTGTATGCTTGGGCGCTTATAGCGCATGCAGCTTTCGAAAGTGATAGCTCCCGCCTGCTTGAGCTTTTACAGCCACGCTGGAAAGACTTGCAAATAGCGTGGATAACTCTGCTGCGGGATCGAGCGCTCAAGCAAGGCCAAGTGCACGAACAGTTGGCTCCTGACGATACTCATCCGTATCAAGATGCAGTAGGTTGTCCATGGTCGACTTCTACTCCCACATTCTGGCTTAACCTGCTTATGTGCTGCTGTAGATCCGGAACCTTCCCTGGCTGCCCATCCTGAAAGCCTTCCTGCTGCCTCATGCCGAACTTTTACGTCAGTCGACAACTTTCTCAACAGAGTCAGACGTCTCAATCTTGCTGGGCACTGTCATCGGACAGCTATGCGACGTCATCAACAGCTGGAATGGCTCAGCGGCGCAAACACAGAGCGCTTGCGAAGCTCTGCAATGTCTGCACTGGTTAGCTCAAGCGACGACTACTCAGTACGGGACGGACTTTTTCGAGGCAGAGACAAAGAAAGAAGTCATCCGACTTTGTTGGCGTCTATACTTTCTCCAAGCTCCTGTCATCGATGCACACCTTCCTGGAATAGTGTTCGCTTGGCAGGACTCTCTGGATAGCAGGTGAGGTCTTCAGAATGCATCATACAGTTATTGATTCCCGTTAACAGCGCCGCTACCAGCTTCACGACAGATGCAATAGACAGCACAATCCGGCTGTTGCTTCGGCTCATGATCAGAAGTACAGTCGCAATTCCTTTTAGCTTGCGATTCGTTCTGAAATACTTATTGGTAGCTCCAGCCGCTGCGGCCGAAGCTTGGAAGATATTACTCAAATTTACATTAATGTTGAGCGACAATGATCGCTTCGCCCTGGTTCCGATAACCTGGTTTACGTTTCTCAGTGAGTGTGCTGTTACTACTCTGTTGGCGCACCTGACCTTCTTCAGACATGTCGGAAAAGACGGTGCCTGCAGCTATGGAGGCAGACCTGCTCCGGGTATTCTCCAATTCCATCACGGAGGGGTCAGGTGACAGAAGAGCAAATCAGAATGCTGCTGGACTCCGAGGTCTATCGGCAAGTCTTGTACGGCGAATAAGCAGCGCAGAGTGAGATCCAGCTGCCGTAGCCCGACTTATAACGCTGCTGAACATTGTGCAAAGTGGCAGATTCACCGCCGTGGCTACCTCGCAGTTGCGTGCTTTACGAATATTGTTTTTGGCTGTTACCAGCTGCTCAGCCACAAACGTCTCGAGTATGCCGCTTCTCGATAACATGGTCTCCAGCTTCAGTGTCTTGGCTAGTATGTCTAGAGAAGATGGACATGCTGCACATGTATCACAAGTGAGTGCATAGCTCGACCTTCATGTTGAAGCTAATCTTCTTTTGTATATCAGACTGAACTGCTTACCGCGTGGAAAGCTCTCATCGGTACGGCTGCAGGAAAGGCTGGTTGTGCTCGCTGGTTTACGCTACGCTCTCTGGAAAGCCTCACCGCCTTACTGTGTGGAGGAACCCTTGGAAGTAGTGCCGAGTCCTATTTTTACGAATGCCTGTCGGTCATACCGTCAATACTCGGAGATGTCGGAGGTAGGTATCTGCCCTTTCTGAGCGAGAGTCTGGCTCATTAGTGCTCAGTCACGTACCTGCTCTCGGTGGACCTCTTCCTTTTGCTTAGCGACCATGCAAGTGAAAGACTAGGCTTGCGAAACAGATCAGCGAAGAACTTCCGTATCTTCGCTCCACGCTATCTAGATGACAGTTGCAAACAAGGGGCTGGTTTCTTACAGCAAGACGCATTGTCCGCGAAAGTCAAAACTGGCGTGCATCTCTTCAACAAGACTACGGCGATCCAGGATGATGGATCTCGCCGTCCAACCCCAGCGATATCGCTACGCGCATTCTCATGAGGTCCTCCTGCATCAAGCCATTGAGTCATAATTTCTGTATTGGGCGCCGGCCCGGCATTCGTATAGCACGATGCCCCGCAAGGGATTCTTCGGTATGTGGGCATCTACGTAAGAGTGCCAAGTCTTTTGTTGTTCTCTGTTAAGCCTGTCGCATTGTGAACGGGAATCACCAGGCCAAACGCTTGTTGACCGAAGATACTGAGTGTGCGGGTCAAGCCGCTTCTGGGAGGATCGTCACCTGGCTTCCTTCAGAAAAGGTTCGACTTAGATTTCGGAAACTGTGCAACGCTGGGAAGATGCATCGTTACTGCCTAGATGCTCTCGGACAATCAGTATGGCAGGTATAGACAGCGAGCCGGCTTGGAACAACACTGCCAAGCATCAGCACGCAACTGCATGTTGGGAGAAACAGTAGTAAGGCCAATAAGTATTGCTAGAACGGAGCTGATAATATAATGACAAGGCCGAAAGTAGAACTAGAATGTACGACTAGCTTGAATCACGACTACAGGTCTAGACAGCTATATCCATGCAATCGTAACTGCCCCAAATACGGATGTCGATCGAAGGAGGAATCATCGGTGCTATCGAAGTCAAGGGTTGTATCAGTTATTCGCCCTTGGTATTGATAGAGCAATGATGGGAAACTCACTGTATTATCGCTCTGGTTTCGCTGCATTTAGGCAACCACACAGATGGAGACCGCTCCTCCTGGAGGGTAAGCAGCATCGTTCTTGGACACGGTGCAGATTGAGACTGCGCCTCCGGGTGGGTAGGCAGAGTCCTCCTTGGAGACTGTGCAGATGGAAACAGCGCCGCCGGGAGGGTAGAC
>BCJC01000009.1:507789-879682 GCA_001600175.1 Erythrobasidium yunnanense | reverse complement strand
AACCCTCTGTAAACCCTCTGTAAACCCTCTGTAAACCCTCTGTAAACCCTCTGTAAACCCTCTATATTCTAGGGCGGCCTCTGCGCGAGGTGACGCCGAAGAGCAGGGGTCGTAGATGGGATTGTAATGTCAGTCTTGCTTTCGAGGGCGATGATGGCAGAAGGTTAACCGGCACAGTGGCCCGGCCCAGTCCTTGCTCTGCTCAAGTGGCATTGTCCTTGCGAGACGACAAGGCAATCTTCAATAAGATCAGCGTATCAGCACTAGCCAGACACAGAATCTGCCGTTGCTCGAGCGAACAAAGGTCGTATCTGGCTGGCATGGTCAATCGTCAGCATCGCGTCTCCGGCCCAGTACTTTCTGGAGTTCGCACTCTGTCCCTCTTGCCGTGTGCAGTCATGCGGACTACGTGATGATCAAGGGAACTGGAGATTAGGCGTCCTGCGCGCCGCAAGAGACACCCATCTCGACCTCGACTCAAGTACTTCAAGATGGCGATTTTGACTCTTCGAGCAATGAGACTTCATTCAGGACATCCTCAAGACCAGCAGTAGCTAGTCAAGATAGCATCATCAAAGGCACGAACAGCTGAGCAAGAATTCGACGCGTAGGCCTTGCTGGAAGCTCGAAGTCGTGTAGTGTAACAAGACACGTCACAGTGCAGAGCATTATCAAGCCAACAGGCCAGCATTTCGTGTTGCGAACATCTGTTGACATCCCTATAATCAGCAGCTTGAGCTCAGCCAATGCAAAGGTTATGCAAGATTGGCTCTTAGTCTTGACAGCCCGGAGAGAACAAAAGCTATGCGTTGTATCCTTAGAATCGCGTTGTATATTCATCCAAAGCAAAGTTAGACCATCCTTCTCGAAGTTTCGGTCGACGTGCCCTTGATTGACCAAACGCCAACAGTCGACTTGCATCTACACCAACAAAATGACTTCAGTAATCGGTTTCGATGTCGGCTCTATGGGCAGCAAGATTGGCATGGCCCGTAACAGAGGGTAAAGCTCGACGCTGCTCAGTCGCGAACGTCGCTGAAAAATTTCGCAGTATCGACATTCTGCTCAACGAGAGCAGTCAGCGTATCACACCTACGCTTGTAGGATTCGGACCACGCAACAGAACTACTGGCGAGTCTGCGAAATCCCAAGAAACCTCCAACTTCCGCAACACAGTAGGCTCGCTCAAGCGCCTTATCGGACGCACAGTCTCAGAAGTCGCAGAAGAGCGTGAATACGTTACAGCAGACCTCGTGGATGTCAATGGCACAGTCGGCGTCAAGGTCAACTACCTCGGCGAGCAGCAGACTTTTTCTGCGACTCAGGTCTATGGCATGTACCTTGGCTCGTTGCGAGAGTCCGCTAGCAAGGAAGGCACACCCGTCAACGACATTGTCATCTCCGTTCCATGCTACTACACCGACGTCCAGCGTAGAGCAGTCCTTGATGCTGCAGAAATTGCCGGCCTAAATCCCCTTCGTCTCATCAACGACACGACCGCGACAGCGCTCGGATACGGTATCACCAAGACAGATCTTCCAGAGGAGGGTAGGACAGTTGCATTCGTAGATATCGGGTACTCAGACTACCAGGTCTGCATCACCGAATTCGCAAAGGGCAAGCTTACGGTCAAGAGCGTAGCATGGGATAGACATTTTGGAGGCAGAGATTTCGATCTGGCCCTCACAAAGCACTTCGCCGAGGAGTTCAAGCAAAAGTACAAGATCGATGTCATGAGCAACCCCAAAGCCAAGTTCCGTCTCCTCACCGCAGTCGAAAAGCTCAAGAAGATCCTGTCAGCAAACGCTTCTGCACCTCTGAGCGTAGAGTCAATCATGAACGATGTCGACGCTTCCAGCTCAATGACAAGAGAAGTCTTCGAAGAGCTCATTTCTACCCTCCTTGACCGAACAACCGCTCCTCTGGAGCGAGCTTTGGCCGAAGCTGGTCTTACGAAAGAGCAGATTGACGCCGTTGAGGTAGTAGGTGGATCTACGCGTATGCCAGCACTCAAGCAGCGCATCCAAGACTTCTTCGGCAAGACCCTTTCCTTCACCACCAACCAGGACGAAGCCGTCGCCCGAGGTGCAACACTTGCATGCGCCGTTCTCTCCCCTGTCTTCCGAGTCCGTGAATTTGCAGTCAACGACATCAATACCTACCCTATCGACATCTGCTGGGAGAAGAACGATGTCGACAATGAAACATCTATCCGTGTGCTCGAGCGAGGAGCAAGCATCCCTGCCGCGCGCACAATCACCCTTCGCCGTAAAGACACTTTCGATATCGAGGCGAGATATGCAAACCCAGAGGAGAACCTTCCCGCTGGCACCAACCCTTGGATCGCCAAGTACACCGTCAAGGGTGTCAGTGCTACCAAAGATGGTGACCATTCAACCGTCAAGGTCAAGGCTCGTCTTGACCTCCACGGAATCTTCTCCTTCGGATCACCTTACATTCTAGACGAGGCAGAGGGCGAGGAAGACGTAGCGATGGAGACTGCAGAGGAGGGTGCAGAGCCAGTGCCTAAGAAGAAGAAGACTGTCAAGCGTGAGGTCCCTGGAGTATTCGGTGCGAATGCATTGGACAAATCTCTGGTAGCGGAGATGCGAGAGAAGGAAGGTCAGATGTTCGCTACCGACAAGCTTGTTGCCGAGACAGAGGTGAGCATATTCGACCTTACGTGTCTACGCAAGCTGAAAGTTGTAACAGGATCGCAAAAACGCCCTGGAAGAGTACATCTACGAAGCTCGTGACAGAATCGACGGATCATGGTCTGCCTTTATGCCTGCTGCCGACAAAGACAACTTCCGATCCCTACTTACTGCTGCAGAGGACTGGCTGTATTCCGAGGAGGTGTGTCAAAACATCTCATGCCTGACTGACAACGCTGATTCGCTTGTTTGCAGGGAGAGGATGCTACCAAGTCTGCTTACGTCGCCAAGCTCGACTCGCTCAAGAAGGTTGGAGACCCTGTGTCGTTTCGGTTTCGAGAGACCGACGAACGTCCTCGGGCTCTTAAAAACATTCGCGAGACAGTGGTGGACTTCATGACGAAAGCAACCTCGGGCGACGAGAAGTACTCTCACCTCAGCGAGCAAGATCTACAATCAGTAATCGAAAAGTGCGCCAACACGCAAAAGTGGCTAGACGATATGGGTGCCAAGCAGGCAGAGAAGCGCAAAGACGAGACTCCTGCATTCACAAGCACCGAGATCAACAAGCGTGCCGACGAAGTTGCATTGTGAGTATCGTATGCATGCTTCCTCAGTACTCTTGCTGACTAGATTATACAGCTTCTGCCGACCTATTCTTAACAAGGCCAAGCCTAAGCCTAAGGCGCCCGAGAAAGCACCTGAGGAGCCAAAGAAGGAGGAGGAGAAGGCACCAGAAACCAACGGCGATGCAGATGCAGAGATGCCAGATCTCGAAGAGACCGAAAAGAAGCCTGATATGGATGTCGACTAGAGTTCGTTCGTTCCGATATAGACAGCAGTACCCTTACATTGCAGCAATATAAGCTCGTTTGAAACAGGTCTACACCCTTCCGCCTGGCTTGTGCATGATGTCTAGAGAACATCGTAGACGCAGCTGAACTCGACGCCTTTACCGTAGTTTTTGGACGGATTGGATAAGCATTGCGAGCTTGTCTACTCGCTACATAGATGCAGTCAGACAGTACTGCTTTGACTGCGTTGTAAGGTTCTCAAGGGAATGTCGCGGAGCATATAGCTCACGAAAGCGTTGATAATGTGGTGTCCAGGAACCCGCTTGAGTAGGCGCCGGGGCAATACAATGATCTTCTTACGATAAAGACTCAACATTTGAGACGATCTCGCTGATCCGCGCGGTTGCCGGCTGCTTGTCTTTGGAGCTCTTGCTCTCAGCAGCGACTCATTCAGCATCAACATGGAGGCGAGCACGTCAGCTGCACAGCAACCAGAACGGAAGGGTCCTCCAGCAGAGAGCACGCGAAAGGCTACCAAGGAGCTGAGCAAAGGTGTGTCTTGCGTTGCATAAGATGAATGGGACACCAGGCTGAATATCCAGTATCTAGCCGAACGCAGAGCTCTTCAAGTGGGTTGCTCGTATCTTCTCACAGCTTGCACTGCTCAAATCGGATTGCGCAGGAGCAACAGCGGGCTGCAAAGGCGCAAGAGAAAGCATCAACGACGAAATCTGGCGCTAAACCCAGTAAACCTGAAGGCAAGGAGAACAAGGAGAATACCAAGTCATCTACATCCACGTCAACCGGTGCTGTGAATGGTGCAGCTTCAGCTAGCACTTCGGGAACGAGCAAAGCACCATCTCGAGTCACTGCCGATGTCTCTTCTTCCTCGACGACAGCATCTCCTCTTAGTCTATTCCTCCACCTTGATCCACCTCGGTCCTCGAAGTCTCTGACAGCGAAGATTGCCAAAGACCAAATCCATCAGAGCATTCTTCGCCTAGCGCTACAGTATGCCGACTTCAAGATTGTTGGAGCCAATGCAAGGTGTATAGCTATGCTTGAAGCATTCAAGGATGTATGTAAGACAAGTCATGTCGCGACCGGTGCTGATCAGCAAATACCAGGTCATCTCTTCTTACACCGTCCCGCAAGGCAAATCACTGGCACGGCATCTTCCTGCTCATCTATCCCCTCAAATCATACACCTAGTCCGTGCAAGGCCGATGGCAGTCAGCATGGGCAACGCTATTCGCTACCTGAAATGGGAGATTGCCCAAATACCGCCAGATATGCAGGACGATGAAGCTAAGGAGCTGTTGTGCGAGCGGATAGACCATTTTATCCGCGATAGGATAGTCCTAGCAGGCAAAGTCATCGAGGAGCACGCCATTAGCAAGATCAAGGATAGCGGCGAGGTCATTCTCACTTTCGCTCGCTCTTCTTTGGTTGAAGGAGTTCTGATCGAGGCAAAGAAGCAAGGAAAGCGGTTTACAGTGGTCGTTGTCGATTCAAGACCGATGAATGAAGGTACGCCCTCTCAGCCAGTTCAACAATGCTTGAGTTCTGATGTTTCTTGACTTTACAGGCAAGAATCTGTTGAGGTCGTTACTAGCGAACGACATACCCTGCACATACATCCTCTTATCCGCGATAGGAGCCATCCTGCCGACGGTTTCTCTTACTCTGCTTGGCACGCATGCACTCCTCTCGAATGGAGCCATGTTCTCAAGGGCAGGCACCGCAATGGTTGCTATGATGTGTCGGAGTGCAGGAATCCCAGTAATGTGCTGCTGCGAGACATACAAGTTTAGCGATCGCATTATGCTCGATAGTATTGTCGGTAATGAGCTAGGTGAGACGCTCTCGTTATGAAACATGCTGAATTACTGACACGTCCTCTCGACAGCATCGACGAACAGCATACTACCAGCTTCCTTATCCGGCGATGCATCCAACCAAAGTTTGGGGGTGCTCAACTTTCTGTATGATGTTTCGCGGCCGGAAGATGTGACAGCTGTAGTGACAGAAACGGCCATCATCCCTGTACTTTCTGTACCTTTCGTGCTACGTGAGCATAAGCCTATAAACTTGGGTGGGTAGGCTCAGCTTCGCAATACATCCCATGAACGCGACCATAGACACATTTGCGGGAGTATCGATTCTTTTCTCATGCCCTTCTTTGCTCTCATCGCGTGTCGCTTGCTTACATCTTGAGTCTGAGATTCAGAGAGCACCGGCTGGGCCTTGCTGAAACTTCGGCGTGGAACTCGCGTTGGAGCGCCTCGCTTCGCTCCTACGGCCAGCAGGATGGCATTGGAGCTTGACAACTGTCTTGCTACCTAGCTGTCAGCTAGCTTGTCTATGATAGTCCTTGCTCTTCTTGTAAGTTGACTTTTGACAGGCAGGCCGTTTACGCGTGAAAGCGGGACGCGTCGCACGCGCCTGCCGGAGGCTCGCAATGTGAGAGTTGGGTTTCATCAAATTGATCTGCGATTTGAGCAGATTCTTGTGGTAGATGATTAAGCCATGCGACTGCAATCCCGCTCCTCACCTCCCTTCACCAGAGTGACTTCGACATATCAGCCAGCCCGCGAATAACTTTTCCGTGAACGGCTACATATGCATGAAGAGGAAGCGCGCTGGAAGCACACTCCATTGCTTCGTAGCGTTACACCTCTTGCTCAAGCTCGATATGCGGTCCTGAGGTGACTGGCATGCGAGAAATCCCAACACCCTCTCGGAATAATCACCCCAGCTGGCCATCACTATCCTTTCCTCTGCAGCTTGTCCTCTCTTGCAACTCGTCTCTTCTTCAACTGCAAGCCAGCTGTGCCTTCCAAGCCGCTCAACGCACCTTCGGCCTCGTTCTGGTTTCTTCCCGGTAGAGGTCCGCTCCTGTTCCAAGCTAGATGTCCCGTAGTCCTTCTGTTGGACAGCTCAACCCTGTCTCACACCGTACGCCTAGTTTCAGCCCTGCCTTCCTCCTCTCTTCTCCTCTCTCACCTGTCGCAGCTTGGGCTGACTTCGACAATGTGTGGAACAGTCGACATGGCATGCCATGATGTCGAGAAGTACCTTCAAAGCCTGGACAGTGTTGCAAGAGAAACGGTACAGGCCTTCATGAACCGCGTCGATGACTGGAAAGGTCATTGCGTGTGTACTTTTGGACCTCTTCTCCGCGTCGGCAAATTCACGATATCCCGCTCCACTACTATCGATCCTTCTACCTTGGCCATCCGACAATACAACGTTTACCTCTTTTCCAACATTCTTCTCTGTTGCCGAAAGCGATCCGGCAAACATTTGGGCGGACGCGACCTAGCTCTCAAGGGACGGATATTCTTGCGCAATATCAGCGAGATTCAAGAGCTAGAAGGTGAGTTGTACGAGCCCCACTGTGTAGATGCTATCGCTAACATCGTTGTCTCCGTCAGGCTTGCGGTTGAAGATTGTCTATAAGGGCGACCATGGGGCGGATCCCTTTATTGTATCCTTTCCTCACTTGGATACACTTCGTGACTGGGCTACCGAGATCTACAAAAGACAACCCTCTCGCTACCGCGACAGCCCTCTGCTGGGGTCTCCCCCTCCATATGCCATAGGCGCAACGCAGCAGACATCGACAGAATACAGCCATCTTGTCGCGCCTCCGATGCAAAGACATACACCTCTCAACTCACCCGCCCTTCCTCTTTATACACCTTCGTTACTGGCTCCTCTTGAGGCGCAGACTGCCAATCCATTCGACACCCTACATACTCTCTATCCTTGCCGTCCTTCCCTAGTGTCTGCGGTTTCCGCCTCTAGCATGGATGAGTATTGCCTGGACCTCAATTCAGACGAGAAGCACGTTCTGTCGGGACCGTCAAATGACATTTCCCTCCAGCATCAGCTTTCTCCGTGCTGGTATAACAAGCGAAAAGCCAGAAGAGCCATTGCTGGGGTCTTCGTCCTGCTCCTGGGCGGAACCTTCGCCTATCTCGGCTTGGCAGAAAACTATGCTCAACAGCATTTGGGTTCGACAGCGTCTTTGGTGCAGGTGTCATAAGAAGGGAAATCAAACGGTTCGAAACTGTATCATATTCACGAAGAAGTTGCAAATTAGAGGGCAGAGCTTTGGGGAAGCGATCAGAGCGGTAGCAGTTGGGGACTATGTGAAAACAATGACAAGTTCAGGACACGTGTATTTAGTGATAGAATTCCTTTGGCAACGCAGTGCGTTAGTCCCTTGCAATGCAAGCAAATCCGGGGTACTCACCTCATCGACAAGCTCGCTTGTGCCAAAGAGGCCTCCAAGAGGATCGGTATAATCGGTGTAGCCAGAGGGTTGGCGATTGAGTCTAGACCGTTCACTTCTCGTAACAACTGGTTCACCCGATGCCAGATACTCTATCTCACCGTCCTCGTTCAATCTGGGTTGATAGGTCACAACCTTGACAAGGCCATTGAAGCCGTGGGGCTGTACTTTGCGCGCTAAAGCTTTTATTACTTCTGCACGTGCTCGGTATTCTTGCACGTTTGCTTGCTGTCTGCTGAGACCTCTTGTATTCGATCTGACATAATTGGCTGTACATTTTCGCTCCACTTGCGATATAGTCCGTCCTTTAACTGGCATAAAGTCGACATGCTAATCAGTATAACCCTTCCAGCGGTACAACTGGAGCTCACAAGCCCCAGAGGTGGTAATATAAACCAGATTACCATCCTCAAACGGGTCAACGTAATACAGATCGGAGTTTTGCGCAGCAGTGAGCATGTGTTGTATTGCAGTCTGAGTAGTGTGAGCACTGTCTGGTTTCGGTGTAGTGCGACGCCTGGCTGGCGTCTGTCTTGAGCGTTCTTTCATCGTAGCACTGCGCCGAACTCTCTGGGCTTCTCGCAAGGTCGCGTTCCTCCTATCGTCCTGAGCATCTTCTGCTTCGGCGAAGCGGACAGGACTCAATACCACCCTGGCGGCTGGCGTTGCTTGCTGTTGTACAGTTGCCTGTACAGAATGAGGGATAGCAGTGAGATTTGCTGCTCCATTATCGGTGTACCTTTTGGGTGAAGGCTTGGGCACTGACGCTTCTTTCTGCCAGTTCTCGATCTTGGCTGTACTGGCTGCTTTGTCCGCCGCCAAGCGACCCATACTCTCACCTATCAGCTCTTTCATACGAGCATTAATAGCTGTTCCCAGTTGATGATCTGATGTTCCGGCTGAGCTTGCAGCGTGAGGCGTAACACTTCCGAATCTTGCCAGCAGCGGGCCATAAGCAGCAGGAAGGTTTTCGTCAGTCTGTCCTGCGTCTCCAAACGACCTTGGAGGCGGACCATGATGAGCCGCTGTTGTGCGAGGTGGAGGCATAGCAGTGGTTCCAGCCGCTCTGTTTTGATAGTGCTGATCAGAGTGGTATTCATGTGCATACGCTGTGAACAAGCGTACTTCAATGTATCGGCTCGCAGGCCTCGTAATCTTTCATCCCAGGAGGCATCAGCTTGCGCTTGCATCGTTTTCGTCTTGACGGGCGGATCTGGCAAAGAAGCCAGAGCTGTCCTGTATAAGCAATTGTCAGCGCAAAGATCAGACGAGAGGTGGATAGAAGTAGGCAGACTTGAAGGCATTGATCCTGAGATCGCGCAGCTGCTTCTCGTATGCCTCCTTATCGACCTGCTCTTGTCTGTGGCGCTCTTCGGCTTCCAGTCGAATCTCTTCCTGTCGCATCTCATAAGCCTTTCTACGGACTTCTGCCTCGAGAGCTAGCTCTTCTTGTTTCTGCGACGCGATTTAGCTGCAAGTACTAATTGCAGTCAACTGTTGGACTCACGTCGTTATAAGCTTTACGTTTCAGCAGCTCAAGTTCTTGCTGGTGTCTCCCTTTCTCTGCTCTCTCAGCTACCATTCTTCGCAGCTTCTCGTCGCGCTCAATGGCCTGTTGCAGAAAGCGCAGTCAGAATCACGTGCGATTTGTCATGAGACAGACTCACCTTTTGCTGACGCTGTTCAGCTTGGACAGCCTGCTTCTCGGCTTTGCGCTTTGCTTTCTCGATAGCATCCTCCTTGGCTCGCTGCTGCTTGAGAGCTCGGTTTTCCAGCCCTTGGACACGCTTCTCTTCTTTGGCAATGTCGGCCTTCTGTTTTGCAATGCGCTTCTCTTCGTTCTTCAGCTCCTCTTGTAGCCGCTTCTCTTCAGCCTGCTTGGCTCTTATACCCTTGAGAGCCTCATCTGCCTGTGTTCTGGCTTCGCGTTCGCCGGCCTGACGGGCCTTGATATCTTCGATAGCTTTGGTTCTGCGCGCAACAGCTTGCTGCTGGAGCTCTTGAACTTTCGCTGCATCCAGGTCCTTAGCATACCACGGCCGAGCAGCAAGGCCTAGTGATTTCTTGCTCCAGTCATCAAGGCCTTGCATCACTGCTATGTTCCAGAAGGGCGCCATGTTGCGATGATATATTGTTGATGCAGAAGTAAGTAAATGCAGACAGAACAGTCAGCTACATCCCGAGATATAGCCTGCGCTGCCTACGCGAGACGTGGACGCCTCGCTATCGATGACGGTCTCCAGTCGGTAAAGACGTTGTCCAGTTTAGCGGTAAGCCGTCGACTCCAGGTGAGTCCTCAGGAGTAAGGTGCGAGCGAACAGAACAAGCATTCTCGATCTAAAATTCTGGCAAGACTGTTTGTCGGACATGACAAAGAGGTCGTTCGGTTTGCCAATGCGTGGCGATGTGAAGGGAGTCTGGCTTGCACTTCTATGCTACTTCTACTACATACCAATCTTACTCGTTCCCTCCGCCCAGTAGATCTCCTATCGTACCCCACCAACCGCCTCCTTCTCCATCACCGCTTGAAGGCGCTTGAGAAGCCCACGGATCTTGCATCACATCATCGAAGCCTTCACCACCTCCTCCACTACCGAAGGATCCGTACTCCGAGGGCGATGAGAAACCGCCCATATTTGCTCCAGGAGATTCGCCATATTCTGGCGAAGCAATAGGTCCTTGATCTGCTGAACCGGCTCCACCAGCTGCATCAGGAACACCGTCTACAGGAGCAGGAGGTGCTTCTGCAGTGCCACCTCCACCTGGCAAGGGCATCCAGAGCATCGGCATGTGCATGCTGATACCGAAAAGCTCAGCAAGTCTACAATTGAGGGCAGGCTAGACAGACTCACCCTCCTCCACCATGTCTACTAAAGTAGTCAATGTCGATAGTGACAGCGGCTGCCAGCAATATTGCCCGCTGATCTAGCGTCAGGCTTCTCTCGCTGTCACTGGCATTCGCAGAGACGACCAGCTCCTTTGCTTCCTTGCTCTCTGCAGCGACCTTCTGTAGCTCCTCGTTGATGCCCACACCTTTGTCTAAGCGAGTAGTAATCTCCTGATCTGCGACTTGCTGGTCGAAACGCAAGACGTACTGTCCTGTGTCGGTGAAGATTTCTCGTCCGAAGCCCATGAAGTTACGGTTGACACTTGCAAGAACTTGCCCTTGTTCGTTCTGCAGGTAGAAGTCCCAAGCCAAAAGCCTAGCATCGACATTTGCGAATTGTTGAAAAGATGCCTCCTCGTTCTCCTTGAAGACAGTCATGCTCTTCGTGTCGGCCACATCGGTCTGATCCAGTGGTGGCACAGAGACATGATCTTCGTCTGTATATCGCTGAAACAGGGCATACTTGCGGCGATACGGGTGCCAGATCTGCTGGACCTCCCCGATCTTATTTGAGTGGGAAGTCGCATCTGCTCCTTTAGATATAGATATCCTCGAATTGATGAATGAGAAGGGTCTTTCCACTCTGAGAACCACGTTGCCTGAAGTGTCCATCACTACGCATGAGAAGGCTGCCAAAAAGTCGTACTCAGCGAGGTCAGCGCAAGACAGGGCAGATGGACGTACGACGATGCCCTCTCATGAGCTGACGACCGATAGACCTTCCAAATCCACCTTCTTGCTCGGCCAAGAATCCTACATCCTGTCCATGCGCATTGACAAGTCTGTATCGGTTCGCTTGCTCGAAGCCTAAAAAGACATTCATCATCTCTATCTGCCTGACCACGACCAAGCTGGGCTGCGAGAGTATAGCGGCTGCAGCATCATCGAGCGACAGCAGATCTCCAGGATCTGAAGGCGGCGGCGCGATATCCAGATCTTGTGCAGGAACAGGCTCGGTGGGTGTATAGGTGTCAAAGCCACCAAAGAAGGAGGAAGGTGGCTTCGAAGGAGGAGGATTGGGATCTGCTGGGACAGGCTGGACTGCACTCGATGACGAGGCTGCAGCTGAAGCTACAGGATGCGCACTGCGAGCTCTTCCTACTCGAGATCCTGATATCACCATGATCAGCAATGCTTGAACGCTGTAGATGCTTGTCAGCTCACCTCGACGATCATTGTCTCTGTACCTCGACAAAGCATAGGTCCGCGCCCCTAGATGTGTTTGGATTGACTCCAGTCGGCGAGCACAGGTGCATGGGAGTTGTTCAATGTTCAGTCTACGTGCAACATATTTTGGAGTCGCGCCGGCAGCGCGATGCATGGTTTGGAGAGAAAGAGAAAGAGGATTACAACAAGGTCTCGATATCTTAGCAGGCTCTAGAGCAGCTTCATCTCTGACGATCTCTCTCCCTCTCTCGTCCTCTATCGTAGTCCCGCTCATCACTGCGATGATGTCGTTCTTCTCGCGACTTGTGATCCGGAGAGCGTGACCGGTGTCTTCTTTGTTGATCTACTGTTGCATCCCGTCGAGGACTTCTGCTCCTTCTTCTCACTCTGTCTCTGTCTAGACTTCTACTCCTGCTTCTGCTTCTGCTGTCATTGTGCCGGCGAGCTGGACTCCTACTCCTTCTAAGCTTTGAGTCACTGTCTCTCCCTCCAGCAGCTCGACGTTCTGCGCGGTGAGCTTCCTTCTCTGCCTTACGCTCTTCCTTCGCTCTCCGCTTGCCTTCTTTGCGAGCTGCCTTCTCAAGCTTACGCTGCTCCTTCTCCTGTCTCTCTAGCTCGAGCTCTTCTTCTGTCTTTTCAGGTGCTCGCCGTGTGGGAGCATATCCTAGTGCTACTGCTAGCGCATCCTCCTCTGCCTCACGCACTTTGCGCATCTCCTCTTTCCGTGCAGCATCGGCTTCTTCCTTCGAGTCTTTGTTGTACCTAGAGAAGCACAACTACTCTTCAGCAGATATACATCATAGTATAGCATAGATGTGCCTCACCATGTCACATCCTTATTCTTCTGCCACCGCCCAGCGGGAGCATACACTGAATGACCCAAGTAGTTCTCCCTGTCCTTGTCCGCTGCAACATCAGACCACTTGAACAGGCCTTGCCCTCCTCGAGTCTACCGCATACGATGGATGATCAGCTTGATGCGTTCTCCGCTAGTTGCTACACTCTTACGCCGCCTCGGATGCGAGAGCAAGTCAGTCACGGCTCATTCGAAGACAACACAACGCCAATGCAGCGTACCTCGTATAGGTTCTCCTCGCAGATCTGCCATCCTGCTCTATGTAAGCGTCTTCGAGTACAGGAGCGATTGGTTGGTGATTTCGAAGGACGGTGTAAGCTCTGGCAACGTTGATACGAGAGCGACCTAGCAAAAAAGCATGGACATGTCAACACTGCAAACATGTTGAGAGTTTGTCTATTGTATAAGCAAGGAAAGAGGAATCTTTCTATCATATTCGTTCGTCATGGTCGCTATGTTCATAACAAGGTATCTTTGGCGCGAGTTTATTTGTTAACCTACTTCCACCTCACTCCTTGTTGAGCAAGATAACCGTGCAGCGCTTTCGCTAGCTCTATCTGCTCCTGCGTGCTCAAGCTAGAGACTACTGTCTGCATCACCGATCCGACTGTGACATGGTTGTCCCGTACGATACTCGAGTAGTAGACGTATGCGAACAAACCCATCATGAATCTGCGACGAGACAGATATAGTCAGCTATTTATGGTACGCGAAGACGCTGTGCCGAGGGAACCTACTGGCAATCCATCCTGTCGGTCATGCCGCCATGGCCAGGAATCGAATCACCAAAGTCCTTGATGTTGAATGCACGCTTGAAGCCAGAAGCGAAGAAGCCTCCGAAGGGTGCTACGAGAGAAGCGAAGATAGCCATGATGACAGCATGCAGCTGGAAGGGCGCATAGGGGATCTTGGTAATGTTAAAGTTGGTCTGCAGGTCGATGATCAGCGAGAGATAGCCGAGGGAGCATGATCGAGTATACCAAAGCTGAAAGAACAGTGCTGACAGGCTCGGGTAGCACGTATGCCGTCCATTCAAAACAGGAATTGACCGTGCAATGTATTTCTGAGAATGCATTCTTGCCTAGATCTGTCGCTGGGCAGATCATGTATGGATATCGCATGAAGACGGTGGCCCACTAGAAAGTGCAACATTAGCACTCTGTCTGGTTTCACGTGCCGATTGCACGAAAGGGACGATGCGTACAAGATATCCGAACAAGACGGTAGTGAAGGCAGCGCCGACGAAGCCTTCGACAGTCTTCTTTGGCGAAAGCTTGATGAGTTGTGTGCGACCGAAGAGCATGCCTGAGTGGATAGCGGATCAGTATTGCAATGTGAGAATTGAAAGAGTCTTGACTGCATACCCCAGATGTAGGCGAAGATGTCGTTCGTGATGACGAGCGATGCTGGAACCCAGAACCAGATGATGCCCTGAAAAGCAATATTCAGTTGAGCAAGCTCAAGCCGCTGAACTTGAGCGGGACGCACCTCCAAGATGTTATTGACGATGAAATGGCTGCTAAAGACGACCAAGAGGAGGGACATGTGAATCCAGCAGAAGAGGCCGAATTGCCGACGAAGTTGATTGCGCTTCAGGTTTGTAACGAAGCCTACAAAGCCTAGTACGTAGAGCATGAAGGCGATGAAGCGGTGATGCCTTGCGAAAGGGATGAAGTAGGCATCTACAAAGACGATGTGCTGAAACAATGCGCTACATCAGCTTATTGCAATCGTAAGAGGAGTTGAGCGGACCTACCTTGAAGTAGTAAATGATAGTCTCGCCGTGCAGAAAGTAGTTTGAGACAGCAAAGAAGTACCAGGACGTAACTTTTGACCATCTTTCCCTTTCAGCTTTGGCACGCGCATCTCGAGCTTGTCTCGTCGGCGACTTTGGCTTGTTTTCCGCTGACATTGAGTTATGTCGAGAGTGATGATGGTGATGCACTGGCTTGGCTGCTACGTCGAATAAAGCGCTGATCTCTTTGAATACGGCTGCCTGAAGGGCGATAACGAGGATGATGAGGTACACGTGTCCGGCGCAGACGATGCCTGAAGTGAGCAGACATGAGGCAGGGTCAGCTAGGATGAAGCATAGAATGTGGTGAGGGATTGAACACACCTATGAACATCGCAATCATAATGAGTGTCCAGGTCGTTCGTGTCATGATGGCTTTCCATTTCTTCGTGGGATCGTGGTCCGTTCCATAATTCTGCACATCCTTCTGGGCCGCAGGGTCCTTCGCTAGCGCCTCACTATTTTGTGCTTCTTTCGCAGCTTGCGACACTCCCTCCGGTGCGGCATCTGACTTCACAACTGATTGAAGAGCATCCGAAGCTGTCTTCTTTGTTCCTTCTTTCGCTGCACTAGCTTCTTTGCTTGGATTGCTATCTATAAGAGGCTGGCGAGGTGTGTCTGGCTCGGAAATCAGGGCAGACACACTGCCTTCACCGTCTGAGCTGCTGCTTGAGCTAGAGTTGCCATCCACAAGCAGCGATACATCTTCCTCCTCTTCTTCAGTATCTGCAATGCTCGCTCCATCATCGTTGCGAGTAGACTTCCGAGACAATGTAGGCAGAGCGAGCTCGGCCTGCTTTTGTGCTTCTTTGGCGGCTGTCGAGACGGATGACGCTGCTGAATCTAGTGTTGATGAGATAGACCGCATGAAAGGCTCATCGAGCTTCGGCTGTGGTATCTTCTGCACAAGCGTCGGCAGACTTGGTGTTGTCGCTGCTGACTTTGGCGAGGTCGCAGCACCGTTCGCAGGCTTGCTCGAAGCAGGAGCAGGAGTAGCCTGTGCAGTAGTCGTTTTGCTGTTGTTACTGCTACTGTCTGCCTGGCCATTCTGGTTGCTCTGGCTTGTCCCCTCTTTCGCTTCTTTGGCTAGCCGCTTGTTTCGAGCTGCAACTTGACGCTTTCTCGCTCGCTTGCTCGATGGAGACAGTACTGGAGACGTGAGTGAGGATGTGGAAGCTGTCATTGCGCCGTTGTCGTTGTCTTCGTCGCTGCTAACATCGTCTCCCTCGACTTGCACTGCACGGTGTCAAGCAAGGATCAGGCCTGGCGTAAAGACATGCTACCATACTACTCACACAGTGACCATGGTGTCGGCGTGCTGTTTGGGCGGGACATCGCAGTCTGACTGTCTGTCTCCAAGCTGTGAAATGCGCACGATGAGATCAGAGTGAAGACAAGCAGGAACAGCTAAAGACGAGGGCAAATAGTTGGAATTCGAAATGAGGTATGATGCATTGCAGTGTGTATACTATGCTACCGTGCTGTCATTGGCACTACTCCCAACCTTCTGCTCCTCCCTAAACTCGCGATATCCCTAGGCAGCGTCTCTTCCCTGGTCAGTGCTATGCCTACGAGCCTGCGCTCCTTCCTCACTATCCTTGATGATGTACTACTGTCACTAGAAGATACAGCCATCGTAGAATACTGCGTCGCTGCACTTGGAATAGAAGAAGAGCTGCTCGGTGCAAATGAAGATACGAGAGTTGGACTCCCTGTCGCTGGATTTGTCGTGATGACAGGCTGGGATGAAGGTGTAGGAACAGTCACTGCTGGTCGTCCTTTGCGTAGTAGATCCATCGTGTCGCGCGGCCTGCTCTGCTTGTAGAATCGGACATAGCCTGGTTCTAATGCGAAGAGCGTGTGATCTTTCCCTATTCCGACCTACAAACCTGCATTAGCACATTGATAATACGACAGTATGGGAGTGTCCTACATGCTGCCCAGGGTGCCAGCTTGTCCCACGCTGCCTCACGAGAATCTCGCCTGCTTTCACGAGTTGCCCTCCAAATCGTTTCACTCCCAACCTTCGTCCTGCTGAGCTTCTATTGTTCTTTGTGCTTCCTCCTCCTCGTTTTGTAGCTGTTCGCACTTGAATGGTAGCTTTGAGGTGAATCGCGGTCAGTTTGCCAGTTCTTGCCTTTATGGAGAATCAACTGCACTCACTGGGTGCAGCACTGTCGAAGAGTGGAGAGATGACACTCCTCCCTATCCGGGGAGAGAAGTGCTGGAAGAGGGTGAGCATGGTGATGGATGGAGAAGAGAAAAGGGAGTGAAATTGTCAAGAGGACAAGAAGCAGCGATGGCCTACCCCCCAGCAAGAAGAGGAGGAGCAATGCAGAGAGAGGCAGAGAACTAGTGTATCACTCATAGTGCAAGCACTGCTCTGCACCACAACTCAGCTCGTCTCCGCTCCTCTCGAATAAGAGAACAAGCAATCGACATGCAGAACAGACACGCTCAATGACGACAGTCATGTAGACACAGAGGATGCATGAGTAGCAGTGAAAAGGGACCAGACAGATATCAAGAGATAGCTGCTGGTCAACACTCTCCCATCCGCTTCAGTCTCGCCAAGCACGACCGATTGCAGAAACCAGACACGAACACAGACACGAAAAGTACACGTAAGAAGCTCAAAGGACTAAAGAGAAGACATAAACGATACTCTATGCCAACTTCTTCTCATTGACACCTATCCGCGTCCAGCCTGAACAAGCAAAGCCGAAATCAGCTATCATGGAATCTGGAGTAATAGTCATTACGACGACCAGCCCACCTTGTGCATCTTTATACGTGTGCCCACCAGCTTGGACCCCGAATCGCTGCTTCTGATAGTCGAGCTCTTCGTGGATCGGACTGCGAATGTTGGTGGGCAGAAGGCGCAGATCTCTGGCAACAGGAGCAGCATTAGGCAAGTACAGAGCATCTAGATGACATAGAAACTGCTTACTGGTCATGCGTGAGCTTCTGTAACATCATGTAGGTCGCGCCGGACGTCGCTAGCAGGATGATGACGATGAGAGGGTAGACCTAAGCAAGCAATGAAGCATTAGCACATTGTACCTGACCAGAAGGATGCTCTGACGAGTGCCACACACCTCTGGCTCGAGCTTGGTCATGCTCTTGGTGGATGCGTGCTGGAAAGAGACGACTAGTCAGCTTAGCTTTCGAGCAGGTGTTCAAAGAAATGCTCACTGGTCCTTGACCGACACCAGAGTATGCTCTTCTTGCTACTAGAGCAGACGGTCTCGTCCTAAAAGCTGAACGAGCCGCAGAGCCAAGTAATGATTTGGTGAACATGGTTGTGAGATGGGCAGTAGGCTTCGTATATGCTGTGATGGTGATGATGATGAAGGAGAGTCGAATTGCAGTGTGTTTATATACCCTTGTATTGCTACACACGCGATAGGATCAGAAGCATCCGATCGGGAATCAGGAACCGAGTCGGGCTTGACGGTAATATATCGGTGGGCCAAGCATGGTCATACGTATAGAGGAAGGAGTCGGTGTTGGAATGAGGAAGTGGTCCTATATGTATTCGTCCGCCTGGACTTCGTGAGTATCGGACGGATCGTGAAAATGGGCTGCTTTGCTATCTGTGTAGCGCATTGATGTACATAAGCAATACATCGTCGTCTAGCTCGCTACCTTGAGCGACGCAAGGTCTGGCATGGTAGTCGAGCCCATAGCTAGAGACGCTACGTTCTGATCTTTGCCTTGAAGCGCATCCTGGGGCTTGGATGATGGAAAGAGATCTGGTCTCGTTTGTAAGGTCTGTAGAGGTGGTGTCTTGCATCCCTTATACTTGTTCGAGTATCGGCGGATCATCGTGCGTTCTGCAAAACGGCAAACGAATACAGTCAGCTAACTTCGATGCGGATGTGAGTAGAGAATGTTCCAAACCCTCGACCAAGGTATTGTATCTGAAGGCTACCCTAACGTTGGGAACATTCGTTTTCTCGACGACATTGCCTTCCGCGCCAGGCAGGTACCAGTCGTGGCCGAGCCAGTGTCGCTTGATCTCCATCTCGAAGCCACTCTGAATGACACTGTTCCGTGCCAGCTCGCACATGTCTGCTGGTGAAAACTTGTAGATCTGCAAGAGAAGGCCATGTCAGATGGGCTCCGGCAAATTGGTTGGGGGTTGGTGGGCTGACCTGGGCAGCAACACTGTATTCTTCCATCAAGGGTTCCTGTATGATGACGTCGTCAACGATTCTACTTCATCTGTGCTTGCAGCCTGGCTGACCTTTGTATAATGCAGTTGAAGCGGATCATCCGTTGACAGCGACACGTTGAGGCCTAGCTTGAAGTATTGAGGGAAAGGATTGCGTTCGTACGTAAGGAAGAGGGCGTTGTTTGACAAAGGTGACATTGCCACGCCGATCTGTTCGAGGTAGAATAGGTAGCATAAAGCTGGGACTTTGCGGAGGAGGATGCCGTGAGAAATGGAGTGCGATGTGAGAAAGGCGGATGTAAGATGGTCGGTGTCTCCTGCTTCTCCAGCGTGCGGACGTAGTACGAAGGTGTCTGTCGATTGAACTTAGCATCATCTCAACGGAACGTGGGATAGGTAGACGTACTGAAGCCTCGTTCTTTGCGCCAATTATTCAAGTTGGCCATATTGACGTACAGGTAGCTGCGCTCAATTTCAGCCCAGTAAGTTGCAGTCAAGGAGGAGCCTGTCTCACAAGAGCCAGTAGTTATATGGCGGGTTCTGCGTGGTAGTCCAGTCCTTCGGGAAAGGATACTCTGCAATGACATGCAGAAGATTAGTCCTGATGTCCGTAGAAATTACTGAGAACTGGCCTACTTCGATACAGCCGCCTTTCCGCCTTAGACTCGTCATCCACGCTATCGAAGCCGATTACTCTCTGCAGGAAAACGTGAAGCTCTGGATGTGACCGAGGGTCTTTGGTGACCTCGAAGAGTGGCTCGAAGATGTCTGATTGCGGAAGTCAGAAGTGAATCGCTAAAACTTGGGGAAGCCGGACGTACTCTGCACTACATCGCCGAAAGACTCGACTGTCTTGCTTGCTTTGAAGACTTCGTATAGACGCGGTATCTGGATGAGCCAGCGAACATTGTCGCAAAACAGCTTATTATTGACCACCCATTTTGCGAGCTTATCCCATTCTCCGCGAGTGCTATGATTTGTGCCATGTGTCAGCTAGTGCGACACATGGCGTCAAGAGTTGCTACTGACCGCCCATAGATTGAAATACGATATTCTGCCATTTGGTACTTGGTAGCCTTAAGATCCTCGAATACCTCTGCTCTCGACCGTCAGAACAGGATGGATATCTGATGTACAATGACTGACCTTGTGTGACCTCAGCTAAGTAGGTACCCTTGATATGGTTGTCGGTCTTCAGGAAGATTTCACGAAGTCGACTCTCGCCGATCGGGTTGTATTTAGCATTGAAGCGGTCAAAGCGATGAAAAGCGTCTCGATGTGCGTGCATGTCGAGTGTATCGATGGACAGGTCGTATGCTGTAAGGTTGAGCGACTCGAAGACTTGTCGGAGAGTAAGGTAGCGACCATCTCGGAAGGTAACGACGTCCTGAAAAAGCATATAAAGTAAGGACTTGATGACTGTGAGAAATGCTCTTAAAACTTTACATCCGCGCTCTTCTTCATCTTTGACTTGATGAAACGTAGGAGATGCTTCTGGTTCATGCAGGCCGAGTGATGTACATGTGTATCTACCTTTCTCACGTTGTAGAAGTCACTACAGCGGTACTCTGTCAGTAAATCTAACCTTGACCATGTTTCGCGTTCGCAGCTCACCGATGAGGTACTCGCTGTGCTCGTCAGGTCAGCCTTGTCGTTAGCCAGGTGATCTTCGAAGTGGTCTCACCTTCATTTCGGCTAGCTCCTGATACTCATTCAGCAGGCAGTACAGATTCCATCTGCTCTCCAGATACTTGATGCGTCTGTAGGCAAACGACTTCGCGGGACCATCCGAGATGACACCCAGGATGTATTCAAGATCTTGGAAGTATTCCTTGAGGGTAGGTACCTTATATACTGTCTCCTCTTGCGCTGCTTTGCTCTTTTCATCGCGATAGACTTGGTAGACACCTTGGCTGTCAAGCTGGAAAGTGAAAAGGTGCTCGCCTGGGATTTCGCAATCCTCCATCTTGAACTCCCCTTGGTTGTATGAATCTTGAGTATATACTGGCTCTGCTTGTGTGAACGGGTCTCGAGCTTCCCAATGAGGCTTGGGTGGAGGAGGGTAGATCTTCCACGGTTGAAAAGTAGATGAAGATGAAGTGATGTAGTCGGTGGCATCCTCCGGTATCGCAGTCCCATTCGTAGCAGGTGTGGGCGCAGGTGTAGCGCGCTCGGGAGATGGGGGATGCGAAACTGAAGTCGATGTAGAATCGCGACTTGGTGCAAAATCGCCATCGTAATTCATAGGATTATCTTCGAGCCGCTGGCATGAGTACCGCATATACTTGTCTCGCAGCTCTATGCAGGTCTGTCGACAAGACTCATCAGTTTAGCCTACAATCTCAACTGTACCCGAAGCTTACTTGGAAGGAAGCATAGAGCTCTTGCAGTTCAACAGAGATGGCGCCCTCTGAGGAAAAAGACATTGATGTCAGACGTTGAAAGACATGGTCAAGATCGACTCAGGCCTACCTCCGTCGTCCAGCCCAAGCTCAATCTGCTCATCATCCTCAACATTCACGTTTTGCCTGCTCAAAGACGGTCTCGCATCCTCTTTGTACTGGAAATTCGGTACTCCGCTCGGCATAGACACTCTCGAAGGGCTTGGACTCGCTCCACTTGGAGCTTTACTGCGTTGTACAACTGAGGGTGTCCGCTTTCTTGATCGAGATTGGTGCTGTTGGGGCTGCTCGAACTGGACATAGGCTTCTGCCTTCTTCTGGTTGATCGGTTGCACATTGCTGCTTGATGGAACTGCTGTACTGGGTCCAGGCAAGCTTGCATTCTGCGAGTTAGAAGGCGATCCGGTCGATGAGCTCATTAAGGACGACATGTCTGGCATGATACCATTTGTGTGCGCTGTCTGAGTATGTGTATCGGGATGATGGCTCGCGTAGAATTTGCTGTCCGCCTATGTCGCATGACCGACATGCAGGATTTGCCGATGAAGACGTAAGAGAGAGAGGTGGATGAGCTGAAAGTCAGCCGTAATGCTTATCCAAAGCCAGGATAGAAGTGTCGCACCATCTGCGCCTTCTTCATCTCTCCCTCGTCGAAGAATGGATTTAGACCTGGATTCGGGCTTGCAGGTGGAGACAGCCAGTCTTTTGGTGTTTTAGCATTATCATGTTTGCCGGGACTGCTTGCTTTCGCGATTCTCGTCGTGGGAACATCGCTGCGGTCGCCGTCCTCTGATGAAATCGAACTGCTTGACGCTTCTCGTTGCATCGTCGAGGATGGCATGACTGCTTAAAAGCCAGTAGATCAGGTAGCAGCAGTCCAAGAAGAGTCTTTGTGAAGTCGCAAGTTTCAAATTGTCGAAAAGCAAGAGCGAGTCAGTCGCTTGAAGACAGGTCACGTTGGGCTGCTCGGCTATATCCACGCTTTATCGCTGTAACGTAAGGCAGGTAGGCAGACTCCTAGGACAGTTTCTACATCTCTACGAACATCGTACTCATCTAATGTAGTCCAACAGTGTCCATCCCTGCAAGCTTCATCTTGACGCTGACTTCCAGCAGATAATCTAGACATTCTGCCTGGGATTTTGCGCGCTCCCATGTATCTCCCCAAGAGTATGTACCATGCCGCCTGACTAGAACAGCGGGTCTGCAGGCAGATCAAGCTGGAATTAGCCAAGAAGCATGCTTCTGGACAGGCCAACCTACGCGTTCGGGTATTCTATTAAAGCTTTCTCCATATCGAAGCGTAGGTCTTCTTCGTCTGGCGTATTCTCAATGATAGGAATGACCAGCGTATCGAGATCTGGAGAAGTCGGATCAGTTACTTGCCTCCGGGCTAGGAAGGGTATCAACGCACAGCTCAGCGCTTGCCCCATTCCACCTATCCGCATTCCCTTGATCATCTCTAGATGAGAGACACGCCATTCTTTGCCTGGCCAGAGCAAAGTAGCCATGACTGCATGTTGCGAGTGCGTATGTATGCAGGCTCCGGCGTTTCTCTGTTCATAAGCATTGAAAAAGAGAGGAGTACAGGCAGACTGCTTAAGAGGCTTCATAGGTGCAGGAGAGCGAAGCTGGGCGTGTGTCGACCGTAAAAGCACGAAGATGTCTTCAGGCAGGATGCGTTCCTTCTGGACGCCTGCAAGGCAATGGTTAGCTTGTGCATATCCAAGTAGATAGGTCGCATACCAGAAGGAGCTATGAAGACATGCTCGCTGCAGACATAGGGGTTCAGGATGGCATCATGAGCATGTCTTTTGACAATTTGACGACAGTCAAGAGCGCCAGAACACACCCTTGACGGATTGAGATGCCTCCTCCAGTTCCAGTAACCCATCCAAGCGTGTAGAAGAGCCGGCAGAGTCTGGCACAGCGAAAGTCCGCAAAGTCAACAGCTCGTTCGCTTCTTCAAGGCTTCTTGAGCATACTCTGGGATCAGGTTCGCTGGGTGCGCAGGGTCGCTACTCTGGACGAGGGAATGGTCATTGTTGGCCAAATCTGGCTGCGAAGAGCTCATTGCGGAATCTGGCTGGTCAAGAAGTCGAAAAGCTGCAAGAAGAAAGCTTGAATGGATGAGCTTTCCGAGAGCAACCTTGAACCAGCAACAGCCTAGACCTGATAGGACGCCTCAGATGAAGCTGCGACTCTGGCTCTGGCTACTTCGAGCTGCTCGCTGGATCTCGTCCGCCCAGCTTCTCTCAAGCTTCCTGCTCTTTACGCGTTGGCACAGTCGCGAAACAGTGACTAAGACGAAGACACCAGAATGGTAACCTCTCGCTTGCTGGCCGATTCCATGACCCTCCGTATCCAGCTTTCCCGCTCCGTCCTGTCCCCTATGTTGTCTTTCAAGACCGCGTGTTTCTGATGACACGCTTCAAGCAACCACCGGGAAGAAGCCATGAGGAGTCTGATCGTGTTACCAGCAGAAGACGAGGACCTCTCTACGCGTCTCGGCGGAAAAAAGTCTGTGAAATCCTGCAATAAGCGCCAGCCCAGCGTGACCAGAGGTGATAGCATGGCGCATGGTAGCTGTCTTCTAGCTTGCTGTACTTCTGTGAAGAAGTGTGTCTCTGCTTTGTCCGACTCGCTGCTTTCTCCCCAAAGTTTTCCTGTTCTTCTCCTCCCTCCCCTCTTTCTGCTCCCGCATCGACCTCGACCACCCCTTTTCCCGCTTGATTCTGCTCCAACTCGCTCGCAACAACTTCTTCAACTCTTTATACTTCTACGACAGTGTTACTACAATGGCTCTGCGAATGCGACCTTCTCGAGCAGGTAGTCTGTCCACCAGCGCTGCAGGAACAACAAACAGCATAGGGCTCCCAGCTATCGACACAGTCAGCATGAACGTCGGTTCTCTGGCTGGCAAACGCTCAGCAAACCCATTCAGGACTCTGATCAAGAGGTTTCAGAGCAAGGATGACCTGGCTAGAGCAGGAGGAAACGACTCCGACTTGGACTTCGAATGCGGCGGCCTGACACTCGAAGAGCATGAAGATGCGACATACCATGCAGACTTGTTCATAACCAACCCAAACCCTGAGAATGCGCCCATCGACTCTGCCCGAAGCGATGCGACCGTGAGTTTTTTTGTTATGCAAATGCACAGACCTCCTCGTCACCATGAAGCGCAAGACGTTACAACGACTCCGCTGAGCTCGTGTCTGCAATGAATGCTGACTGTTCCTTGTAATTTGTGCGCTTAGTTCACTTCGACCTCCTCTTCTCCCTCGCTTTCGCAAACCGACTCTTCAGCCTACTTCAGCGGCGCATCATCTGCAAGGTCCTCAGCAACTTTCTCCTCCATTTCATCCCACTCATACACTTCCGATGTCGACAATCATTGCAAATCGCCGGAGAGAGTAGCCCGTCATGTCGAGCCAGAAACAGAGGAGGAAGCTGTTCTCAGGAGACAAAAAGAGGATCAGGCTGCAATAGGTGCATTGGAGGCGTACTTTGCTATGCACGTTAAGCCTTCCGCTGCTCTGTCTCCTCCGCCCCCGAATGTCGACGAGTACGGCAGACGAGCGTCTTCACCCAACACCGCTACCACCTCTTCGTCTACCTTCGTGCGACCTTCATTGAGGAACAGACGATCAGAAACATCACTCAAGCTTGCTGCTGCAAATCCAGTCAGATATCATACCAGTTCAAGGCGACCGAGTGTCGGGCCTGTCGCCGAGCATCCAGCAAGCCCAGCTTCGCCTACAAAGGCCTCATTCCCCACATCTACCTCCATGCACTCCTCTCGCCAACGAAGTTACACCTACGCTTATACCTCTGCCAACTCCAGCGGCACTGCCACTCCATCCGCTTCGCCTGTCACTACTTCACCTCTTCCATACAAACTCAATGGCAAGCGCTCATTCTCAGCATCTCAGCATGCGAACACTTGACCTACAAGCGAAGAACAAGCGTACCCTTTACCATCCAGCAGCATTCTCGCAAGCAGGGCAGGATCGAGGCGAGGTTCCATAGCGCATGGCATAGTCAACCAGCCGTACATATAGCGGCAATCTTCAACAATGGAAGGAAGTTCATCGAACAGCAGTAAAAGTAAATTAGCAATGAAAGGCGAATCGGTCGCTCCGGTACAGGCTCCTTTCTCCCCTCGTCCGATGATGCCTCGTCGAGCTACCGATTAGCAAAGTTGTTCTCATCGCTCTTATCATCGGTAGTCTTAGATCACTGTCCTTACTGTCATCCGTCCTTCGTTATTTCTGGGTAAAGTGGGTTGTTGTGCAGGGTTGATCCTCGTGTAATACTCTCTCTGCTGCTCCTCGTTATTGCTACAATGCTTTCATTGTTCTCTTTCCAGAGTTTGCGATTTCATGCAAGTCTAACGCGTCCGACGGCCTTTGCTTCTTGACGGACTCAAGGCAAAGTCTAGTGCTACGCGATGGATACTACGAGCTGGGTTGCTACATTCCTAATCATCATACTCAGTGGTCTCAATGCCTCTGTGCCCAACCTGCTTGTCTCTGTCACGCTGCTGGCTGTCCTGGTCTTCCAGCTCGACAAAGATCTATCAGCCTCGCGCTACGCTACACCAATAGCACTTGCTGTTGGCACTGGAATATCCTACACGCTTGCTATACCTAGCGAAACAGGCACTTCGGCTGTCGAACAGACCTCTGTCATCCTTCCCCTCAGCTGCTTCATCACGATCTTAGTCAGCGGAGCTATCCTGCTATCGCACAATACTGTGCAGGCATTCTGTAGCTGGAGAGGCGAGCAGCGAGGAGCTGTCGTTCTGATCTTCCCGTGGCTCTGGGCAGCTGCTTGGGCTGCATTCTGCAGCGTCCATCCCCTTGGTCGTTTGGTATCGTGGAGGCTTACGCATTCTTTATCCGGTCTCCTGCTACCTCTCTTTGGCACGCCTGGATCAGACTTTCTTATGGCTTCACTGGCTCTCGTTCCGCTAATCTTCGTATCGAGCGCCTTCAGTACCCGCAGCAATAATCAGGAAAGGGTACTCATCAACGTCTCTAGCTTACCCTATCACGATGAGCGCACGCCCCTGATGCAGGCAGGACCATCCAGGTCTCCCGCAGATCAGGTAGACAAATCAAGCCATGGAGTATCCTCAAGACGACATCTAGCTTACGCTATCGCCGCCATTATCTTCGTTCTTGCCATTTTCGACAGCAATATCGGCAGAAGTCATAGCAGTGCCGACACTGCCGAACCACTGTCCATGGCTTGTGCGCTACCAAAGCCTTCCCATTCGGCGCCAGACGAGCCTCTCACAGTCATGGACTATCTCCACGAGAGCGCAATTCTGACTGGGCAAGGAGCAAAGATAGTTCTATGGCCAGAAGGTGCCGTGCATTTGGCTTCTATAGGAGATACTGTTGCACTACACGCAGAGGTCGGCAAAATTGCCGTCGCTAGGCGTGCTTTCATTGCGACCAGCTATAATGCTGTCCTTAGCCGAGGCTCAAAGTCAGTCATTGAGACCACGCTGGTTGGGCTTTCGGAAAAGCATAATACCTCCCAGACTTCTTCACATACCGCAAACAAGCTCTAGTACCTATAGTGGAGACATACAGCTACGTAGCTGGGACCCTACCGCTTCCCAAAGGACAGATTGAGATACCAGAGGCAGGTCGACCTGGCCATTCCGCTGGTACTCTGGATATCTCGGCAGCTATATGCCACGATACATCTTTTCCTGCTATCCTGAGACAAGCAGCCTCGTCTCAATTGACTTTAGTGCCATCATCCGTCTTCTCCGAAAGAATCGCATGGACTAGGATCGACCAACTTCAGGCATCAGCAAGGTCCCTACAGACTGCCTATCTAGTCTGTGACGGAGCAGATTCCGGTATCTCAGCGTTCATCGACCAGCAAGGATTTCTACGATACTGGCAAAAAGGCAGTGGTTCATTCACGATCCGCCATTCTTTCACCCAGAAAGATGGGCAGACGCTATATGCGCGTGCGGGAGAACTGGGTGCATTGGCTATTCTGCTTGCTATTGTGCTAAGTCCAATGGGTCTAGGGGAGTTGGCGGATAAGGGTATACACAGCTTTCGAGGAATGCTCGAGGATATAAAGCATGCTTTACAGAACAAGTGGAGTGATCTGCTAGATAGGACGAGAAGTAGTAGGAATGACCGTCAGCGCGATCTTTTGGATTGAGTAGCTTTTGTAGCATAGTGAGTTTTGGCAGTACGCGATTTATGGTAGGTCGGATGTACAAGTCTATGAGTACGTGTTTCGACCACCACAGCACAGTGCAGAGAAGCCTGGCGAGCTACCAGCTTTTCGTACTTTCGCATAAGGATGCCCATGGAAAGGTTTTGCATCACCAGGCTGCATCAAGTAAGGATGCTGTTCTCGTTTGGTATAGTATCGAGGCTACGTTGGGACATGATGTCAGTAGGGCATGAGCATGCCCAGGATAGAGAACTCACGTCAGTTGGCTGAACGACATCTATACGAGGTCCTGCCAGCGAAGGCACTGCTACAACCGCTTCCTGCGCGTCGGTCTTGGGTCCAGGATAGTTCGTAGGCTGGGAGGGGCAGGAACTCAGCGCCTGCCTCACGTCGTTCATCGCATGAAGGGATCACTTACCGAGACGATGGCACTCGCAACCTGCTCTCCCGTCGTGAATCCAGCTTCCGACACACTTCTATGGTTCATAGCAGCAGATGTAGCTCCCGAGAACGCATGCGAGATCATCGACCTAGGCGTCTGAGGGAAGTAATTGCTTGCACCACCTCCTGCACCACCATAGACCGAGCTCGCAGGACCACCCATGATTGCAGAAACAGCTCTTGCGTTCGGCGCAGTGCCAGAGAGTGAGGCTGGCGTTTGAGGAACTGAAGAGCCAGGTGTGAACCACCCTGAACCTGCTACGGAGCCGGCTGAGCCGCCTATCATGGGTGAGTGCTGCCATTGTTGTTGATAGATGCTTCCAGGTCTTGACTGTGCGGGAGTAGGAGGCATATATGCACTACTGGGATGCTGGGGCGTATGAACTGGGAAATATCCAAGTTGAGGAAATGTACTTTGCGGGTCTAATCCGTTGGCGGGCGACATCTGCATCTGCAGTGGACCAGCCATCTCGAGTGTGAATGGTGTGCCAGGTGCCCCGAAAGCTTGGAGCTGCTGCTGAGGCGCGAAAGGATCGGACTTGAGTACGGCGGGAGGGGGTACCCGACCAGGAGTAGCAGCCATGACTGCGTTTTTAAATATCTGTCTGATCTGCGATTCCTGTCCTGGATCAGGCGACTCCGACCGTCTAGCTTGCCTATGATGGTAGTGATCCTGCTCTTCAGGAGAAGGCGAGATGGACCGACTGTGATCTGCATCACTTCTGCGCCCTCGACTCCCAGATGTCCTATGATGATGGCTCTTCTTGTGACTCTTCCGCCTATGGCTCTTATGGCTCCGATGGCTTTTATGGCTTTTCCTGCTTTTGTGACTGCTGTCTGAATCGTTATCATCGTCATTCTCATCTACTTGTTGTGCTCTGCTAGGAGGCTGTGGTTGCGCGAATGTGTTTGATGGAACGAGAAGTGGTGTGTTCGGCCCTCTTGGGAACATCGACATTGGAGGGAGTGTGGCCGGCTTGGGCATTGAGAGACCCGGTTGAAATGCCATTTTGCTATGTGTGTAGGCTATCTACAGCTATGAAAAGCGTGAGCGTGTGAGCGTGTGAGCGATTCAGAAACGCAGGTGTAGGAGTCTTTGAAAGGATGAAGGTTCTGTTAGCATCGCCCGAGCAGAAGAAGCTTGACTCCGCTGATCTTCGATTACAAAAGCAGACTTTTCAAGGGTCATCACCAACGCCGTCAACAAACGAAAGCCGTTGGACGGAAGAACGACTTGCACAGCTTCGATTGCGAGCTAAGAAAAAGAAGGCCCACGCCACGAAAGAAGGGTCGGAAATTGAGCATTATTGAGGGCTTGATGACTGGTGACTTGGCTCTACATAGCGTCGGTGTTACGATTTCTTTGTCATCGATCAACGATAAACGTTTAATTTGGTCGTCGAGATCAAGAGGAGAGCTAGAGATTGCGCTGTAAGAACTACATAACATAGGCACCATTGGCTGTTTTGGGCGGTTGAGGTAAAGCATACGGGGTTGCTAGAGCTCCTTGATGGCTTGATGGAGATGCGGCGTGGAGATGAGGCATGGGGTGACTTTGTCGCTAACAGTAGTACCAGCACCTGTCGCAGCCGATAGCACAGTCATCGCAGCACTGTTGACAGCAGAAGCTGATGAAATCACAGGTCAGCTTGTATCTTTCCAAGGCAGAGTATAGCTGCCCAAGCTCACGCGCATCCTAATCCTCCACAGCACCCTGCAGCACAGCATCCTGGCCCATGTCTGTATGCTGGATACGGCGTTGTCCGCACTAGTCCAGGCTGTTCTAGCACCATCGGCGCTGTTGGCAGATACGATGCCTGACTTCCATAGAGGGCCAGAGGCGGCCTTGCTATCGTTTCCTGTAAAGACATTGGCTCAGTCTGGATGCTTGGAGCATGGGCTATTCTTGTGAACGCGACCCTACGACTATGGGTCTGCTATATGCATCCAGGACGAGCTGACCTGTGTACTCGTCCCTCAGGAGGACAGGCTCGGTGTAGGGAGAGGACATGCTTGATCCAGTTAGCGAGAAGCAGCCAGCCAGCTGCCGGCTGCTCGTTAGCTCTTCGCCAGTCGGTCAGCCATTGTCCGTTGGATTTGGTTCGTTCGAGCGAGCATCCGGTGTTTGACGAGTTTCGCATGGCTTTGGCTCATCATCTTGAGAGCGCTGAAGATCAGGTTGAGGCACTTCTATCTGTCATTTCTTGCTTCTTTCGTTCCTGCGGAATTGGGATTGTTCCAGGCCCTTCTCATCTATCATCGCCCCCTATCTTGACTCAGCTGCCGCGTCAGCTCTTGCTTCTTATCTCATTCCCAACCAGCGACAACACGACAACAACAAGCAGACTCTACATCCACTTCACTCCACTCTACCTCTACTCTAAACCAGTCTATAGTCACCATGCAGCTGTTTGTCCGTGATCTGGCTGGCGCATCGCATGCTATCAGTGAGTGGTCAGATGGATGGCAGGGACCACCAGAATGGGAACAGTCACTAACGTCATGTATCATTGCAGCCACATCATCCCACGCAGACCTCGTCAACCAAGTGTCATCCGTGCTCGACCTCGAAGGGGCACGTCTATCGTACAGCAGCCGCACTCTCACCCAAGACACCTTCAACACTCTCCCACCATCCGCTACAGTCGATGTATCGATGAGATTGCGAGGTGGTGGACCAAAGAAGCGATGTGCTCACGTCTACGTCAAGACTGGTACCACGCCATCCACTTCAGGTGTCAACACACCCAAGCCAGCTGTAGCAGCAGCTACATCCACGGCTACTCCTGCAGCTGAGACCACTGCTACTACCGCTGTGGAAGAGAAGAAGGAGGAAGATGATACGGCACAACAACAGCCGCCACAGCCTGTTGTGGAAAGATGCTCGTCAGCAGCGTTGGTGCGTGTGCACTGCCATCTTCCTATGTTCTCGACTAATGTCAAGTGTGATTCTACAGCGCATGATTGGAGATTGCCCGAGATGCGAGAAATCGTTCTGCGGTGCACATCGACTCCCTGAAGATCATGCATGTCCTGCATTGGCAAACTTTAGAAAGGCTGCATTCGATGAGAATAGAGCAAAGCTAGAGAAGGAGGCCACCATCAGCAGCAAGATCAGCGCTTTCTAGGCGGACCGACCGTCATCAATTGGCATGGTGAAACTCTTTCAGCTCGATGGTTCGCAGAGCTGCTGGACATTATATGAAGAGTTGGACAGTCTCATAAGATGATTCTCACCGTCAATCCAAGATACCGCCATATACCCATTCACTTCAAGTTTTTCAGACATCCACTTCGTTCCATTCCAGTCAAACATACAATCTATATTTTTATCCAGTCGCAGTGTAGACCACAAACATTCAGGAAACTTTTCACCTCATCATCTTCCGAGAGCATTTCCAGGCTACTCAGCCGACTCTATCGACCTCCCCCTCTACCATGTACTCTATCATTGCGGCCAGAGAGGCAGTAGATGGCTAGTCATTCTATCATTATGTCAGTACAGATGTGCAATGCAGTGCTAATGTATCGAAGCTCTCCGTCACCAAACGGACTGAAGCCAAGAATTTGCTTGATTAAACAGCTATGCTAACCTATGCAACAATAACAAGATGAGAAGTATGCTATGCACTGCTATGATAACAATTCTGACAGGAAACTACGTAAAGAAAGACAAAATAAAGAGGATAAGCAAGCTGAAGTAGCAGGGTGACGAGAAATTAACGAAAGGCGATGGAATGGTAAGGAACGCGTAGGAGGACGTGCGTGGAAGAAGGGAGAAGGAGAGGGCTGTATTCGGCTCTAGACCCTCATGCTGCTGATCTTTCGACAGGACATTGTAGGTCGGCGTAAGAAAGGGTTCACGTCTTCTCCAATATGAATGTTCCGTGGAGTCTCTAGGTCCTCATCTGCGATATCCTGCTCTTGATCATCCACCGGCTCGAAGGTACTAAGATCTGAGACTTGCGAGATCCGACGCTTAGGACTTCCAGCTTGTAGGGAAGTAGCGTTGAGTGCTAACTGTAGATCCGCTAGATCCTTTGTTGATAATGAACGCGTAGGAAGAGGAGAGATGGGGATATCGTGTACTGAAGCGGCTGAACTACTTGAGCGGGAGGATCCGAATCCAGAGTCGGTCTGTCGCATACTCACCTTGGTCAGCCCACTATCTTATGTTGTGCAGATTGTCAGATGCGCGCTTACGTTTGGTGAATCGAGGGACAAAACACTGTCCATACTGCTGTTCTCGCTCGTACTGCCTCCTCGAGAAAGCAAACGCCGGGGCAGAATAGGCACAGGCGAAGCTTGAAATCTTCCGCATCCCGTATATGCTTGAGTAACTTCCGCCAACGGACTTTCGGTCATTCGCCTCGCCAACGCGTTGCTCGAAGTCCGCGATATCGAGGTTGGCGTGGCCTGCGCATCACTCTCCTCTGCAACCGTGTATGAAGATGTAGGAGCAGGATCTCGAAAGACTGATATGGCCATCTTCTTGTTCGGCCTGTTCACCCGACTTCCAGCAAAAGAGGTAGAGGAGCCTGATGCCGCCGTCTTCTTCGCGACAGCTCGCATAGGCGCCGCTTTCGTAGCATGCGCATCCACGCTCGGTAAGTCGTATATCGTCTTGTTCTTTACACACGTGATTTGCTGAGCCTCCGGCGAAGAAGGGCCATAAGGGACTCTGCCAGCCCACAGCGAGCTGTCCTTCATGACGACAGACGACGTCTTCGTGACATTTGACACCTTCTTCTCTCCTAAGACAGGCTTGGTCAAACCAGCTTTTTTCCCTGAAATCGGATGAATGTTCTCCTTGTTCCCAGCGTCGACATAGACATTCACTTTACGTGTATTTGAGGCGGAAGTACTACTCGGCTTGTGTCGCTTGCTGCTTGCGCCAGAGATGCCCGTACTCGTCGCTGTTGTTTGATGTTTATCGCACGAGGGATCCGAGAAGACTGCGAAGCTGGCAACATCGCAATCAGCTTGAAGTAGTATCGGTAGCAGAGTATGGTAATGTACAGAGGCTTTTGCCGAGACTGCACTCTGCTGGCCATTTTGTGCTAAGTCCCGTCTTCGAGGTAAACAGATGACGACGTTTTTTTTTTGTAGATAAGGCAGACAGGCGGTCAGGCCTGAGGTATCAACGACAGCAGAAGCAGGTGCATAAAGAAATGGTCGCGATTCAAAGCGGGGCCAGCATAGGAGATCTGACGAAGTTGGAGAGCGCAAGACAGCTTGAAACAAGTCCGACATGTCGTCGAAAGCCTCGAAGATGTTGCTCCGTAACGACAATAATGATAAGCTGAAGATGCTCATCAACAAGCTCTTATACTGAAAGTCCGACGCTCTTGGCCGAGGCAGCAACTGAGCACGTTTCACCGCCTGCAACATGCTCGGGATGTCGAAGACGGGAGCGTAGCACCGACAGGAAACTGATCTGGCCTTCTCTATCTTGACACATAGCTCACCTTCCTACTGCTACTGAGAAAAGCTGCAGCAGCAATGCTCCCTTCTTCTGCTCTAACGATCCTTGGCCTCCTCCCTGCCTTCGTATCTACAGCCCCTACTCATTTACTTACCAAGAAGAACAACGATAAGAGCTTCAATTACTCACAAGCGTATGATGTTCAAGGTCACAGGGGAGCAAGAGGACAAGCTGTGGAAAACACTATAGCAGCCTTCGCATGGGGACTAATTAGTGGTGTTACCACGCTGGAGTTGGATGTGAGAATCTTCTCGCTGACAGAAAGAGAGAAAGACTGACTCGTTCGATCCTACAGAACGGCATCTCAAAAGGTATGCAATCACACTCGATCCTGGCTGGCTCGTGAGCTGACATGCCGGCATTAACCAGATGGTCATGTCATGTGAGCTCCTCTCGCACGTTATATGCAGCCGCATACTGATCTCCGGCTTCCAGCGTATGGCACGATGTAAGTACAGCCAAAGCCATGTAAAATGGTATGCTGAAGCCGTCTCATAGGAATCCATTGACGCGGTCAAAGTGCGCTACACCCTTGTAGAGAGCAAGCATATGAGGCTGACTCTGACTTGCAGTGTAAAGACACCAAACCAGCATTCGCAAACGATCCCATGTACCCATACGTTGGCAAATACATCGCCAATCTCACTCTGGCACAGATCAAGACGCTTGACTGCGGAAGTCTTCGTCAACAAGCTTTCCCTCAGCAATTGGTCTATCCAGGTATCAAGCTCGCAACCTTGCCTGAGCTTTTTGTAAGCGCCTACCCTTCTATCTTCATGACAAGGCTTACCCTATCTATCTAGGACTTCGTCAAGTGCACCGGAAGCCAAGTGCTTTTCAACATCGAATCAAAAGTCGATCCGATCCAGCGTAATCTGACCCAAGCTCCCGAAGTCTTTGTGGAGAAGCAGCTCGAGGTCTTCCAAAACTACAGCCTCGTCGATCGAATCACTTATCAAAGCTTCGACTGGAGAACTATCAAGCAGTCTAAATTCATTCTCCCGGCTTTGAAGACGTCTGCACTGGCAGAGTAGGCTGAATTCCCACCAAGTCACTGACTCCTGGAGCTGACTGTCAGTACATAGTGATACTACCTTGTATGCACGTGTTGGCCAAACGAACGCTACCAGCGGGCCGTCCGACTGGCTCGCAGGTATCGATATCGCAAATTTCAACGGCTCTACCCCCGGTGCACGACTGGCTCAAGCTGCCGCAAGCATTAAAGCTGTAAGTTTTGTCACGGCCAAAGCTCTGCCATAGTTCCTAATGTCGTCTTACCAGGACATCCTGTCACCCGGCGCGCAAGTCGTGAAGAGCAATCAGACTGCTTTGGACCCCACCTTTGCAGGCTATCAGTCATTCGTCAATGTCTCAATGGTCGACACTGCTAGTTCTCTCGGGCTGGAAGTCAAGCCATACACGGTCGATCGTGTCAACACGGCAGAACAGCTGGCGGACCTCGGCACTGATGGTATCATTAGTGATTATGTGAGTCAAAATGACAGTTCTATCTGCGATTAAGCTAAATGGCGGTATGATGTAGCCCGAAGCGGTTCGAGATTGGGCAGATCAGCGAGGTTACACAGTTGCGCCGAAAGCGGACTACGAGACTGTTAATAAGTCAGCGCTGCTTCCCCAATATCGCGTGACCTAAGTTGACTGTGTGTGCCAAATGTAGATGCTTCAAGCAGTATGCACAGTTCACGAACGGCAAGACCCCCAGTCTACTGTGAATAGAACGACCTAGATAACGGGCTTATGAGACAACGACATTACTTAGTGTAGAATAGACTGCAGATAGCTCCTCTCCCGTGTATCGCTTTAGGACCACTAGAAGCCTGCACCATGGCCAGTTTCGCTTGTAGAGATGATCAAGACAATTCGCGGTTGGCTGAAGTTGCTTGCTGCTGGCTATGTACAGATGCTTCTGCCGCGATTGCGCTCTGCTGGCCATTTTGTACTAATCTTCGAGGCAAACGGATGACGACGGTTCTTGATCCTTGACGGAGAGAAGTGACCAAATCTTAGGGACTTAGGGTAGCAGAAGGAGTTGCATGTAGGATTTGTCGCAGATCAAGGCCGGTCCAGATAGATGATTTCTTGAATTGGGAGGTGCCAGACCGTGTTTGCTTTCACTTTCGCGCGCTGAAACGGTCTTTAGATGCAAAGAGGAGTGATGAACGAATGGGATCAACGCGTAGCAAGTAATGAGTTGGAATACGCTTGAAGGCAACCTGTCGATCTTCTCGGCCGGGCACTTCTTGGTGTTCTTAGCGGGCTGAAACATGCTCGGGACCAGAAGCACTTAGGGAAGGAGGATAGCGCTATCAACGCTCTTCAGCTCCTTCTTCTACTCCAACCTTCGCCAATCTTGTCGTTCAAGTCTCCCTTGCTGGCTGAAGAAGCTCTACCTCCCTGGCCCGAATCTCGCGATGCTCTCTCCTGCTGCTCTGACAATCGCCGGCCTTCTTCCTGCTCTAGTATCAGCAGTCCCTGTTCGTTCACTTATCAAAAAGAACGATAACAATGGAAGCTTTGACTACGCGAAAGCATATGACGTGCAAGGCCACCGCGGAGGTCGAGGGATGGCCGTAGAGAATACTATCGCGGCTTTCGCGTGGGGACTGATCAGCGGTGTTACTACGCTGGAGTTGGATGTAAGAGAACTCTCGTTTTCGATGAGAAAAGTAATGAATAGCTCTGATCTCGACAAACAGAACGGAATCACGAAAGGTATACAACACACTTCAATGCTGATACTTGCACTGACTCATCTTGCTACTAGATGGACATGCTATGTAGGTCTGACTGTAGCGAACCGCGCAATGCACACATTAAACGATGCATCCTGTAGCGTATGGCACGATGTGAGTTATTACAAGGACAGATGCAGTGTGCCTTGCTGATGACATGACACAGGAGTTTATAGATCCTCTCAAGGTGCGCTAGATGCTCCTCAACCCTATCTACAAAATGCTAACTCTTGCTTCCAGTGCGAAGACACCAAACCGGCAACTGCAAACGATCCTCTGTACCCCTACGTTGGGAAGTACGTCGCAAATCTGACACTGGCACAGCTGAAAACGCTCGATTGCGGGAGCTTGCGTCAAGAAGGTTTCCCTCAGCAATTGCTCTATCCTGGCCACAAGCTGGCGACGCTGCCTGAGTTTTTCGTAAGTTTACCTTTTCATCCGTAGTACTCATACTTAAGCGGTGCGAATCAGGACTTTGTAACATGTACCGGCAGCCAAGTGCTATTCAACATTGAATCAAAAGTCAATCCGATCCAGCGTAACCAAACCCAAGCACCCGAGGTCTTTGTGGAGAAGCAGCTCGCAGTTTTCCAGAACTATAGTCTGGTCGATCGCATCACTTATCAAAGCTTTGACTGGAGGACTATCAAGCAGTCCAAAATGATCCTCCCGGCATTGAGAACGTCTGCTTTGGCAGAGTGAGTTTGAATACTCGCCAATGACTGCTAGATGGATGCTGATTTTCGTTTTATAGTGATACTACATTGTATGCACGTATCGGCGAAAAGGACGCTACCAGCGGTCCATCCGATTGGCTCGCAGGTATCGACATCGCAGACTTTGAGGGTCCTACTCCGGCTGCAAGACTGGTTCGGGCTGCCGCCAGCATTAGAGCGGTACACTTCTCCCATACGACTCTCTCGCTCATCGCATCTAACGCCTAACCACCAGGATATCCTCTCGCCGACTGCTCAGGCGCTGAAGAGTAACCAGAGTGCACTAGATCCTGGTTTTCCAGGATATGAGTCGTTCGTCAATGCTTCGATGGTTGAGACTGCTCATTCGCTTGGGTTACAAGTCAAGCCATACACGATCGACCGCTTAAACACTGCAGATCAGCTGAATGATCTTGGGACGGATGGTATCATCACTGATTTGGTGAGTGGAAGAGAATCATATGGTCAATGCCATGTGAAGTTGATCAGTATCATCGCGCAGCCCGGAGTGTTACGAGACTGGGCAAACCAGAGAGGCTACACCGTTGCGCCGACCCTGGACTACGAGCTTGTGAATAAGTCAGTGTTTTTGACTTCTAATAATACGCATTGGCTGATTGTAGAGCTCTGATTGCAGGTGCTTCAAGCAGCATGCACAGTTTGCAGATGGCAGGACTCCTAATCTACTTTAGATCGCTTGGCTTGGACTCCCGACTTGATGGAAACAACGACATGACTTCTGTTGAACTTGGATAGAGACTCCTCGAACTGTGTGAACTCTTACGGATGTCTAGAAGCCTGAAGCATGGCTAGTCTCGCTTGTAGAAACGATCAAGACGACGCACGCCGTCCCGATAGCCAGCGTGACTATAACGCCAGTCAATTGCACGAATGGTCCACTTGAGATTAGAGCGACGCCGCGTAGCATATGCGCCTGCGTCCGGAAGAAGGATGTCGTGGCCGAGAAGAGAGACAGCATCGCTATAGCGAAGAAGATGATGCCGAACTGGATTGGATTGGATGTGTGTCAGAACACTGGACGTATCATGCAAATCTTAGAGTCGACTGACGGGCTTCGCGAATCGGTCTTCTAGCGTATGGCCATCACGGGATGTGTTCTTCTCGTTGAGCTGGCAAGAGGCATCAGTTTTTGAACCTTGCTATATGAGCTCGAGCTGCATACTTGGAGCCGGATTATCAAGGCCCCAGAAATGACGAGACATGTTGCGACCAGCTTGATCCAAGCAAGATAGTTTCTCTCGAAAGCGAGATAGTCCCTAGTTGTACTGCCCTCATTCAAGATGACAAGCTGTCCACGGTGCAGAAAGGTCGGCTTTTGGCCTTCTTCTACGGGCAGCTGGATCGTGCTAGGTCCGCCCAACTCGGCTTCTGCTGGTCTTGAGAGAGTAGCCATGACGAAACTCGAGCAGTCGCTAAGAGCTATAAGGACATTCGGGTCTCTAGGGTGTCGGCTCGCAGCCTTGCGAAGGCGCGATTATCATGAGGGAAAGCTAGGAGAATGAGAAACGAACGTGCGTCTCTATAGCAGTCACTCAATACAACAACAGCACTCTTAGATGAACGCAAACTAGGTAGGTGTGCCTCGAAATATCGAGATCTCGTCGCCATCCGCTATCTGGCTGCCCAGGCTCACTGCTGTAAGCAGATCTATGCCCGATTTCCTTAGGTGTATCTTCTGCAGAAGAAAGACCTTTCAGTACAAGCTCCACATCGGGGCTGTTGTTACCCACATCGGCCTCTGGCGTGTTCGCCAAGTTGTTGCGGTTTGAAACGCCCAAGTAGTCGGCCAGCAGGTCAAGAGCCTTCCCTCCAGTCGTATCCTGTTCTCGGTATTGTATTAGTATTACCTCTGTTGCAACTATCGTAACTTACCACAGGCAACCAAACTTCCGCGACTTTGCCAGGGCTAGCTTCCGTCACGGTGAAGAACCGCCTGTCTTTCAGGAGAACATTGCTTGCGTTCCTTCGTGGATCGGCAGGCTTTGCTTTCTGCTTGAGCTTCATGAGCGCGACTTTGCTGTTCACGGGCTTTGATTGCTGAGCAGTCTTGCCGGAGGAACCGCTAGCAGTATTGGGAAAGTTCTTGTGGAGGAGGTCAAGAGCGGCCTGCTTCTTGGCCTGTTTTGCCAGCTCTTCTTCAGAAGGTTCGGTAGTAGCAACACGCGACCTATCTGGCAGAAGTGACTGGAAAGAAGCGTAGGTCGTTGTAGATGGTTGCGCAACATCTATTGAGGGTGTATCCAGACATTCATGTGCATCTGGGGTTGCTTGGTTTGCGTGTTGCTGGCAGAAACACAGACCGCATCTGGCGCACTTGAACGGGAGGAAATCGAGGGCTGCGCAGACCGAGCAGTGTGTTCCAGCATCAGAAGCATCTCGTGTCACTTCTGTAGCCATCTTGCGCTGTTATTGCAGTGTCGACATGTTAGAGTCCGCGTAAAGTGCGCGTCATCATTGCTTGACATTCTACCATCAACTTCTTCTGGCTGTCTTGCTCCTTTCATGCCTCCTGGACCTCCTCGTACTGTTCCGAAGACGACTCCCTCGACCTGGTTCTCCCTGCTGTTTCACGTCGGATCTCTCTATGTTCTTGTGTCGGCATGGCAGAATCTCCAGGCTCCGAGTATGCTCTCGCCATTGCAGACGATATCTGCTTGCTGAACAGGATCTTAGGCGCCATAGCCAACTTTATCACCAAGCAGAAGGGTGGATGGTATCAGTATTTAACAGTGCTAGGGTGAGACGAGCAAGCGATCCGGGTCGTCCACGCAGGTCTGACATCATATCGTAGTCTATACAGCTCCATCATCACCATCTCCCTTGCGATCCTGAAAGACCTTTTCCCTTCTTTAAAATGTCAGTAACTCCGCCTAGACCCTGCGCGTTCATCTACTGACATTGCAGCATTGCAGTCCTTGACTACATGAAGAACACTCTTGGAATTATCAGTGTTCCAGCAGAAGGCCTCATATCGGTGCTGTACTGGGGCATCCGCTCATACGACCCTAAGCTTATGCTACCGCCGGATCCTCGCTTTCAAATACCGCTGGCACTGGATCTGAGCTTGTAGGTAACTGTTTGTTACACGTTGGCATCTCTCTTATTGCCTTCTAAGGCATGCCATCCCTGCCGCGATCCTATGGGTCGACTTTCTGTTTCTCTCGCCGCCCTTCTCGGAGAAATCGCGACCGTTCGTACTTTCCATCGCGCTGACGACAGCATACACATTATGGATGGAATACTGCAAAAGCCAGAATGGTGCATGTAAGCGACGGAAGCTTGCCTGATGCTCGTTGAAGCTGAGTACCGCCCAGTTCCCTACCCATTCTTGGGCGATCTTTCCGTACCAGGCCGCATAATCTTCTACTCTGTGGCTGCTCTCGTCAATGTCTTGCTCTTCAAGGCAGCCAACTATATTCACTTTGGTGTCGACAGGTTAGCTGGCCGCAACCTACCGCGGGCTAAAGCACAGGCAAAAGGGAAACGTACATAGATAGACTGTAGTATCTTTTCGTAGTGCATATTTACAAGCATTCACTCGCCATGCAGACTTTGGCTCTTCCTTGCCTCTACACCTATTGTTCGTCCCTTTGTTCCTGACCATGGCTTCAACTCTGGCTTTCGACGTCCTGGACCGGATCTTCAGCTACCTAGCGGATGTAGATGCTCCACCCAGCGATAGTCAAGTTCCTCGCGCTTCACCGGCCAAACAAGCTCCCGTAAAACGCATTGAGGGCCTACCTCATGATGTCTTCGACGGCGTCGAGCTTTGCGACAATGCATCAAACATGAACAAATCCCGTAGTCATCGCGAAACAGACACCATCACCGGAGTGCAGGACACGCTCGCTTCTGCCGCACGTGTCAATAAGCACTGGCTCGTCGCGGCTAGAAGATCTCTTTATTCCAAGCTCCAGCTCAGAAGCTGGGATAGTATCATCCTCCTGAGCGAGACATTACAGTTCTGGAACCCACGTCTTCGCGAATTCATTCGCGAGATCAGGTCGCTGAAGCTGGAAGACGTGGAATCCAGTACTGTTCCCATTCAACGCATCTTCTCCTCCCTACCCAACCTACGAGTCTTAGATGCAAGAGACATCGTCATGCAGGTGGCCGTACGACATCTTCCCTCCTTGGACAAATTGTTCTTCTCGCACATCAATTTCAGGTCCGGGTCTGAGCCAGCCAAGAGATGCCCTTGCAGCAATTGCGCCGGTCGCGTTCTACCGAAAGTAGCCATGGCGCCAGGATCGACGTTGGAGGTATTAGCAGCCTTTCCATCAGCCAGCTACGTCTACGCCAGTCACACACGATTTCACCGAGATGGACAAGCGATATGCATGTACCGTACGAAGCCGCAACCGGTGACTCCCAGACTGCATGTGCCGACTCTGGCTTTGGGACAAGTCACGGTCATGGCTGTTCCCCTGCCTGCCTTGCAGCACCTGTGTCTCGATCTACCAGTATTCGACCTCGATCATATAGCGGCTCTCTTCACTCCTATTGTATCGTCCCTCCGCCATCTAAAGCTCGTTCGGCCAAAATTTTCCTCCGTGGAGTCCAATTTTTACGAAGATGCCGGAATAACATCCATCCTGCAGCTAGTGGGACAGGATCTTATCACATTCCACTGCTTAACTGCATCGACTCTAGGCAGTACCGCTTTCAGATGCCTGAAAAACGTCAAGGATCTGCGCTATTCCGCTTTGGCAGGTCGCGTGCAGACGGACGTAGTGGATGCATTGCCTCGATCGCTCGAACGTCTCGATCTCCGGTGGCCAGAGTCCGACGAGTTTCTGCATCTGCTATTGTCCCGTCTGCAGGAACCCGAATACCTGCCCGGTCTCAAGCTGGCACCGTACATCAGGCGTGTCCGGCTGGACTCTACCTACTCGCTGGATGAAACATTGAGAGTCAGGGTATCAGCAGCCAGGTCACACCTGGAAAGTCGCGGACTCTGTCTGAACGATCCGAGTTATGCAAGCAGCCTTTTGGCAGCGGCTACACCGAGACGTGAGTGCAAGGATATAGTAGAAGAGGATGTTTCCGAATGACATGTCATATAGGCGATCCAGACTTCATTCCTCCCTATCTCCACAATGACGATGACTACAGTCCGTACGGACAGTATCCATATGGAACGCCTCCTTCGGACGAGGATGAAGATACATCAGACTATGGCTATGGCTATTTCTAAAGTCAGCTCTTTTAGACGTTCATCGTAAGTATACGATTGAACAGACCCGCCGGCCGTCTATCTGAACATGCGCTTGGCTTCATTGTAGCTATGGCGCGGAAGTATTTCCCGAGACTTCTTACATCTGAAATGCGTCGCAATGAAGAACTGAGTGTACATTGCAATCGGAGCGACCGAGCTCTTTATTTACAAGGCTAAAAGGACGGTCCCAAAGCCGATGGATTGGCATCCGCTTCCGTATGTGCAGCCACTGTAGCGTTGTCTTTGCTGTCAGGCTGCCGGCGCCTGATATTGTGGTATTCAGCTACACGCTGCTGATCCTTCCGCTCGGATGCGTGCTCTTCCGCCCATCTTTCTCGCAGCTCGGTATACCCTGGGACAGCGTCAAGGCAGGGTGTAGGGCTGAATCCGGGACGTAGACTTAGCCGAGCAGTGCCTAGAGCCTGTTAGCACTTACTCGTTGAATGGGTCTTCAAGACGGCTCAAGACTGAAAACTGGCCATTCAGCTCGAGTATGACGGCTTCGGCCTTCATATAAAGTTCTTCAGCTCAGGTATTTACTGCTGACTGCTGAACGTCTGCAGCTCACCTGCTTAAGGTCTGTCATCTTGTTAGACCGCAAGGTCGCCATCACTGCCTCAGGGGTAATTCTATGCCGCTTGATGACCTTCTCCAGTATGACGCCTCTGAAAACAAGGAGGACTGCGTCTTTTCGAAACACCCACTCCCAGATAGCATGCCGGACAGTCAACCAGTCTGTCACATATTCGAATATAATGATGGTGAAGATGGAGATCAAGCCTCGAGTGAGATGGAGGTCAGGCTGAGTGATGATACGTGATAAAGTAGATCCCAGACAGATATTTGCGACAATGCTGAATCCAGACAGTTGTGCGAGCGACCGTGAAGAAGATAGCCGGAAATAGAGGAAGACGACAATCAGGACAATTCCTAGTGACAATTAGTAACAAAGCATCTTCAGCGATAGTTCCAAGCAGGTACCATGCACTTTGTGTCCTTACCTCCTACAATTAAGGGATGTAGCACTGAGTTTGACTGATAGAAGTCCGCTCGTTGAATGACAGGTGCCATGGCATCCGAAGCGCAAGATGGTGCTCTGTACAGAGCCTTCTACATGCAGTGAAAGGCCCCAAACTTTTCCAAGGCAGTGAAGCGCGATTACAAAAACGATCAATAGCTGACCTCATGATCTAATTATTGATTTTTTGAAGGAAGCATCTTCCGCAGGTCGTTGACTCTGCTTACGCTTAGAACAATGCTATTACTGCACAACACTACTTCACGACCTCTTCGATGCTCAATAGCTTCAAGAATCAGCTCTCGTGTGAGCCAGAGATCCCCTTTCAGCGAGTGTAGCAGCATCGGCATTCGAATCTTCGGAACCCTGGTGCTGCCTGTTATCCGGTCCCTTCGTATCCTGCTTCAGCTCTTTGCGCTCCGATGCATGAGCTGCCTCCCATTCTCTCCTCAAATCGGTATATCCTGGAACAAAGTCGAGACAGGGTGTCGTACTATACAGCAGAAGTTCAAAGATCAGCCGGAGTGTATCCACTTTCAATACCCTGCTACATACTCATTGAAAGGATCGTCTAAACGGCTCAGGACGGAGAACGAGCCGTTCAGCTCAAGTATAACAGCTTCGGCCTGTATCACGGATCACACTGTCAGCGCAGGTCCCGCTGTCTGAGTTCTCCAAGCTTACCTCGCTTGGGGACGTCATCTTGTTGGACCTAAGAGTCGCCATAATGGCATCTTTGGTGATCCTGTGCGACTTGAGGGCTTTCTCCAAAGGAACACCTCTGAAGAGAAGCAGCACTGCCTTCTTCCGGAAGATGGACTCGGCAAGTGGATGGCGAACGGTGAACCAGTCTGTCACATATTCGAACACGATAATCGTGAAGATGGAAACCAAGCCTCGCGTGAGATGCAGGTCCGGCTGAGTGATGATACGTGACAGAGTCGAGCCTAAGCAGATATTCGCAACGATGCTGAATCCAGACAGTTGAGCAAGGGAGCGTGAAGAAGAAAGCCGGAAAAAGAGGAAGACGACAATAAGGACGATCCCTAGTCACAAAGCATCTTCAGCGATACTCCCTAGCAGGTGTGATGCACTCAGGCCTACCTCCTACGATCAAAGGATGCAGAACCGAGCTTGACTGGTAAAAGTCCGCTCGTTGAATGACAGGTGCCATAATTCTTCGAGGATTTCTTCTGGTTTGTTGGGTCTACAGGGAGTAAAGACGTACAAATCTACATCCTACGTAGCGAGAAGGGAACGCCAAGCAGCGAAAGATGATGACCTCAGTGATCAAAATTTCCTGAGCGCGGTGCCTGCAACCGGCTAATTGTTCGGTGTCTCGGTATCTTAGGATGACCTTTTTGATGCCGTTCCATCATTTTGACTACGTTGTATGCTCGATTCCGAATATTGTTGTCTAAATCACAGACAGCCTGCAAGCGCAGAATGTAACTCTATACTAATACAGCTGAAGATAGAAAAGGTGTGACGAGAAAACACTTGTACGGTTTGTGGGTATGTGAGCCCATTCATTTGCACGGAAAGGCCATTCACGAAGCATGGCAGTTCAGGTCGAGCTTTGGTGCAGAGTATGGAATCGCTAGAAAGCTTGTCACATGTTGGCAAGCTCGACGCAGGTAGAACTTCTATTGTAATAGATTGGTATCATGGTGCAAGAATGATCGCTGTAATAGATAGGAGGAATTCAAAAGGACTGCCTAATAGCCGGGCGTGCCACCTGGGTTGGCCTTCCTTTGCCTCTCTTGCTCGAGGCGCGCATGCAGCATTTGTACTGCCGTTTGAATGTTTGGCGCCAGACCAGTGATAGTGACAAGCTGGTAATAGCGAAATTAGCCTGCATCCACTGGTAACATGCGATAAAGACGTACCCTCTCATTCTGCCTTGCACCACTACCTTGACTTTCGGTAGACTCCATAATTTTGATGTTACACCCGCTCATTTGTCTGATCTCATTGATCTTTTGGCCTCCCTTTCCGATTATGTTTCCTACTAATTCATTCGGAATATAGAGTTGCTGTGTCTGGCTTCCTGCAGCAGAAGCAGTCGAGGGAACTGAATAGCCTGGAGCACCTGGTGCAGGAGCAGGAGGTTGGTAGCCGGCACCTCCATCGTACGAGGGCTGGCCAGGATAGTAGGAAGAGCCACCTCCAGCACCTCCGGCTGGCGGGTATCGAGAACTGCTCGAGCTGGGAGCGTACGAGCTGCTAGGTGGGCCTGGAGCATAGCCTGCTGAAGCCGGTGCAGGACGATATGCCGTATTTGCTGTTGCTCTTTCTGGAACTTCGGATAGAATCGTGCCAACATAGTAGACTGCGATATGCACAGCGTCCGCGACACCAGAGACAGACAGTATGCGCTGGAATTCATTTATCACGTCAATCGAAGGTCCTCACTATTGCTGCCGAAGAACAGACCTCTGTGCTGCCAGGCAGCATGCTTTCGCTAGCTTGCAAACGAGCACCACTAGCTTCTTGGATCTCCTTGATCTTTGACCCTCCTTTGCCTATCAGACTGCCCATACGATTGTTCGGCACGATGTACCTGTGCAGGTTCAGAAGTCAGCTGCGATACACAAGGATTAGCGATATCGCCTACTTGATAGTCACCGCTCGACTGCCAGGTACAGAAGGCTGGTCATAGGGTTCGTCGTTGATCTTTCGTACAATGAGACCGTAGGCCTGGTTGCCAAATTTTAGCGGACTTCTGTAGATACAGACGGCCTTGCTACGCACCTTGCTGACAGCATCCAAAGGCCCAGTGACGTGTAGAATTCGCTCTGGATTGCCTGGAATCTGCTCTGACACAGATACTTTGGCGCCAGCTTTTTCTCTAATCTCCTTGATGTGAGATCCGGCTTTTCCGATTATAATAGATGCATCTTGCGTTACGATGAGCGCTCGAATAGTGATTGGAGGTGCGGCGACTTCTGGAGCTGCTGCCGCTTGATTGTCAGCAGCCGCATCTGCCTGGGCGCTGCCGCTCTCTTGGTTCATGACGGGGCTAGTGCGAGAGTTGTTGACCTCATTTCCTGCTGCTGGTGTGCTGTATCCAGTATTTTGCTTCTTGCCAGTGCTAGGATCGCTTCTTCCGCCAACAGGGCTTGATGAGCGTTGCCTTTTGAGGTGTCCGTTTCCGTTTGACGATTCTGCCATTTCAAATGTGTATGATAGGACGATTTAGAAGGAACAAGTGGAATGCGCCGCGACACAAGGATCGGAAGAGGTAGTTCGTGAGGGTTGAGTGACGAGCGGATTTGTCGATAGTCAGTTCTCCTCTTTTCTCACGACAGGACGAGCAGGAGAGTATAGTGTCTTGAATGGAGTGATAGATGTGAAGGCTAGGTAGGCTGGAAGTTGTGCTGAAGCTGGAGAAAGGAAAGAGAAGGAATAAGACGACACGAAGAGCGACAAGAAGGAGCGAGAGAAATGTGATACGATACATCACAGAATCTGGTAGCTTAAGCCGTATCTGCAGCGCGCTTTTCTCTTTTCGAGGTACGGCTTTTCGTTGCAGGCTGTCGGACAGCGAGCCTTTCTACGCCTAGAAAGCGCAGAACAACTTGCGCCTAGCCAACAGAGCTGCCAGATTCTGGAGGAGAAGCTGTAGGGGAGTTAGGATAGTTGCTGCTTACGTTTAAGAGTGGTTATTTTCGACGGGTTTCGTCCTCGTGCAGGAAGGAGGGAGAAAGACGACCTGATAGCTCAATGCAGCAAAAGGAGACAGCAGGCAAAGAGAAAAGTTCTAACATGGGAGAGAGTAGTATGTGTGCTTGCAGGCCTTTTACAAAACGCTTGCGCAGCTGGGAATACGCGTTGCCTCACTTGCTGAACTGGGAGCGGCTGCACTATCACGGGCGCGGGAAGTGCATATTGACCGAATCGCGATTAGGCTATACCGCATATCTTTCGTCTAGGAACAGCGCGTCACGCTGCCAGCGGATGTCTCCCGAACGCAAGGTATGTTTCAAGTTCTTGCAAGAACTGGGCGTGATCTCAGAAGAGAAAGCTCTTTGTGCGTTCAATATATCTGCCAAGAAGAGTCAGCTAATGTCAAGGGAGATCTCACTTCTAGCTCACCTCGTCGAAGGGCCTCGTGTCTTTCCAGCAGCTTTCCCACACCTCATTCACGATCCTTTCTGCCTTCTCCTTCCGCAACCGCGATTCATCGTCGCCTGCTGTAGATGTACTCATTGTGGTCCCTGGGGCCGTTTCGGCCCGCATTGCATATTGCTGCAGCAATGATAGAACGGCCCGTCGTCGCGCGCATACCTTGAAGTGACTCGCAGATATGAGCCAAGCAGTTGACAGGTACATGAGAGCACTGCTTACCTGATGCTGCTTGGTGAAAGCAAAGTTCCGTCTGTTCAGCTCGCGGCCCCACCTACAATCACCACTCAAAGCGGCTGCTCGGATCTGTCAGAGCATACATTAGCATTCCTGATAGCGTCAAAAGGAGTCTACGAGCTCACCTCTGAACATGCTACCATCTTCAGATCCTGCCAGTCTACCTTGAATCGTCTATGATCCCATTCATGGATGAGCTCATGCGCAAGCGTATCTTCCACATGCTTCTTGCTAAATATCCTGTCCTGACAGAGTACTACACCGAGGCCAGGTGAGAAGCCGCCGCCTCTGTCCGGTCCGCAAGGTGCACAATAGATTGGAACAGGAGAATTGGCTGTAGAAGGGGAGATCGGAGGAGGTGGTTCGCTATAGAAAGGAGTAGGGAGGGAAGCGACGTGTGCAAGCATGAATCGGACGATCGGGCCTGGATTACATGCTCTCAGAACAAGCTAGATTGCGATATCGAGGCATGCTCTCACTCGTCTGTATCAGCTCGTCTCGATAGGATTCGCAGGCTTTGCATTGCTTTGTAGCTTTATCGGCATCTGCAGTCTGGTCGCGTTGTGCTTTTTCTTCAGGTGTCAGACCAAGGCCAGTTAATTGCGCTACAGAGCGTCGCCATGTATTGAAGGAAGCAAGGAACGAAGGATCTTGCGCGTGCATGCTGGAAGAAGAAGCCATGATAGCTTGCTTGAGATTGATGTAAAGCTGACCTTTGAAATCGGCTTCAACTCAAGGCTTGGTCTTGTAACTTTCGATACTTTCGCCTAAGATCAGACCAGCGATGGGCGCAAACGCAAGCAAAAGCGGGGTTGAAAGCAGCAGCACGCCGGGAGGCGAAGAGCAGGCATTCTACGCTGACAGGCCAGTCAGGGTGGGTTGCTGGCTAGACATGAACCATTGGAAAGGCAATGAAAGCTGACATGTACAATTCATCACTCCTGAACATCATCATTGGCTCCTTGTCTTATGCTTGCCCGCTGCAAACTTCCTGTCTCCAACGAACTCCAGTTCTCACCCTCCCTCATTCAGCACCTTTCGGATCTGCCTACGCCTGGCGGTGACAACTCTCCTTCTACGACACGACAGACTACTCTGGATGAGCATATACGCGCACGCATCAATAGCGAGCTAGCGCGACTCAAAGCGGAAGAAGCCGAAATCCAAGAGCGTATCGCAAGGGAGCTAGAGAAGGAGAACTTGGACAAGGAAGGCGCCAAAGACGACAAGCTCAAGAGCTCTACACTACTGCAGCAGGAATTGGCGGATCTGAGCAGCAAAATCTCGGTGAACCGGGAAAAGAGGGATGTCGAGAAGAACTTCCCAGAGGTGCACAAGGCGAGGACAGATCTGCTAGCATGCTATAAAGCAAAACAAGATCGTCCTTTAGATTGCTGGTACGAGGCGGCAGAGTTCAGGTTGGCAGTGAAGAAGGCAGAGCAGGTAGGCATTCCGCCTAGAGCTTAAGCGTGTCGCACAGCTGACACTGTTCCTTCCACCTGTAGGACTTTGTAAACGCTGAAGCTGTACAAGTACAATAGAAGTCTCTAGATGGGCCCACAGACCCTCGCTTTGGGAAGCACGCACCCAGATGTTTTGCAATAACCCCATGCACAAAGGCCGGTCGAAGCACAAACTGATGACTTATGCTCAAGTAGTCTGAACCTCTTCGAAGAGCAGCCTTTCACTTGACATCCTCTATCTCGACCTCATCAGCTGCCGATACTACACAAGAAGGCGTATAGACATTGTCCCATCAGTATATCGTAAGACACCCGGCTTGTATCTGGTACCTCCGACCTGACTGAGCTCGCTTTCACCACTTTCCCTTATTGCTTCCGTGTATTCGGCACCGATCCTTCACGTATAACCTGTCGTCCATCTGGTCCATCTAATCGCCGTGCATAATCTTCTACGCAACTACGTCTTCACCTGTCATCATGCCGGACAATTACAGCGCTGAGTAGAAAGGCGAACGTCATTGTACGGCATACAAGACAAATAACTACCTGAAAGACAGCAGAAAGCCTACTGCTCAAGGTGAGCAACATACATGTGCATACGCTGCGGAGTATCATAAGCTGAAGCTTAGTGAAAGGTCCCTACAAGGAGGCGCAGTAGGGCAGCTTATCCGCCCAGGACGACTTGCTGGTCCTCTCCTCTCAACAATAACACACTCAGTGACCAGCGAAATCAAGCATGCCAGAACACGACAAGTCTGACATACGACATGACCCTCTAGAGACGCCTGGCCCCCACGCCAGTATCAGCGAGCCCAGCAGCCTCGGAGCGGAAGGCGCGGCAGCATCGACGACGAACAGCAATCCCACCTCCGATACTGTAGCGCTTTCTCCATCAGCGTCCGTATCCAGCAGTGATACGTCTCTGCATACTGTCTCATCTCACTTCGAAGGAGACATTGAACATGTCGACCCTTTCATGTTTGGCTATCCTACCCGATCCTTCCGCTTGACACCTCAAGAGCCGGTCTTTGTCAAGCAGCAAGAGATGGCTATGGGAATACAACGTACCAATCATCGGCCGGCCATACACATTCGCACTCGATCTCTGGGCATACCGACTACCGGCAACTTCTGGCCCTCTATGCAGACACCGCCTCCTCAGACTCCTCTGCCTCCCATCCCAACCTCCGCACCCGCTATCGTGAGCCCTTCAGCAGGCTTGGAGCTTGTGCCAGAAGTCATAGACGCTCTGGCAAGATCCTCTCTGGATTCAGCTCTCAGCGCGGCGGACACATTGACCGACATTGCTGAAGAGACGTCATCTAGCTTATCGTCAGCCTTCAGTAGCTCGTTCTTGAACTTCGATAGCTCGTCTTCACGAAGCTTCCGATCTCGCTCGAATAGCGATGCCGGGACTAGCGAAGTCGACGAACCAGGCCTTGCATTGGAACACGGCGTATACACCAAGTCGTCCTTCTCCTGCAGCTCTATTCTTGAGCAAACATCCTACGGCAAGCAAATTCCTTCAAGACGACTGCGAAAGCTGTCTAAGCTGAGCATACGCCGCAAGAGACCATCTGCGTGCATGAACGTCAAGGTGTCGCGAAAGCCGTCGTTCCGAAGAAACGTTAGCGAGGAGTCCAATACATCGGTGGAGTCGACAATCCGCACACCTGTCGATGCTGTAGCCACGTTCTCTCCTACAGCATTCAAGCATCGCAGAGGACCTAGTTGGAGCCGGATCAAGGAGCGTATCAGGAAGGAAGTTTTCGATTGAAGTCACCATGCAACCAAATTTGCCTGGTAAAGGTCTTGCTGGACAAGACCTACTAGCCGCCTACTGAATACCCGCACATACACACGCATTCCATTCATACATTATTCGGGTCTAATATGTTGTGCTGTGTTTGCATTTGCTATTGACTCTGTACTCACGATGGTAGACATGTCGGAATGTTGGTTGGTCTGGGCGCACCCTTCCTACTGTCAGTGGTGTCGAAGCAAGTCATCAGCTCTACGCGAACGGTTATGCCATACAGGCAGACTATTGAGAGAAGAATTGACTTGCACAGGCTGAGAACCAGACCTTTGTACAGTTGTGGTGATATGAGAGAGAGGAAGAGTAAGCAGAACTAGAAAGAGATAGTTGTTACACTTTTGTATTGGCAGGGCACGGAGACTGATGAGACCTTTTGTTCGTACGGAGTATCGGACGCTCGAGCTGTATTATCTAGAAAACCTGTAGGAGTCTCCGCCAATCAAACATGCCATCTCGTTTAGTAGCCAGTGGATTGTCCGCCGTAGCCGCCGCTCTGGCTGTCGCCCTGAGCACCGTACGAGCCTGCACCAGCTCCAGCGCCGCCGAAGCCAGCCTGAGGCTGCTGACCGTAGGATTGCTGACCGCCGTAGCCACCTTGAGCACCTCCGGCAGTGGGGGACTGAGCAGGGTAACCCTGGCCACCGTATCCTCCAGCTTGCTGGCCGTAACCACCTGCACCCTGCTGACCGTAGCCGCCAGCTTGTTGGCCGTAGCCTATGTACTCACATCAGCTTTGCTACACACATAAATTGTAGAGCGCCTTACCTCCGTAAGCACCCGAGTTACCGCCGCCATAGCCTCCAGCAACACCTGCAGTGACACAATATCAGCCTCTGTCGACTCACTCGACGGAAGGGGCAGCCTGACCACCATATCCACCTTGAGCGCCGTAGCCTGCACCTCCGTAACCGCCAGCCTGCTGGTCATAGGCACCTCCAGCTCCTCCAGAGCCGTATCCGCCAGCACCGGCACCGTATGATCCGGCACCACCGCCATAAGATCCACCGCCATAGGATCCGCCTCCGTACGAGCCTCCGTAGCCTCCCTGACCACCTTGGCCACCTAGAACGTATCCTTATTAGCTAAATGGATTGGGGATGTAAAACCAACAGCTCACCTCCGTAGCCACCACCACCGCCTCCTCGGGGTCCACCTCTGCTCTCAGATGTGCTGATGTACAGAAATGATCAGTCCGATATTCTGATGCGCAAAGTTCGACGATACAACTCACTTGACCTTGATTCTTCGACCATCAAGATCTTGCTCGTTCATAGCAGCAATAGCAGCATCGGCCTCAGCTGGGCTGGTGAAGGTGACGAAGCCGAATCCCTAAAATCGTTACGGTTAGACGCCATAGAACGGGATGGCAGAAAGAACCCACTCTTGATCGACCGGTGTCTCGGTCACGGAGGACGACAGCCTAGCGGAAGGTCAGCATTGTGCGGCACTATCCTGAAGAATAGCTGGAACACACATCTTGGATGACACCGAACTGGTCGAAAGCGCGCTTGAGGGTCTCCTCATCGCTTCCCCCTGTTTATTCGAACGTTTATGTAATAGAGAACGTCAGAAAATGTCGCACGGGCTCGGAAAGCCCTAAACAGATAAAGGCCAAACACACATGACAGATTGCCAACCTAGCGGACGGAAGAGACCAGACGATACCCAGACGGTGTGCATATACGATTCGTGCATGAATGCATCCAAGACAGCACAATCCATGTTCGAAATGCAGATCCAAGCGAAGCCAAGCCAAAGATATGCGAAAAGGACGAAAGTGCAGAAGGGACGAAAGAAAGATCACATAAGAAAGAAGAGGGAGAGAGAACAAAACAGAGACGCTCAGTCAGGCTGACAGACAAGAAATGACAGTACCGGGAGAAACAGGCCGAAAAGCGCAGCCTGGGCGACGATCCGGACAGGTGCAGCGAACGCATTGCGGTATAAGCTCGATGTCTTGTATGCATTTCATATCGCTACGTATGCTGCCCACATCCGCTCTGGCTTTCGCGCTTCTCCTTGCATCGCCTGCTGAATCTGCGAGCCTGCCCGCAAACGCTGACGGGTTCTGTATCTCCAAGTAGATGCGGCAGCGCTAGCTTACGTAGATCTTTGCGGACGACATCGTGTTGTGTAGACTTGAGATTGCAAGACTGATGTACGTAGAAAATTCGAAAATGTACGTATCGAACGGGAGGCAACCCGCAAGCTTAGACTTTCCGGATGATGGCATCGACGTGGAAGCCGTACTTAACCCAGTACTTACATACAATGCTATTGGAAGTACTCTAGACTGTCCTTCATTACCCTTCAAAGCTCAACGACTTGGCGATATTGCCGTGCTGACAGTGGCTGTCTAGCTTCGTTATGGACAGATTCTCTTCGCCAACAACTACATACAGACTTGAACAGGGTCCTCTGTCTTTCCGGGGCCGGCAGCTCTCCCGCAACAGACTACAGCAGGTTTCCGTCGAAGCACGCTAATACTCAATCACTCTGGGTAGAGAACGCCTACAGCCTGCAGAAGCCCCAGCTCGGTCCGCTTTGGATTGACATTGACTTCTAATAATGATGATAGACCCGAAGACCAAGGAATCTTCCGGTCTCAGAGGATCTATCTTAACGATAGAGTTTATGAAACAGTAAACATTGTCAGCAGACCAACCAGGAGAGCCGCATCGGATAGATAAGAACGGATCTGTTATTTCCGAAATATAGGAGGTTCTCGAATGATTGATGCATCTTCTGGGTATTGCATTGCAAGAGCTCATCAGCGACGAACGATGTCACAGACGAAGGCGACCAGGTACGTGATAATTCTGATGTGTTCCAAGTACTCAATCTCAGCCAAGGAGTCCGACAAACTACACAGCCGCAAAAACGCACCGAAAGCTTGTTGTTATGGGCCTCCTTATGCTTGAATCTGAAGTGACATTCTTCTCGTCTCGTCAAAGTCCATCAGCACGTTAAGCAAAAGACAATGCCAACCCAGCCAGCTTCCAGACCTGACCACTATCAGTCCACGAACCGCAATGGCAGACCTGGCCATCACGCCGCTCGGCGATTAACTGCATCCCTACGCGTATTTTCTGATGGTCAAAGAATTCGTGCCGATATACGACAGTCCACGACGGTTGGCACTATTACCAGCCGACGCCTAGGTCGACGAGCCAGGGCAGCGACTGAAGCTCGTGAGAGGGAAAGAGAGCAGGAGGAGCCGTATGAAGATGCTATTTTGCAGAGAATATTCGAGCGTATTCGTAATCCAGGTCTTATCGAGATGGACCAGGAGGAGCTTGAACGAGGCAGGCAGCGATACAGGCGAGATAGACAGAGGATTGTCGGAGATGCCAACAGCTTGCGTCGCCGTCAAGGGTGGCTAGTTTTGGGTACTCAGGCTGGAAATGAACGAGCGTCACCCTCAGCAAACGAGACAGCAAATCGCGCTCGAAGCCGCACGGGAGCGGACGCAGGAGACCCTCAGTAGGAGACACTCGATATGCTTTTGCGTTTGTATATAAGCGTTGTGTACTGCCATCATGATGTGATTGTCTGTTGACGGCTCTCGGCCCTCCCAACATCAGCTCAAGCAATGCAAGCCTGTTCCTCAGCCAGTCGCCCAATAGATTGTTTGCTGACTCCTTCTGCAGGTCTTTCAGCGACTTGGAGCGCGGACAGCAACGTCGAGGCCAGCCTGACCAGGTTGCGCTCAGCAGCCAAGGGGGAGGTACGTGAGATTGACTAAGGCCATTCGACGGGCAGTACTGATATCTTGCGTAGAGGACAAACGTTTTACGAGTCTTGCGGACCGGATAGCGCTACAGATCTTTCGGATTACCAGCAACGTGAAGGGTATCGAGAGCCTTGTTAAGCAGCTTGGCGGTCGCAATAACAATCCAGAACTGAGAAGCAAGCTGTCAGTAGCTGGTACTCTTCTTCAAGACGATCCCGAGCTGATGTAGCACTTTAGGAGCAATCTAACCGAGGCGACAAAGGACCTGGTCAAAAGCAGCACGGAAGATGTAAAGGCTTTGGCAAACTACGACCTGTCAGCACAGGTACTGCTATGCAGGACAAGACAGCTATAAAGTCTCGGCTGACTGTTCATCCCAATCCAGGACGCCCAGACACAGCAACGCAAGTTCAGGCAAGCAAGGATATCGCGCGACTTTCAGACGGCCATTCTGAGCTACCAGAATGCCGCGAAGCTATCTGCGGAGAAGCAGAGACGCTACGTGGATAGAGCAAAGGCGGCCCTGGATCAGGGCGATGACTACGAAGCACGAGAAGCACTGTCGCCCGGTTCAGACTCGCGGTCACAGCAGCAACAGCAATTACAATCAGTACAGACGGAGTTGGTGCCAGACAGTGAGCTGGAATATCAGGAACAGCTCATCCAGGAGCGCGAAGGCGAGATCGAAGATATCGAGCGCGGAGTACTGGAACTCAATGAGATCTTCAGGGATCTTGGCACAATAGTTACTGAACAGCAGAGCATGCTAGGTAAGTAGCTCTTGCCAGTAGAAGTACTATGTCTGATCCGTTTGAGTACAGACAATATCGAGTCCAACGTCATTTCGGTAGCGAATGACACTCAAGGCGCTTCAGAGGAGTTGATATCTGCTCACAACTACCAAAAGAAAGCCGGTCGGCGAATGCTCTACCTGTTGTTGATCTTTATCGTCGTTATCACGATTGTGCTGCTTGCTGTAAGTGCTACTAGCCAATATATTCCTCGGTCAAGGCTGACGTAGATGAACTCCAGGTTCTATCTTAGGGCTTGTTGTCTTCAATTCATGCTGTAAAGCTATTATAGGTAGTCGTTGTTGCCCCAATTCATGTTCATGCACAGCGTCCGGCAATCTAGCACAAGGTATCTTCTCAATTTGCGTTATCTAAGCTACTCAATATACATGGTGAACATCGTGTAGTTATAAGCTCGTCTTGCTACCATGTGCGCCACATAGACTGCGCATCCACCTCACTGCTCTGCTTCTCGCCGCTGAGGGCTTGCTGTATGTTTTTATGTACACTGTTGACAGATTCACATTAGACATTTGCCTTCATATGCGGGTCAGCCGGCTCACAAGCAGAGGTAGTCCACGTAGGAAAGGTTGTCGTTATTGGCGTCTTCTATCAGCATATTGGAGAACTCGATCTCGATGCCATCGATATTTTGCCTTGCTATGTAGAGAGGCAAGTTGCGGCCTTGCCGTCGCTCCTCGTAGATGGCCAGTACTTGACGTATTTGTTCGGAAAGTCGCGTAGATAAAGCCGGCAGGCGAGTCTATGACACCGAGATGGTAAGTAAGACTTAAGATACGCAAAGAAACGATTTACCATTCGTGGATTCAGTTCCTCCAGGCTATCGACATCGTACAGATCTCGAAGGATCTGAGGCGATACTGCGCTGCCAAACCACAGTATAGCGATATCACCGTTGTCTGAGAAAGAGTTACTTAGCTTTGCACACATTAGCAATTGGCAGGTACTTACAGACTAAGTAGGAGCCATGGGGTTCCATCCTCGCGTAGCTGACGCGCATCATTCTGGGCAGGCGTATTCTACCGTGTTCGTCTGGCTGAGCGGCTTCCGGCGAAAGCGTGTGCACTGGCAGCATCTTAGGATAAAGCAGTTCCATCGTGTCTTGAACTCCCATGCTCTTGATGAACCGCATGTAATGCGTTCGAACATCGGACACAACTGGACCGCCTTTGAGAGCTTTGGTCTTCATGAAGCCCAGAGCATAGATTGGAAAGAGCTTGAAAGACTCGGGAAGAATCAATTGGCCAGGAGAAGTGGTCGATGCGCAATGTTTGCGGTAAGCAAGCAGAACCTTGGTACAGAGATCGGTAAGGTTATCCCTGACTTCACGTAGAGGCTTGCTTATTGTTTTCGCAATCGCTGAATAGGAGAGTCAGCCGAGGTATCTTGGGGCATTAGACGAGCTTGCTCACCTTCTTTGGCGCAGTAGGTCATTGTTGCATCCATGTCCGCGAAGCGGAAGACATTCGCTATGACCTGAGTGACGGGAATAGCGATGTTATGCAATCTGACACGCCTCTCGCCCAGTGCACTGGTGTACAGGACAGCACATTGCAGGTAGGCGTCCCGCTTATCATCGAGCTTGCTCTCATGCTTGATGAGTGCAGCGACAGCTTTATCGGCATCCATGGTACCGATTTCGAGGTCGGTAACATTGCGTTGATGGAAGTTGCCGTAATGGTCCGCTATCCGCAGGCCTAGCATTCTTATCAGCTGCTATGTCTGAAGCGGACCTGGTAGAATGGAACGTACCTTCTGAGCATCGGATGCGCATCGTCACGCAGTAAGCTGTCTCTCTCGTCAAGACTCGGCTGAGCTGACTGTGCAGCTTCGATCCATCGCGGACCGGGTCGAAGCGCGGGTGGAAGTAGACGTCTCCTCCGCTCAGACCGGCCAAGACGCCCAAGCTTGCAACATCGATGAACTGGCTGGGGAACAAGAACAAATTGATGCCGACACCGGCTTCGACTGCTTCCTCTGCCATCTGCCGGTAGAATGGATCTTGAGGCACGAAAAGAGTACGCTCCTTGTCTGTTCCTTGCAGCTTGGTCTCGTCCCGATGTTTCAGCAGGCCTGGCCCGACCGTAGGTAAGCGTGTCTGGAAGATGTTGAGCTGACCGCCAAGGACTTTCAAGGCAAGTAGACCAGCTTTCAGCGGACCGCCAATTGCTGCCTCTACGATGGTATTGTGCGCGAAAAGATCGGGTAGGGAGTCGAGAAGGGAAACGATGAGATTTCTGCGGGGAATTTATCAGTAAAGTGGTACGAAAGTACGGCATGTTATCACTTACTTTGACTGCCATGCATCAACAAGGAAGCCTTCGCTGAGCGGAACGAACATGTCGTCGATATCTCCGACAACGAGCATTTGAGCCTTGTCAAGTTCCGGCTGTAGAAGCCCAATCAGCTCGCGCTGAGGTCAGACACAATTGAAGAGCTTACTTTGAGATTGTAGAACTGGACGACCTTATCGAAAGTCATGAGGGCAACCTTCGCGCCAGGCGGTAGTCCTCCTCTTCTACTTTGCTGCTCAGCGCCTTCGTCTGCTGCTGGCTCTTGACTTGACTCATCCTCATCGCCGTATATTATCTGCTTCAAACTCTGGCAGACCTCCCTTAGCATAGGATGAGGATGCAGATCTGGCGCTTGCCCAGGCTGTGCGCCTCGCATGCGAGACGTGTCGGCAGAGACATCGATTGCAAAGACATAATGCAGAGGTAGAGGCTCTCGAGGATGGGTGAGAGTCGAAGAGGAGCCAGCCGGCGGAGCGTCCTGTACCCAGTAGTCTTTCGGAACTATCATGTCTATGCTTCCTTTCAGAAGCTCCGGCCGTTGTTCCAGGTCTAGTCTCCTTCCGTTCATGTCTAAATGCGAAAAGTATTCGGGAGGCACTGATCATCGTGGATTAGCGAAGCTCACTGCGGCACAGAAGAATCGATTACCTTCTGTTGCTTGACCGCACAAATTGCACACAAACTTCTGTCCAGCTTCGATGAACATACACCACGGGTTGATATAGCCTCTGCATCTTTTACAGCGAGGCGGCGCTGTCTGCGAAAAGTCGACGGTATACACCGGCTCTTCGCCTTTGTCTGTCTGTGGAGTCGCGAAAGGTTGAATGACCGCTCCTAGCGGAACGTGCGACATATCCGCCAGATCGCTTGTAGCAGGTAGGTTGTAGGTGGTAAAGCGCATGAAGCGAGGAATTGATGAACCCTGATCTATTGAGGTGAATTGCGTTGTGGATAGAGGCACTGTTCCTCTGCCGCAAGTCAGGTAAGGCTCGTTGTCGTATATATCTTGGTCTTGGTCTTGTACGGCGACCACTGAAGGGATCTGTTCCGGATCGATACGATTGCGCATGCCAGGAAGCTTTGTGCCAGGATTATGAGGGGGTTGCGGAATGCCAGGCTGCTGTTGCTGCTGTTCATATACCGGTTGCTGGAACGCTGGCGGACCTTGCGGCTGATTGGCTTGCAAGTAGTCCGGTCTTTGTTGCTGCTGCTGTTGATACTGGGATTGAGGTCCGCTTGCAGGCGGGGCATTTGCGTAAGGGTGCTGCTGAGGTTGTTGGTGCTGGTATTGCTGTTGCTGCCCTGACATGTAATCGCCTTGCTGTTGCTGATACGCCATTGGACTTGGTCCAGGAGCATTACTACTATCTTCTTGATGATATGCGCGTGCTGCACGCTTCCCTTTGGCTGGCGCCAGGTCTTGCGGTTGCTGAAAGTTGGCTGGAGGTGATGCCTGCGTGGAGTCGCGATTAGACGCCTTCCGGGCGCAGAGATACTAACTCTTACATATCCCATTCTTCCATCGATAGGCGGCGTAGGTGCGACTCCAATACTCATTTGCGCGAGCTGGCCAGCTACACCGTTTGGGCTGTCCATTGGCCTCATTGACGGGCCATGCGATGGATGCCTTTGCTGAAACTGTGCTGGATGCTGCTGAGGAAACATAGGCTGGCCTTGCGGTGGTCCCACTTGCGCTGGCGACATTGGCGGTCGCTGCCCTCCGAACTGAGCCTGCTGCCCAGGCTGACCCGGCTGCCCAGGTTGTTGATAATACTGCTGCTGTTGTGGGTGTTGCATTGAATTCTGACCATAGCCAGGCATCGGGCTACGTGGAGGTTGCTGTTGGAAAGGCTGCCCAGGTCCAGCTGAAACAACGCGTCGATGAAGCGGTAACGTTTCAGCAAACAGCGTGATGAACATGTCGTGATCTGCACACTTACGCTGACCAGGATGCCCGCCTGGTGCGCCGCCCTGTTGTTGCATGTCTTGCTAGCTAAACAAAGCGAGCTTCGGACGTGGCCGCCTTACTCTCTTGCCGAGACAACAGCTTTTAGGCAAGGGCTCAAAGTAAGAGCGACAGAAAGCACGCCGTCTGACCGCCTGCTTGAAGGCTGCTTGTAGGGTAAGGATGCGAGCAACAGGCGATTGAAGGCAGCAAAGTGAGAAGATGCCGCTTGGCAGAATCTGCGAATTTGAATATACACATGAGTGGTCCAGCCTGGACGTGCATCATTGCAAGCATAGATTAGGCAGAGAAAGGACTTTCCGGCATCGCGATCTACAATCCCCAGGCACGGTGCCTCTTCAATAAAAGCTTGACGACAATCATGAATTACGGTCTGCACACACACAAAGCTGCATCTACTATAAATATCTATGGCGTTCTCCTACACCGCACCTAGTTCTGGCCTCTACCCATTCGCTTTTCGAGCAATTCCTGTCTATCGACCTACAGTAGAGAAGAGAGGCATGTCAGCAAAGCCCACCAGCTATAGAAAACCCTCTATGTACCTCATCAGCATCATAACCACGGGTCTCTTTCGTGAAGAAGATGGTGATAATTCCGCCCAAAATGTTTATGCCTTGTCAGAGGGAGTCATCAGCCTCAACTCGATGTATATGGCTTCAGTATGTCATAACTTACCTCCAAAGATCCATAGAACCTTGGCTGTTCCAATATGTGTATTTGCAATGGCGAACACAAGGGAAGCGAGTACAGCTCCAACTTTTCCAGAGGCAGCCGAGAATCCGTGTGCGAAACCACGGACTCTGGTTGGGAAGACCTCACTAGGAATGATGAAGGTACTTGTGTTGGCACCGAAGTTCATGAAGAATTGGAGGAGGGCGAAGCAGGCGATGAACGCGCCAGGCTTGTGTCTGAGGGTGTCAAAAGTACCAGCGACGACCCAGAGGAAGAGGGAGGTCATGAAGAATCCGATCAACTGGATTGGCTTGCGTCCGATGTACTCGATAGTAGCGATCGAGACAAAGTATCCTGGCAGGTATCCGGCAGCAGTAATGATCAAGTTTCCTCGGACGTTGTCCCAAAGGTATTCCCAGTTGTTACGAGTAGAGTTGTAGCCGACAGAGGTAAGTACGATAGACTGATTCAGGTTGATGCCGTAGAAAGCAATATCGAGGAGGAACCAAGTGGAGGCGGTACCGAAGAGGAGCTTGGCATGTCTCCATTCGCTGAAGTATTCGACGAACTCGCTGAGAGCGGCTCTCTTTGCGGCCTTGACTCCGCTTACACCGAGGCCTTCCTCAGTTGTATCAGCGGTGTGAGCGGGAGCAGCGGCTCCTCCGTTCTCGCCCTTCTTGCCATCGACAATATCTCCATGCTGACTACCAGAAGGTGATTCGGCAAGCAGTGCCTTCTCCTTGAGGATATCGGGATCTTCTTGGATAGCACGAGCGTTCTTGTACTTGGTGGACTCGGGAAGAGTGATACGCTGGTAAAGCGTTCCGAGACATGGGATAAGAATGACACCAGCGATGATTCTCCAGGCACCGTTGAGCTTTGCAATGTCATTGGCTTGAATAGAGCTCTTGTAGGCGGCAAGAACGACCAGTGTAACGATACCTAGAAAACTTCCGTCAGGTCAAGCTCAGGCGTGATAGGATGGTGACGTACCTCCTGCTAGAGTACCCCATCCTTGCATTGAGAAGGTGAATGCGAGGAGCATACCACGACGAGCAGTAGAGGAACGGTCGGAGATGGCAGCCGAAGACATAGGGTAGTCTCCACCAACACCGATACCCATAAGGACACGGAAGACAGTGATGTAAGTGAAGACTCCAACTCCACCCAAAGAGAGCGGAGGAGCAATCATAAGGACGGTCGCGATGATGGTAACGACCAAGCCAGCTGGCCAGACACGACGTCTACCGTAGATGTCCCCAAGCGTTCCAAAACCTATCTGTTTGGAGACGTTAGCTATGTACGCCGACCGCCATTGTACGCCCGCTCACCTGCCCGACGATGCATCCCAAGTTGGCAGCGGCTTTTATGACACCTCCTTGAAGGGCAATTTGGGGAACAGTACCGGATCGATGTTTGAAGAGGAGGATGTTAAGAATGGGTACAATCAAGTTGATCACGAATCTGCGTTGAAGCTGGCATCAGTGAAGGCTCAGATAGGGGTCAGGCACCGCGACTGACAGATCATAAGCGTCAATGAAGAAGCCAGTGGATGAGATAAGCAGGAGCTTGGCTTCGTGCAGTCGTGGGAACATCCGTTGTCCTCCATACTTTGCTTCTCTGCCAAGATTGCTTGGGTCAATTTTCTGTACCACGTTCATTGCACTTTGGCTCACTTTTCGTATTCCGACAATCCAGTAGCGTGGGCGTCCATGATTGCTTCTTGCTTCTGCTTCTAATCTTTCTAGAAGTGCAAGTCGCTTGACCTTTGAAGATGAAGAAGAGAAGGCAACAAGAAGTTGCGGCCAAATGAACCCCTTTTCGTTTTCGTCACGAACGTGCACTCTCAGCCCTCACTCAGAAATTTCTGAGGGGGGCCAAATTTGGACGGCGGCGGCGGCGAGGAACGGAAGAGCCTGGACTCCCAACTCTTAGCAAGAAAGCACCGAACGCGCATCATATGCTGGCTGCAAACGCGTATATGAACCACAGCTAGCAACAACAACGTTCTTTGGGACAGCCTGGAGGAGCAAAATTCAAATGTCAGCGAAATAGAAAAATGTCTTATGCACGCGTTAGGTAATAGGGCTCCAGAGCTACCCAAACGCTTGCAATGGAGAGATGCGAGGTGTACATGTGGATTGAGCACGGTCTCAGTGAAAAACAGACGAAGAGTCCGGAGACACTGAACCGAGCTGCAAACGTGGTAGCAGCATCATAGGACGTTCATACCGTCGTATGGGCAGTTTCGCTCTCTGTTCTACAGATTAAGAGCTCGAGCAGCTTCGATGGAGAGTGCAGGTCTTTCTTGACCTCCGATTTGGGACATAGCTTCGCAGCAATGCATGCGAAACGTCGAAAGGACCGATAAATCACTGGATCCAGTAAACCCAGCAGCATTGAAGCAGCTTTGGGAGTCAGCCTCGAAGACTTCCACAGCCGCCATGTCGAAAAGTCGCGCATGTCGAAAAGTCGCGAGTGTCTGACTGGGACAGCTCAATGGGAACCTCCGATTTCTCCAAGCAATCTCTCTATGCAGGCTGGTTACCGAAAGTCCTGAGAAGCAGCAGCCAGTCTCTCGAGCAGCCTGGCGCGGCAGACGTCGTTTGTCGGTGATGGGTTGCGATGAGCCTAAATTTAGACTAACTCTGGAGACTTTATGGAGATGACAGCTTCCTAGTGTCGGCTACTGCAGGCTACTTCCTGCGTGCTGGTAAATTACCTCTTATCTTGTGCAGATCCTCTGTGCAGCTCGCCCATCCTCCTACCTACTGACACTCTGCATCACTCGCCATGACTGTCAAGTCCATCATCCAGAACCTGCCTCGACCACCTTCAAAGGAAGAGCGTCATGCAGAGCTCGCGGGCCAGACGCGGAACCCGCTGAAGCTTATTGCTATGCTGACCCCGCTGCAAGGAGCTCAATTCTTTGCTGGCTGGCTCGCATGGACTATTGATGCATACGGTAGGGTGCTACTGCTTGCTATGAGTGCCTGCTAACAGCTTTTACCACTTCTAGACTTTTTCTGCGTATCCCTGTCTGTCAACCGGTTATCCGACACCTTCTTCGGCCATCACGATGCAAGCGCAACGCACAAGATCACAACATCCATTACTCTCACGCTGTTGTTCAGATCTGTTGGCGCTCTAGTCCTTGGCTTGCTGTCCGACCGGTAAGTTCCTGTCTCGGTGTCTTAAATTCAGCAGCGTCTGATCTTGTATCTGCCAAAGATTCGGACGAAAATGGCCTCTCATTGGAAACTTGATTGTTATCACCGCACTTCAGATCGGCACAAGCTTCTGCCGAACTTTCGACAGCTTCCTGGCTGTTCGTTCGCTGTGAGTTTGCAGCTGAGATGGAAGTTTGAAGTAGTGACTAACGAGTAAATCACAGCTTCGGTCTCGCTATGGGCGGTATTTGGGGAATGGCGGCTTCATCTGGTCTTGAGTCTCTGCCTGTTGAGGCACGAGGTCTCTTTTCGGGTATCTTTCAGCAGGGATACGCTGTGGGTTACCTGATTGCAGCAGTCGTCAAGTGAGTATGATTTCGCTTCCCTTGGCTTGATCCTGCTGATCATCTCTGTTTCAGCTTGTACGCGGTTCCTAAGCTCGACAAATGGGAAGCCTTGTTCTGGATCGGCGCCGGCTTGACAGCCTTTGCTGCACTTGTTCGTCTCGCCCTACCTGAGTCGCACGTCTTCCTTCGCGCCAAGGCAGAGAGGGAAGCGAATGGTGACAGTGGGAAGGGAGACGCCAAACTTTTCGTCAAGTCCATTGGCCAGGCACTCAAGCAGTACTGGGGTCGCTGCATCTTTGCGGTCCTGCTCATGTCGTTCTTCAACTTCTACTCCCACTCCAGTCAAGGTAGGTTTACTGTCATGTCAGCGAAGACAAGCTGGGTCTGAGCCTTGGTGTCGCATTCATCAGATCTCTACCCTACATACATGCAGAACTCGAAAGGCTTCACAGCTCATCAGTCTACCATTGCGACCATTATCGGCAACTGTGGTGCTATCACTGGTGGACTCATCACCGGTTACATTTCGCAGTATCTCGGTCGTCGTCTGACTATCATTGGCTGCTGCTTCTGGGTCGCCGCCTTCATTCCATGTATGTCACTTCTTCTCTGTGATTGAGCCGGTGCTGACGACGACGCTAGTGTGGATCATACCAAACAATTATGGCGCCCTTTGTGCGGGAGCTTTCTTCGTACAAGTCGGTGTACAGGGTGCATGGGGTGTCGTGCCCATCTATCTGTAGGTCAATGCTCTGTATGCTGTCAGGTTTAGCTGACTCTCAGCATACTGCAGCTCCGAAATATCCCCACCTGCCTTCAGAGCCGTCTTCACTGGTCTAGCTTACCAGCTTGGAAACGCTGCATCTTCAGCCTCCGCCCAGATCGAGGCGACAGCTGGCGAGACCTTGCGAACAACCGTCCGAGGAGTGAATCGCCCAGATTACGGCCTTATGTGCGTATTGCAAGCTGAGCGAAGTGAGAGAGATCGCTGAAACGTTTGCTACAGTTCCGGAATCCTGGTCGGAATCACGTCCTTCTGCCTGATTGTCTCATGCCTGTTCGGCAAGGAATACAGAGGTGCACGCTTCGACGAGGCAAAGACAGCGACCCAAAGAGGAGGTGGAACAGGCAAGCCTGACAACCACCTGGGTGGTGAAGGTCGTCGTGTCATGCGCGATGAGGAAATCGATCCAAAGAACGAAGTCCAGTATGTCGAGAAGTAGGCCGCTTTTGTAACAAGAGCACGCAAAGACGCTGCCAAAATGTATCAGTCTTTCCAGCGTGGGGTCCTTTATCAGCTTATCGTGAAAAGTCATAAGTCGTGTAAGATCTCTAGGCGTAATAAATTCTGGCAGGACTGCAAAACCACCGGCATGAGGACCTTTCAGCAGCTCGAGCTATGCATGGGGGAGAAAGAGCTGCGACTGCACTGAGTCTGCTGCCATGGCTTTCTAGCACCAGAATCAACGTCCGGCTGATACCCGACGCGTATCATGAGCACTGATAGCGACCCACATCTGCGAATAAAGGAAGCTTGTGGTGTTCCAGTCCCTGCAGCAGAGCTTTTCTTATCACCTGATAGCTTTGCATGTGCTTCTACCGGGTCGCCACTGCCGGGGACTATCTTTGCCTTGTGCTAAATCCTCGCAGAAGAACTCCCGAGCATTTCTTCCAAGGGAATTAAATTGCAATTGCTATCTCTCTGCTTGCTTGCTTGCTTTATCCTGAGTTGCCTCGCATTCTTCTGAAGCCTTCAGGAGATCACCATGTCCCAAGAAGTCGCGACCGACGTCTCTGGAGGAAGAACCTACCCTGCGCAAGCCGGCAATGGGACTGCTTCCGCCGTAAATCGAGATACCATCCTCCCAACGTATCGCAATGGCGCAGACCGCTCCAGCTCCTCTGATGAAGACATCAAGGGTGAAAGAAAAGAAGTTGTCGACTTGAGCAATGTAGAGCCCCCGCATGAAGAAGCCGAGTCTGAAGAGAGCGGGTTTTCCAAGAAGATCAGATCTTATTCCCACATCTACCGCCCAGTTATTCACCTGATACTGATCCTTTTCGGCCTGGGTAAGAAGCCTTTTTTTGCGCAGCTGCGAAGAGCAGGACTGACCGCTGCGACAGGCTTCTGGATCCCGACACTCATCATCAACAGAGATTACTATATTCCCGTCACCATCATCGTATGGTTCTTCATCCTCCTCATAATCTTCAAAAACTACGTCCCGAATCACATTATCACCGGCCCCGTCGAGAAAGTCTGGACTTCCGCAGTCTCTGACCCATGGTTCAAACTTCACTACTACGTTCGTCTTGCTATCGGCTGGCTGTGCCTCCTCGCTTTGTGCTTTGGTTCTGCTTTTGGTTTCAAGCTCGAGCCAGGCTCAACATATGGTCAGAGAGCACAGGGTCTCTTCGGCCTGTTCGTCTTCCAGCTGTGCATCTACGCTTCATCTCGAAACCACAAAGCCATTCAATGGCGCCAGATTATTGTCGGTCTGAGCTTGCAACAGATTCTGGCAATGTAAGCGGAAATTTCGCGCAAATCGCGGCGTCGTGCACTAATCAATAATATGATAGGTTCGTGTTGAAGTCCGGTGCCGGATTCGCTTTGTTCGTAAGTAGCGATGCATCCATCTTGAAACCCGTTTAACCCATCCTCCTGCGCCAATTAGAACTGGATCGCACAGCTGGCTAGTGACTTCCTGGCTCAGTCTTACTATGGATCAGCATTCTTCTTCACAAGCGACATCGTCCTCGACAACTCCCTCGGTACGCTGCGAATTTACTCGTTCTCGGCAACGACTGACAGACCCGCTTCGCTAGGTTTCTGGTTTTTCACCAGAACACTCGGAGCCATCATCTTCTTCATCGCCTTCGCTGAACTCATGTTCTACTATGGCGTTCTGCAATGGCTCATCGCCAAGGTTGGCTGGTTCTTCCTTAAGACCTTTAACGTCTCCGGTGCCGAGGCTGTCGTAGCTACTGCTACTCCTTTCATCGGACAAGGAGAGTCTGCATGGTAAGCTTGCTAGAAGCTTCTCGCTCATTTGGGCTTCCTACTGAATTCTCGCGCATGCAGCATGGTCAAGCCATACGTCAACACTTTCACTGCCTCCGAGTTGCATCTAACACTCACCTCCGGTTTCGCTACTATTGCTGGATCTGTGCTGGCCGGTTACATCGGGCTCGGTATGCCCCCCGTCTACCTCGTATCCGCTTCGATCATGTCCATCCCAGCAAGTATTTCGATCTCCAAGCTTCGATGGCCAGAGACAGAGGAGCCTCTTACACGCGGCAAGATCGTCGTAGCTAAAGAGGAGAGTCGGGCCCATAATGGTCTCCATGCATTCTCGTAAGTGGCCCGTGGCTCAAGGTTGCGAGTCAGGCTGACTTTAGGAATGGCGGCGACAGAAATGGAGCTTGGTTTGGTTTGCGTGTAGCAGGTCTCATTCTCTGCAATGTCTTGACCATCATCGCTTTGGTCAGCACCGTCAACGCGATCCTGGTGAGGTAGAATTGGCAAACGGCCGGATCAGTGACTGACTAGTAGATATAGACATACATTGGTCACTCGTGGGGTATCACTGAAGCCTCTGCTGGCGGACGAGGTCCCTTAACCCTCACTCTCATTTTCTCCTATGTTTTCTACCCGCTGGCCTGGCTCATGGGCGTCCCCAAGCAGGACATCCTTACAGTTGCTGGTCTTCTAGGTACTAAGCTAGTACAGAATGGTACGTGACTCTTTGTTCGCTGTCCTGCTATTCTAACGCTTTCGCTCAGAATTCGTTGCCTACCTCAACTTGCAAGCTGCTCGCGCCACAATGACCGAAAGAGGCTTCAGAATCGCAGTCTTTGCTCTCTGTGGTTTCGCAAACTTGGGATCTCTCGGTATTCAGATCGGAGTGCTGTCCGCCCTGGGACCAAATCGAAAAGCAACGATTGTCAAGGTTTCCGTGTCAGCCCTGCTGTGCGGTTTCATCTCTACGTGAGGACCTTGATTTCATGACTTAATAGTCTGTCGCTGACAACACCGCTTATATACAGATGCCAGACCGCTGGTATTGCTGGTCAGCTGCTATAAGCGAGCGGAGGCAATTAAGGGAGAAGTAGTGCATCGCGCATTGTGTGGTACTACTTTCGCGAATGGTTGGCCATGGTTAGTCTGGGATCGACTCGTGTAACGGTACATAGCTCGGAGATGGCGTAAAATAGCACGCAGTAGCTGGCAACGTTCGATGGCCTTCGAGTTCAGTTGACAACATACGAGACTTTACAGACACTGAATTAGCTAATCTACTGCCATCACATTATCCGGCTCTGGAGATGCGGACGGCGTCCTCGACTTATACCCTTCCGGCGAAGGAGACCGAGACACGAAGCGCTGGCCATTCGGACTAGCACTGCGGCTCCTACTCCTGCTCCTTGATCTTGGCGATGGGCTGATGTACCGGCGCCCGCTATCGCTTCCACTTTCTGAAGGGGTAGGGCTTCTGTACCGCCCTGTATCAGATGCCTCGTCATCTGACCCTTCTATACCCATTGCTTTCGCCAGCTTTGACCGTCTCTTCGGTAAGCCTTCTGTTTCTTCCAAGACTTTGCGAAGCGTTATCCTCGGTAATTGCACCTCGCAGACTCGCTCTTCCGTAAGGAGATCGTCAATAAAGGCATCCATAGTCGTCAAAGAGAATGTTCCGTCTGTAAATGTGGTTTAGGAGACTGTTTCACTTGTTACAGCTTCTGGCTCACCAAGTGACCGGAACCGTAGCTTGCGATAATCATCCAGCATAGGCTCCAGTGTCTCATATATGTCTATCGCATCGAATGTTAAGCGGACGTAGAAGGCGGCCAGCGCGCGTAGATATCTTCACTACAGATCAGCTTGTGATTTCTGCAATGTCTGCATTGAACCGACTGACTTGAAGTCTTCTGCTCGTAAGTATTCCAGCACTATCTCCTTCTCAGGTTGTAACTGAAGAAGCTTGAGTACCAGACAGATGAACTCGCTCGGCTGGTTGTGACCTCCGAAAGTACCGCCAACATACTGCACGTTGGCAGCACGGTCGATGATAGAGACAGCGTTCAAGGCAAAGCAGTGTTCCTTCCAGTAGAGCGAATCCCAAACTCGAGACCGGATGACCTTTTCAATAAGAAACTGCGTGACATCGAAAGCTTTCCTCAGCGATTGATCCAGACCAATAGAGCACGGGAGTAAAGTACTTGAGGATTCTTGCCGTGGATGGAAACAGCTCCTCTCTGCGTCGTGTTCGCCATGTCTGATTCGGTTTCTTAAGAGAGAAGCAAGATGCGATTTTGTGAGACGCTTTTGCCACACCCCCCTATTTTGGCCAGGTTACGCACAGTCTTGATTGCTACAGTCTGTGTGTCGTAGTCGCCATGCACGCCTCTAGTCTGTCAGCTGATATGCTAGCTCGCGCGCTTGCATGCATGATGCATCGCGCTGCGTCGGGACCATTTACTTACACAAATCCGACAAGGTGTAGCATGTCGCACGGAGAGGTACTTTCCGCACCTTTGTGTATGATTACACCAAGCGATTACTTCAACTCATATAGCGAGCTTCCTGGGCTTGCGGCTGCTCGCGTGGAATATCCAGCTTGCTCCGTCGGCACGATTGCGGAAATCGCAGAGGCTTGAAGCGTTAGAATCCAACATTTATCCTTGACACCAGCTGACGAGTATATGTTTGGTTTGTAGAAATGATCCGCCAGGCGGTAATTCTAGGTACAGCTGCTCCGCTTGCGTATGTTTACGGGCATTGTCCCCAGTCTCGCGTCTTTGCAGCGGTATTATGGAGATCTGAACTAAACGTTGGGCAGGATCGGCTGACTGGCCATGCACCTCGGATCTTACAGGCTACGAAAAGCGAGGAAGAGTCCCCAGCATCGTCGCTATGCGTTTTCGTCTGCTTACGAAGCAGATCCCTGTGCTTTCAGTAAGCTCTGTAAGTATCTCTTGCAGTTAGGGTAACGATGCCTCTGTTATGTCGTGCTTGGCGAAGAAAGGTGACAGCCAGGCGGGAGATTGACATATTAGTCTGGCAGTTCAGAGGTCGATGTAATGTATGATGCGTAGCCAGAGTGATGTGGCAGGTAAGAAGCGAACTGAAGGCAGACCGAGTTATGGAGGTTCTGCGTACTGACGCCGACGACAGGGCCTTCGATGGCGAACGTGTAAGGATTGTAGGAGCGCTGTACGCAATGATTCACGAAATATGCGGAACATGAGCACACGAACTCCTTAAGGCCACAGCGATGTCAACTTGAATCGGCTGAACCAGTCTCAGATTTCCTTGATGCAGTCAGAGCCATGTTGGAGCAGTAGGCAACGATTAGCAGTGTCGCATAATCGCATTCCTGTCAGATGTTTTGTGAGTTAAATTTGTCGCGCGTCCGAAGGGTCTTTGCCTTGTGGAGAGAAGTCAACGATAACCGGACATGTCAGGACTGAATCAGTCAACTATCGCTTCTTCAGAGGTATAATATCGTGAGGATGCACAATGCTTGGCTTGTCATTGCTAATCCCCTGATCCAAGATGAGCACAAGTAGCAAGCGCGAGCTATGATTACACGAACTAGCTACAATCCGCATACAAACAGTCATGCATTATTTTGATACACAGAAGGGTACCTGTAGAGTCTTGCTTCAGCATCTCACTCCTGCAAGAGATGGTAGAGAACCTACCGATAGGCAACCAGTTCAGCAGGGTTGTCTCGTACGACAGATTGCAGTGCTGTTTCGTGAGGTGCGTAAGAATCGTTCGGCGGTGCGTAGCTATCACTAGAAAAGTCTGCTTGCGATCTTTGCGACGCCGAAGAACGCCTGCTTCTCCGGCCAAAGCCAAAGAGCTTGGACTTGGACTTGCTTTTTCGTGCTTGCTTCGAGCTGCTTAGGCTCTCTCTGTCATCGTTGTCTCGACTGTATTGCCAGCTGAGGTCTTGGCCTTGGTTGTAACCTGGCTGTTGCTGACGGGACACAACTTGTTGGAGTACGATGGAAGCTGATCGTGATTCCCGATTGGGAGGCCGCGAGGGTGTGGGTACAAGAGGTGCAAGATTTTGATCGGCTCGAGGGGTGGCTGCGTGACTGCTCTCATCGTAACCATCGAGGCCCGGTAGAGCAGGCAAGCTCTTCTCCCGCCTCAATCGACCCAGATCTGCAGGCTCTGGATCCTTGATGACCTCAATGCCTGCAACGAGTCTCACGCCAGGTGCGACTTCGTCTGCAGACATCTGGCTGATACCAGGTGACATGGCATTCCCGAAAGTTTCGGCAATGATCTCTCGAGGAGAGCGAGGTGAGCCAGTCTTAGATGAAGAGCGCCAGGACGTGACTGACGATGGACGGAAGCGGTTGAGATCGGAGGATGAGGTAGAAGGTGAAACAAAGCCATTGCTGCTTGCCGTGTTCGGCACAGCTAGCGATGCAGGGCGTGCAGCGTTTGGATATACAGATCCAGGCTGGTCTAGCGGCATGGTAGGAGATCCTGAATGAGAGGAGGAAGAGAATGACCTTCGATGTGGCTTCTGTCCCGTCAAGAAGGAAAGAGGTGGAGGAGGTGCCAAAGGTTCGGAATAGTCTTCGTTGTTATAGTAGCTAAGACTGGACTCCCGCTTCTGAACAGGCATTCTGTCATTCGCGGATCCTACATTATCGGTGGCAGCTCGTCTGCCTTTGCTATCCCTAGTGCTGGGTGGATTGGCACCAGAACCCAAGATTGAGCTAAAGAAGCGCTTGAAGGCTTTCTTCTTCTTCCTCTCTTTGGTCGAAGGCTGAATCGTTTCATCCGGATAGATGCCTTCATGCAGATCTTGCACTGAGGCATTCTCGGGCCAGGTCGTACCTGGAGGATGCATATCTCGTGGAGTACCTGCTCCACTCATATACTGCATATTCGGTGCATGTTTGTCTTGCGACATACCGAGGTGCATCTCCATCATACTGCCTGAGTGCGCAAACGACAGTACCGAAGCTGAAGCACTTCGGTTCCAGAAACTCCTTCGCCAGCCAGACTCCCGCTTGCCAGTTGCAGTGGTCTGGAAGCTCTTTCGAGAAGGAGAGGATGACCGGAAGCCCCGTGACCCGGCATTGGGGATCATCATGCTCTGCGTCGACATGCGTAGATCACCATTCGGGTCTTGCGATGGTCTCGCTCGGGCAGTCGAGAGTTGATCTGAAGACAGATTGCGATGCTTGTTTGAAAGTAATGGCGAAGAGAACCGCCGTCTCTGATCTTGCAGCCATGGTAAGCTTTCCGCTGACATTGGATCCTGCGTAACGCCAGCAAAGTATGATCCAGCCTGCGATTTCTGGTCTATAGGTGATCTCGAGCTGGAAGAGAAGCGCCTTCGCCTAGCTGCAGCTTTCGCTCGCGCTTTCGCTTCCTTCTCATCCTTGGCTACATCGATAGTCTCTACGCGCATACCGTTCGGTAGCATCTGTGACGTACGAATCTTCTGCCTGCTGCTCGATCGACCACGACCATCTGACGGAGAACGGACGTTACTGTCTGAGTCGAAGCTGTTGCTCATGGGAGAGTCTCGGATGGCTTGATCTATCCGCTCGCGATCGAAAGCGGATTGTTCTGCTGCCTGACGCTCGATAGCTAGGTAGTGTATTTGCTGCGAAACAAACTCCTGAAGGACTCGATAGCGGTGACTTGAGGAAGAAGGGTTCTAGCGAATGCAACCGCGTCAGGAATGCGCAGAGAAGGTATCTGCAATGACGTACCATATTCGTCCATAACTTCAAGCTTCCCGAAGTCAGAGGGTTCCCTCCGCCTATTCTGCGCTTGGGGACTACCGGTGGTCTATTCCCGCTTCTATTCTGGTTCGGCGTATAATTATCGCTATGGAGGCTCGACTCCCTACTTGGGCTCTTCATATATCTCGGCTGTCCATTCGAGCCAATCGAGCCTGGGACGAAGTAGTTTTCATCTGTGCTGGAATTGCCATTTATGCCATTGAGAACGCTTGTGCTTCCTGCATTATGAAATGTAGTGAGAACATCTTCGTTGCTGCTTGTAGTACCTCCTCCCGCTTGTGCATGCCAAGCATGTACAGCCGCCGTAGCTTGTTGAATCGCAATCTCCTCTGCTCTAACAGCTTCCTCGAAGTCTATATCCGAAGCTCGAGACCATATTCCAGGGCCTGTAACTTCTATATCCGCCATATCCCTGTCTCTCATCAAGCACTCGAGGCATATTTCCTGGCCCAGAGGACGAGATACGTCTGGTCTTTCCCGCTGCTGCGTAGTAGCTGGTGCTGCCAATTTCGCTAGATTCAAGACTTGCCCCTCTCGTCCCGTTGCGCCTATTCCTGCTGCGTTACCTTCAGCCAGTTTCTTCTTATAAGCGGAAGAAGACGACCCGCGCGGCGGGCTGTCGGAAGGTGGGAAGGGCGCAGAAGCTGAAGGGCGCGCTTCCAGTGCTGATGGACGCATCTCAGGTAAGCTTTTACCTTGCTTGCCTGGACCGGCACCATAAGCTATTGTCGATTTGGGCCGCACGCTCGGTGTAGCGATACTATTACTTTGTATAGATGAAGAAGACGCGAACGTCGCTTGTGGAGGAGAGTAGAAAGAAGATGGAGAAGGATGCGCAGCGGGCATGCTATATCGTTGTTGCTGTTGAGGAGGAAGTTGCGGCGAGAAGGCATTTGAGGAGGAAGAGGCGATAGGGGGATAGGGCGAACTTGATCCGAATCCTGTGTCGAAGTACTGGATTGGACTGCTCGTATAGCTGAGTTGCTCTCCAGCAGAATAAACGCCATTGTCTGGTGTCGATAATAGGGGCGCCGAGTTGCGGTTGTAGTTGTTCGGGCCAGCATCATACGGAGCTCGTGTCGAAGAGGCTTGCACGGTCGGATATTGCTGCTGCTGCTGCGTATTCTGATGAGACAGGAGCGGAGATGTAGAGAAGGTAGCTGCGCCGGGCGGAAGCGCATTCAGGTCTTCAGGGTTCTGCCTCTGTTGGCCAACCGGATTCAATGAGGAATATGAACCTCTCGAAGACTGTCTGATTGCGCCCTCTGAATGTTTAGGAGACCCTCTCGGCTGCTTCGACTTGCTTGAAGTCTGGCTTGTACGTGGGCTAGAACGCTCCTTCACTTGTGACCTTCCTCCAGATACAGGAGAAGGGTATACTTCACCTTCAATATCAGGTGAATCTCGCAGAGCATTCTGAGCCACCGAGGCCGAAGCATCACTTCGAAATGCTAGAGCAGGCGAGTCCAACCGCAGAGAAACAGGAGACGCCGACATTCTCGTCTGCGAATATTCCTTGTCTGCTTGCGACTGGTCTAACAAAGGTAGCGAGCTTGACGAGACTAGCCGGGGTGAAGACCCGCTGGCCGCCTGCTTCTTGGATGATGAGGACGATGAAGATGTAGGGTGTACCTTGCTGCTTCTTCGAGAGCCTGATGGACTGCTAGCTGACGCTGATGGGCCGGATGGCCAGGGCGCATTGGTCGTGGCCGTCGCCGGCTCTTCGGTAGCTAGGCTAGTCGCGCGACCTTGCTGGCCGTTCACAGTCGCAGATTGTACATCTTGAGTATTTCTGACGTCGTCCTTGCTCGAAGTTGTAGCTGTAGGAAGCGGAGTTGTGATCAGACAGTCAGTGCTGCGCGACTAGTAGCATACAGCCGGTCTGCTCACCCAGAGACATCGCTACCGCTTCATGTTTATCCTCATTATACAGCTGATCATGGATGTTGCTGCTCTGTGTGATTGCTGCGTCCGGTCCAGCGGAATGAGGTCGCGTCGAGCTGGGCCCGCTAGCAGGTTCGTCCGTCTCGTTTATCCTGGCCATGGACAGGGCAGAAGCTACGGTATCGCGTTTGTTGGCAGCTGTACCTCCAGCTACAGTTGTAGTAGCAGTAGTTCCGCCGTTCCCTGTCGAAGATGAGGCTATGCTGCTGGCTCTATAATTGTTTGAGGATGAGTGGCCTTCATACGCCGTCTTGAAGGAAGCAGGGATAGATATCACACTCTCGTGTTTGCTGTTCTTGTTCTGATGCAAAGTTGTGATGTCGTTTGTATCGCTCTGCGTCCAGCTTGAGCTTTCGACGAGTTGCTGCGGCTCTTTCTCTGGCTGATCTAAGAGCAGGATTTCGTCGTTGTTGTCGTCGTGATTGTCGTTGCTGTCTTTTGGCTGCTCGACTTTCGGTGTCATTTCCTCTGCCATTTCCGACCTTTCTACGCGCAGCTCCTCCCCTTGCCCTTGCTCCTGCTGCGACTCCATCGCAGGGTAGGGTGTCTCGATGTCGTGGGCTGTCTATGATGGACCTAAGTATACTGCAGAAAGCTTTGAGGGTAAGGCATCACATTGACATGATACTGGAATAAAAGACAACCTGAAATGCCTGATCTCTGTCTCCTGCTGGAACAGCCTGGCTCGAGCAATACAAACCGACTAATCCTGACACAGCACGCTACGCATGGATAGCGTGAGCTAACGACGCTCCACTTCATCCACCTTGGTCTTCAATCCCATTTAATCTGTCTACTGATTCGCTTCGTCGCGTCACGTCCTTACTTACCGCTTTGCGTAGTATTAGAGGCACGGCTCCTGCACAAGCACTACATGAGGACTCAGAAGAAGCAAACGAATATAGTCTCACTAGTCAGGCTGAAGGTGTCATTACAAGATTAACGGCCCGGGTCAACGAGATCAAGGCAGATGAAAACATCACGAAACGAGGCAAGAAGAGCGAAGGCAGACTCTGTGAGCGTTCCTATCTCAGGGAGCTGTATCTTCAGTCTAATCCGAAATATGCCTGTAATGAAAAGTAGCAGAGAAACAGACATGCGAACTGGAATATGGCCCAGCTGCAGAACAGCTACAGAATTTAGCAATCGCATACAATGTGATTATGGGGAAGTGGATGTTCTATCCGTCTTCTGAGCGCATCGACGAGATATGGGAGACGATCGCAAGAGCTGTGATTGAGCCCGAAGGTGTTCTGAGGGAGCATGTCCGTACTGCAAAGGTAACGCCATACATACCTCAGGCTCTGAGGCAGAAGGTAAGGGCATTGCAGAATTTCTGTGACACGAATGCGAGATGGTATTGACGAGCATTGTAGTGACAGAACAGCGGACAGATGATTTGCGTATACGTGGGTAAGCCATTGACATCTCGCGCTCTTCACTGTGACACTGCGAAACAGCCAGGTTGATACTGGCTTGATCATCTTCCCAGAGGATAGCTGGGACATTGGGCTTGTGAGGAGAGTGTACGAGATCCTGGTAGTGCAACTTGGCCTCAACTCAGTGCGAGCCAACCCATCAAAAGCAAGATGATGCGTACTTACATAGCTCTGCTTGCAGAAAATCGGTTACAAGCCAGATATCTATACTATCGCCGGACTGTACTCGAAAGACCCTTGTGGTATGCCGCCGTGAGTCCCAGATCTGAGAGAGGATGCCCACGGAGGTCACTGGAAGTTTTGGCAATGTGTAAGGACCATCTATACTGGAGGGACTTTCTTTACACCCGCAGAGATTGCTGCCAGACGAGATGCATACCTGGAAACCCAAGAGAACAGTCCTGAACCAGATGAGCCTGAAGAAGGAGAAGATGCTCAAGATCAAGATCAAGATCAAAATGCTCCTCCCGCTGCCGTGGTGTTGAAAACGCTCGTCAAGGTCAAGGCTAAAGGAACGGGTTTCGTCGATGATTCAGATAGCGAAGAGACGGAAGAAGAAGGTGATGATAGCGCTACGGAGCCCGAAGAAGACGACGAGCCTCCGAGGAAGAAGACCGAGGCTAAGAAATAGATGAGCTTTGACGAGGGCTGGAGTCGATGCCTCTTCTTCGGTGTGGAGTGTCCGACAGATGCCCTATGTTAGCGTCAGTGTCAGTTAATACATGTTGCTCGTCATTGTCTAGTTCTGCTCATGCTGTAGTATCTTCAATGTCATTTCTGGCTCTTCAGCACGCTCGACGAGCTGCTCTTTCTCTCTCTTTGCTGAAGTGGACGCGCGATATGTCGTGGGCTGTCTATGATTCCTCTACGTATGCTGCAGACGATTTCGAAGGTGAATCACTGCATCGACATCGAGTAAGCAAGAACAAGAACCAGAAGATGCTGATAGACGATGTATGACGATCAGCCTGGCTCAAGAAGTTCAAGCCGACCAACCCAGACACAGCGCAGTATGCATGGATAGCGTGAATGACCTTACTCCCACCTTCTACCTCTATCCTCCTGACTGATCAATACTCGCATCGCGTCACGTCCTCGCTCACAACACAGTGTTAGAGGCAATGCTAAATCACAAGTGCAAGATGAGAATGCAGAAGGCGCAAATGAACTGGACGTGGTTACTCAGGCGTGCGACATTGCTGAGAAACTGGCTATACGATGCAAAGAGATCAATGACGACCCTACTATCCCTACTCGAGGCAACAAGAAGAACAAGACTATATGTACGAATACTCCCATCCAGCCATACGTCATTAGCCGCGAGCTGATATGTTGTTTCTCGCGATGATTTCTTAGCCAAGAAAGAAACGCGCGAGAAAGAACACGCTCAAGCTGCTACTCGATTGAAGAATCTAGCCATCTCACATCATTTCACAGTCGGTAAATGGCTCTTTTTCCCTTCACCTGAAAACGTAGTGGAGATCTGGCAGAAGATCGCAAAAGCTATTGTGGAACCGGAGGGAGCGCTGAAGGAATGTGTGCACTCGGCGAAAGTGTCGCCTTATACGCCGGAGATTGTGGGAGAAAAGGTGGGCTGACGTCGACTCGTCGATAGATCAGGTTAGCTGATTTAATTGATATAGCCGCCTACGCATGTCATCTGCGTCTATGTCGGTGAGCAGCAGCATGCTACCACTGCATACTCAAGCTTACACATTGTTCCGATTGTTATTGATCAGAGGACAGCTGGAACACGCAGCTCGTAGGACAGGTATTCGAAGCGCTCGCAGTCCCCCTTGGCCTGACGTCGGTATGTCTCATCATCGGGCAAATATGGTAGATGGTATATGTTCATGCTGATAATCCCTTGTGTGATCAGAACGCGTACAAAGCCGATCTATATACCATGGCAGGCCTGGACTCGAAGCATCCTTCAGGCATGAAGTCGTAAGCTTCTCACTACAATCTTGTGGAGAATCCGGTGGAGGATGCTAACTAATGTCCCGTCGCTTGTCCTTCGTCCTCGCAGGACGCTCTATAACGCCAAAGACTTCCTTTCGCCCGAGGAGATCGCGACCAAACGAGAAGAATACAAAGCCGCACACGCAGACCCAGATGCTCCGGCACCTGCTCCTCCTGCTCCTCCAAAAACACTAGTGAAAGCAAAAGCTAAGGGCACTGGATTCGTCGATGATTCGGATGATGAGGTGGAGGAGGGAAAGAAAGAGGGAAAGCAAGAGGCGAAGAATGAGAAGAACGGGAAGAACGGGAAGGTAGAGGATGCAGAGGAGGATGACAGCGCTACGGAGCCTGAGGATGATGAGCCGCCTAAAAAGAAGAAGGCCAAGAAATAGAGGATTATCCAAGCACGTTCCGTTTGGCTCGAGCTATGATTAGTCCCTCAGATCCGGTTTCCTTCTCTGCTCAGAGTCAGACTAAATCAGTTTCCTGTTACTTGTCATCTATCTAGTCTTTCTTTCTATCTTTGATGGCTTTTACGGCTGTCTGCCTTCTATATGTTCTGCTAAAGCTACACGCTTCTTCATTTCATCACAAGCTGGTTCCCAGACATAGACGCGCTCTTTTAATGCTGCAGCACGATCTGCTTGCCCGGCTGCCATTCTTTGCACACTCCTTCGACATTGTCTTGATATCGTAAGCGGATGAGGAGGTTCTTCGCTTCCGCTACGTCTATCTGTTGTGTCGGAGCTTCAAGGAGTGCTTTCATGCTTGCAAGCGTCTCTTTCGTGTTTTCTGTGAATACGGTTCAGTATTTGTCAATCCGAGAGGCGAGTTTAGGGTTTACCTCTATTCGTCTCTCTGATCTCAGCTACTTCCTCTTCAGTCGTAGCTTCTTCCAACGCTTCTCTGACTTCCAGAATCTCCATGAGTAATTCCGGATCTTCCATCTTATCCTGTTCCTCGATGGCCACACCCCTTCTTCTGAGCATATACTCTCCTCTTGCACTATCACTCAGCAACATCTTGTACCCTTCATTCACCAGGGACGACCATGCGGCTGCATACATCTCCTGCTTCTTCCTCGATCCAGCACCATCGCCTTCGCTTTGATCTGATATCTGCGATAGACGATCTGGATGTACTTTCCCTTGCCACTGTAGGAAACTACGCCGTAAATCGCTTTTGGAGATGTCGAACGTGGGCGAGAGAGAGAAGAGGGAGAAATAGTCGGGCTCGGCGGACAGGGAAGGAGGTGGAGGAAGGAAGGCGGAACATGAAGGACATTGTGCTAAGAGTGAAGTGTCTGAGGGTAGGTGTTGGAAGCAGGCGGGACAAGAGAGGGATGGAGCTGAAGACGGAGGTGGTTCTGACTTTGAAGAAGCAGACGTCGAAAAGCTTGCTTTGGCTTGATTATGAGAAAGGCGTAATTGTGTAGAAGAGGATGACGATGGAGTGATGATGCGACTACGCTGACTTCGACTGGGCATCGACACGGATGATGACGCTTGACTGCAGAGACACCTCGAGCTCGCTCTTCCATTGGTTGTTGATCTTCTGACAGCTTGTAATGCTCCTCGTGTGATAACTTGTTGCATCTTACGTTGAGATTTGCTTACAATTGTCACAAGCAAGAGACACCCATTAATCTTTTCAGCCGGACGTCGATTGCCCAAAGAGTCATCATCATCTAAACAATGTCGAGCAATGGCAGTAATGGGAGCAGTGTGGACCCGGCTATCCATACGCTGGCCATCAGCGTCTCGAGGGAGCTCAATCTGGTCAATCCAAACGACATGCTGGCTCAGAGACTGCTAGACCTGGCAAAGGGGAACAAGGAGAATCTGAAGTGGGCGCAGTAACCTCTTGAAATATAATAGAGGTGTATACTGATTGAAACGACGTTCCCAGCGCCTTCCAGGTCGCTGCAAAGACGTTTGGCCGGTTCAGCGATGACTTCTTACGGGAGCTATGGCTGGATTCCCAAGCTGACAAGTTTACTGGACTTGGATCAAAAGATGTAGAAGCACCTCATGCTGCGAATGGCGATATTCACGGAAGAATCACAGTCGGGAATCTGGTCATCGAAGATAGCGAGGTGATGCTACCGCCAAAGCAGGCTCCAGGTGGATTGATGAGACCTGGCCTCAAGACTGGTGCAAGTACGAGCGACAAGCACGTTTTCAGAGCCCCTGCTACACCGCGTACATCAGAACTGGGACTCGACAGACTGGCCATGGAGAAACGCAAAGAAAGGCTAGCAGCAGCAAATGGAGCAGGATCAGGCTACAGCTCTACTACTACTACAGCTTCTGATTCAGGAGGAGATTCAGATAGGGACAGCAAGAGGAGGAGATATGATACGGAAGAAGATGATTCGGATAGTTCAGCTGGAGGTCCCGTCTTCAAGATCCCTTCAGGCAGAACAGGGCCAACAGCTTCTTCATCTCGTCAGAGACCCGATGAAACACCCTCACACGGTACCGGTCTATCATCATCCGCCAAGAAGCGCTTAGAAGAACATCGCAAAGCACGCTCGGCAGCTGCAAACTTGGAGAGATCGGCACTTGCAAATTCAAGGAACGAGCGTAGCCGAGCAGATAAAGACAGGGAAGGAGATGCTCTGCAGGATTTCAGAGACCGTCTGAACAGGAAACAGGCATATCCTCCTCGCGAGCGAGAGCGACGGAGAGACGATAATGGAAGAAGTTCAGGAAGTGGCAATGAGCGGGAAAGACCAAGAAATGGAGGGAATACATCTGTCCGGTCGAGATACGAAGAAACGCCCTCGAATACAGCAAGGATGCCCAGCCGGTCTTGGGATTCTACGCCTTCTGCAGGAGTTAGTGGGCGGAACAGAGCATGGGACGCTACTCCCTCACGGCCAGGGAGCTCACGGGGTGATCGTACAAGGAGCGAATGGGACGCTACGCCTCGAGACCCTCGATACTCCGGCACAGACTACCCTGAAGAACTACCGAATCTCACTCCCTCCGAGAGGGGTATCGGCGGTCGTGAATGGGAAGAAGAGCAACTTCGACTCGATCGAGACTGGTATGCGTCTGAAGACGGAGGTGCAGAGAATGAGTTTTCGAATTGGGAAGAAGACCTAGCTTCCATTGAGAAGCAGAAGGAAGAGGAACTCTCTCAAAGGACAGCACGGCGGACGAATGTCCGTCAAGCACAGTATAACCGCGACAACGATCTCTGGGAAACGAATCGACTCTCCCAATCTGGTATTGGACCTCGCCGGACACTAGACTTGGATTTCGCGGAAGATGAGGATGAAAGTAAAGTACATTTGCTGGTCCATGATCTAAAACCACCCTTCTTGGATGGGAGAATCGCATTCACGAGACAGTTGGAACCCGTCAATCCAGTCAGAGACCCGTCGAGCGATCTAGCGCTCTTTGCGAAGAAGGGATCACTGCTAGTGAGAGAGAGGAGGGAACAGCGGGAAAGAGCAAAAGCGGCTAGGAAGGTAGCTGAAGTAGCTGGAACAACGCTTGGAAACGTTACGGGCGTGCAGGAGAAGCAGGAAGTAGACGCTATCGAAGCTGTGGCTCAGACGCTCAACGAGACATCTTCTTCTTCGAGCAAGGGCAAAGAAGTGAACGGCGACAGCGAAGGGAAAGAAGGCGGTAAATCAGCACGGAAAGACAGTCAATTCGCCTCTCATCTGAAGAAAGAAGAGAAAGGAGCCTCTGCTTTTTCACGGACGAAATCCCTTCGCGAACAAAGACAGTACCTCCCTGCCTTTGCATGTCGAGAACAACTCATGAAAGCTATCCGCGAGAACCAAGTAACAATCGTTATAGGCGAGACTGGATCTGGCAAAACTACACAGTTGACACAGTTCTTGCATGAAGAAGGATATACGAAATTTGGGCTCATAGGATGCACACAGCCTAGAAGAGTAGCGGCGATGAGTGTTGCGAAGAGAGTTAGTGAAGAGATGGAAGTCGAGCTGGGCAAAGAAGTGGGATACGCTATTCGCTTCGAAGACTGTACGGGTCCAGAAACGGTCATCAAGTGTGAGCATTCCTTACCTCTCTTGACAGACGCGAGAGCTTGAGCTGACGGTGACCCTATGAGGTAGACATGACGGACGGTGTCATGCTTCGTGAATCCCTCAATGAAGGCGATCTGGATCGATATAGTGTCATCGTACTGGACGAAGCACACGAAAGGTCTCTTAGTACCGATGTATTGATGGGTCTGCTTCGGAAGAGTGAGTCTTGGGTTGTGCTGACTGAGCATTCACGACATGGCTCATCGATTTCTCTGTGTGCTTCAGTTCTGGCAAGACGGCGTGACCTCAAGCTCATTGTCACTTCAGCTACAATGAACGCTGCGAAGGTACGTGCTAGGGGTATATTGCCTCGAGCCTGAGTAGAAAGCTGAACTTTTTTATTGTTTCGACAGTTCTCTGCGTTCTACGACAGTGCTCCATCGTTCACCATTCCCGGACGTACTTTCCCCGTCGACAAGCTTTTCAGCAAGACACCGTGCGAAGACTACGTCGACAGTGCCATTAAGCAAGCTCTCCAGATCCATCTCTCATCAGGACCAGGCGATATCTTAATCTTCATGACTGGACAAGAAGATATTGAATGCACCTGCGAAGTGATCAAAGAGCGGTTGGAACAAGTGAGAGAAGCCGACGACTTGGCAGTATTGCCTATCTATTCGCAGATGCCAGCGGATCTACAAGCCAAGATCTTCCAATCTACAGACGATGGAAGGAGGAAATGTATCGTCGCTACAAACATCGCGGAAACATCCCTTACAGTCGATGGTATCATGTATGTCGTCGATTGCGGGTTTAGCAAGTTGAAGGTATACAACTCGAAAGTCGGTATGGACTCGCTGCAAATCACGCCTGTGAGCGCGGCAAATGCAGATCAGCGTGCGGGACGTGCTGGAAGAACAGGAGCAGGGTGAGCGCATCATAGATCGTTCTGAGGACCAGGAGTGTACTGACCCTGTTGCCTTGTCGATGACAGGACGTGCTACCGCTTGTTCACGGAGAATGCATTCAGAGACGAAATGTTCCCGAATACCATCCCAGAAATACAGCGGACAAATCTGGCAAATACCGTACTCCTCCTCAAATCGCTTGGTGTTAAAAACCTGCTGGAATTCGACTTTATGGATCCGCCTCCTCAGGAGAACATCCAGATCTCGATGTGTAAGCTGAAAACGCTCTATCTCTGCTCGTCTTTTCTGATTGAGTCTGATGGCAATAGACCAATTATGGGTTATCGGTGCACTCGACAATGTCGGTGAACTAACTCCACTAGGCCGCAAGCTTTCGATGTTCCCCATGGACCCGAATCTTTCGAAGATGCTAGTCTCTTCAGTCGACTATGGATGCTCGTCAGAAATGCTTACTATCGTGTCCATGCTTTCGGTTCCTTCTGTTTACTACCGCCCGAAGGAGAGGATGGAGGAATCAGATGCCGCAAGAGAGAAGTTTGTCGTACCTGAGAGTGACCATTTGACTCTGCTCAATGTCTATACGCAATGGAAGTCGAATGGGTATGTCCTTTCTCCAGCATGCAGAGTAGATAGACTGGTGCTGATTGTCTTGATGTAACAATAGATACTCGGACAGCTGGGCAGGCAAGCACTTCTTACATGGCAAGATTATCCGGAAAGCGAGGGAGGTCAGAGAACAGCTTGAGGATATCATGCAAAAAGAGAAGCTAGACATTCGCGCGTCTGGCACGGACTGGGACGTAATCAGGTATGGATGATTATCCTCTTTCAGCATCTTTAGTACGTAGATATTGAACGTGACTTTGGAACCGCAGGAAGTGCATCTGTTCTGGCTTCTTCCATCAAGCTGCAAAAGCCAAGGGCATGGCAGAATACTTGAACCTACGGACAGGTACACCCATGCATCTACATCCTACATCAGCCCTCTTCGGTCTGGGAACACCGCCCGAGTACATCGTTTATCACGGTATGTCTAGCATTAGCGAGTATCCGAGGAATATATGCTTACATTCTGTTTGACTTTACATAGAACTCATTCTCACCTCGAAGCAATACTGCAGCATCGTCACGGCTGTAGATCCCACCTGGCTAGCCGATGTCGGAGCAGTCTTCTATAGTGTCCGACACCAGCATTTCTCCGACAAGCAACGTAAAGTCATTCACAAAGACTTCAGCAAGCAGAGCGAGCTGGAAGCAGAGATGGCAAAAGATGCTGCACAAGCTGAAGCCGACCGCCTGGATCAGCTCAGAGCGGAGAAAGCCGCCGCAGCGACTCCGAGGGTGGCAACGAGTAAGTAGTCTAAAAGAAATTATGCTGCAATGTCGCTAAGTTGATTTCTGTGCAGTTGGTGCTCTCACACCTCGCCGACAAGTCCGCCGCGTTGGTATCTGAGTCACGGCAGGGCTGTAATGTATAGTGATCGTATAGTATAGTTATTATCTGTCTTCTATGTTTGTGTTGTTTCTGCGTATACATGGAGATTCTTCACCATCCTTCCCATACTCTTCTTCTTCTTCCCTCCCCACCACCTCTGACCTCCCCGTCTTCCCTTCATCAAGAGCCTCGATGAGCACCTCGCAGAAGTGCCACTGTCCCCCTCTCTTCTATCCACGCGCCCTTGTAAGTCTCGTTCGCTTGCTCCCCGCTTTGCGAGCGCACGCACCTCGATCACTCGCAGGCGTGTCAATGACTGAGAAACCGACAGCATCGAACAATAGAGCAAGACGACACGGAAGAATCGTCGAACAGTAGCAGCGATGAATCAGATACAGCGACCAAAGGCGAAGAAGCAGCTACCGCGCAGTCCGAGGACCAGGAAATGCGGCTCGTCGAGGACTCGCACGATATCTTTCTAAGCTCTACAACACCATTTACGTTCGTCGATGACATCCCACCACTTCCTGAAGCGACAAAGCAGGATGCTGCCGAAGAAGCTGTCGCGCCGGTCAACGTGTCTCACGGCGAGAAGATGGACGCGCTGCTCGACATCATCTGCGCAACTCCCTTTGAAGTTCTACGAGAGCTCAAGCGGGAAGCAAGCAATCGAAAGATTCATGAGCAACAAGTTGTGCAAGCCAAGCCTACCTCATCAAACAAGCTTCAGCCTGCCTCGGCATCTGATGCTCTGCCATATCATCAAAGCATAGAGAACGCAAGCTCGAAGGAGGCCTTGGGGCATTTACATCAAAGTCTGATTGAAGACTTCCTTGCTCTACAAGATTACGAGTGTACAGTGGAGGAGACTATCGCCCCTCTGCCTCGACTGCCGTTTCCGGATGGCTTCCATGTCAAGAGCAGCCTGCCAGTACTGTGTGCCGTCTGGGATGCTGCTATCGACACAGAACAAGCCTGCTACGAGATCGCAATTACCTCAAGCATATCGGCAGAAGTTCTGGATAGTTATAATGAAGTCGAAGATCAGTCAACAACGTCGCACATTGGTACTTGTGCAGATCTGCCAAACCGAATGGAAGGGTTGCAACTTGCGATGCTAGGGCAGAAGCCTGAGTACGGTTCATACTCACTCTGATATCACGAAGGCTCTCATTAATGCTCGTAACAGATACAAGTGGTGGGAACTCATTCGACCGGCTATCCTCGAACTGCAGGCTACAACCGGTAGGGAGTTTTTCAATTATGCGGACATACATACGCTCATTCAGGGACGCTTTCTGTAAGTGGCCATAACATCTGAAAAGATTGCTGCGGGAGCTGACACGACTCTCGGCCAAAGTTACTATTCCTGCGGTGATGTCGCAGATCAGGCTCTCGTGCGTGGATGACCTGACCTTTGAAGTATCGAAGTCTGACTTCAGGTACTTGCAGGAGTCGATCAAGGCTACTCTCCGAGGAGGCCACAAAGCCTGCTTCATCAAGCACGACACCTTCGAAGGCCGCTCGAAACGCCTTCTCTTCGGCTGCGACCCATCTATAGATCCCCGTGTCAGAATATATCAAGACAAAACACCTCTACCCATAGATGCGTGGAGCGAGGCGGGAGAAAATGCAGTTCCGGTTGCGACTGGAAAGGCCAAACGAAAGCGAAAGACTGCGACACCAAGTGCCCCAGGACAAGATCAGAAAGTGAAGAGAAGGAAGAGGGAGACAAGTACAGTCAGCAAGCAGTAAGACTCGCAAGGGGTGCGCCAGGAAAAGGTTGTGACGAAGTTTACGAGAAATACACGAATGCACGGGTGGCATGCTGGGCGCTACGGTGGGAGATGCATAGTATGCACGATGGGAAGACGGAGGGATGGAACTGGAAGACAGCTTCACAGCAAGGAACGAGCATAACGCATTAACGAGAATGAGATCCAAGTACAGCCCACGGAGTAGAGGCGATGACGCGTAGTAGATATCCAGCAATTCATAGCTCCATGCTCACACAGACAGCCCGCTTTGCACCTTTGACGTGGCCCCATTGCGTGTCAACAAAGTGCCTGTTCAGCTCTGACCGCATCTTTCCTTCTGCTTCTTCGCTTCACGCAATGAACGCCCTTTACACGCATGCACTGCGGCAGACATCAAGCATCACTTCTGATCTCCAGGTCCTCGAAAACAGCCTGCGCGGTGGATCCAGCAACGGGGAAGCAGGCTCGAGCCATTCGACATCTCTTCAAGGGAACGGCGTCGACACGACGAGCTTGAATGGACAGATTGTAGCTTCTCTGGCTGCGCTGCAGAGGACCGTGGACGACTACGAGAACATGGCCAGGCGAGAGCTTATCGAAGCCAACAAGGGCAAAGCTGCAAAGTTGGCAGCAACTCTTTGAACAGCCATACCTTCCAGTACTGACTTTGTGAATGTGCAAATCTTGATAGTCGTGCTGAGCGGATACGAGGGGATTATACCGAGCTCAAGAAACAATATGACAAGCTCAAGCAGACCCAAGCGACCCAGGTACGCGCCGGCTTGCTGCTTGCTGGAGAATGTGCAGTCAAGCTGAAGGACGTCCTATTGCAACAGCAAAGCGAAAACAACCGCGCTGCCCTCTTCTCATCAAGCGTGTCTGCCGGCGCAAGCCCGACTGCTACGATGCAGAGGCGGACAGTAACTCCTCACCATTACAATAATCAGAATACCACCTCCGAATCACCCTTCTCATTACCACCTCGTCCGCCCAGCCAGTCCAGTGGAAGAGGATCGCGATCTCTGTATACTCCCCGGACAACTGCTGCCTTGGAGGAAAACTCTTTTATCAATGATACCGGGAATCAGTTGGACGCGTATATAGCGCAGGGTCAAGCGATACTGGGCAACTTGGGCAACCAGCGGGATGTGCTGAAAGGTAGGCCATCCTCCCTGATATTGTAATAATGCATTGCTGACGTATTGTTGGATACAGGTACACAGCGGCGGCTTCTCTCGGCCGCTAATACGCTCGGTCTGTCACGAAACACGATAAACTTTATCGAACGACGCGGCAAAGGCGACATGGCAGTCCTGATCGCTGGGGCACTCTTCACGCTCATATGCTTCGGTCTCATCATTCGGTATCTCGGTTAGGACAAAACAAAACAAGTCTTGCTTCCCTGCTGCGGACATAACAGACTGGGCTTCTAAAGACAGCCGAGAAATAGGCTTTTCATGGTCTGCTCGACACGCATGCAGTGGTATGGTAATCCTCATGCGCCGAGACTGCTTATGCATATTGGAGCCACCTTATGGCGCCTGCCAAGAGCCGGAAAATGGTGCTTTCGGTCAACAAAGCTATATCTGGTCGCAGGCACAACACTGCCAACAAGCTTACTTGATAACGTGGATAAGGTTATCGCTCGTTGTACGTACACCCTCTTTGGGTTTATCGTTGTTATCCACCTCGCCGAATAGTCGCCATCAACCATACTGGAAACTCTGAAAAGCCGCTGACCCGGAGCGGGAACTTTTTCCAACGTTGCCGTGATTTGCACTACGTATGTTCGCCATGCATTCTATCCTAATAATCAGCTCGCTCTACACTTTCTCGCTGCCTCTCCTGCCCTAGCTCTGCTCTGCTTTCATCCAGCAACCTGACTTGCGCCCAGTCTCAATCGACCTTCAAAACTCAAGCCATACAATGTTAATGATGGACATGAACAGCAAGGCGTATGAAGCCCCATAAGTTGCGCGCGGAGCTATGGACATCTATAAGCCCGAAACTCGACATGGAGCATCCGACCCTCCATTCTTTACAAGGCAGAATACGCTCCCTTCGTAATGCCATGACTGGATAGCTGCATTGCAGCATAGCTGTGCGGATGGATGCGCGACCAAATTAGTTCACCAAAGGAACACTTCGAGCAGATGGGATGATCGTCGGATCGCCGCAAAGCGCCAGGAGAGCCTATGACCGACATTGCCTAGCGTCACCGAGCTTCTGGACCCTTTACTGAGCTAGGCCTCATCTGTTTGGACTGCCAATGGGCTGAGGTGAGGTGAGCGTGTGCGTCCTGTCCGTGTCAGCCGGATTTCCAGGCTGAGACAGGTGCTTGACGCGTGAACTCAGAGACCTTATAGCGTTAGGACAGGGCGCTAGAAGACCAAGCCTAGAAATGCATCACCGAGCTTCAGAACCAAACACAGCGGTCTCTTCGCCATCTCTTCGTTGCGGTGTCGATTTTGGGTGCTGTGCTGGCTCAAACTGCTCCATTACCTCCCTTCATACATCCAAAGGCAGCACAATCAGGTCGCACAGGGTTGTTGGATCCAAGTTAGCTATCCAGCCTGCTTACTCACGTCCTGCTCGAATGCATCGGCGATAGAGCTCCAATTCGGACCACCGTCAGCCTGCTTTTGCGGTACATCGTATATACGAGGACATACAGCTTGGCTTAGCTGGGCGCCGAGGTAAGCACATGCTTGCGATGAAGTAGACAGAGGTGGTGATACGAGAAAGCCAGGCGGACAAACAGCATAGCATCATCATCGAACTTTGTGCAGAGGCACAGCAGTACTGCTCTTTTGCTGTACGGAACCGCCTTTCGCGGATGACTACACTTGACAACCAAACGAAAAGCGCCCAAGTCGAAGCCGCAGAGCCGCGAGTCGTACCGTGTCCTTCGGCCAACGATAAATACCAAATTCAGTAAACGCTTCTATCTCTCTTTCTTCTTCATTTTCCTTATTTCGCAAAAGAGTCCCACACTACGTCGCTGCCGGTCTCCTCCTACCTGTCGAAGGCGCCAGAGTTGACAGGTGCGTAAAGTGCAAACACGTGCCCGACTGTCAGACAAATTACTAAATTTGGCTTGTCGAACACATGCAACAGTGAGCGATAGGGTATGCTCTCGCAGCAATATAGCTCGAAAGCACTCTACACGCAAGCTACAGAGGAATAGCCGTGTGCCCGGGACCAGACTCCAGCAGCCAACTTGATCGTAGAAGACACGCGTATTCTCGGCTATACCTACATTTGAGGTACAATTACAAACTCGATCGTACTGCCACTAGATAAGGACTTACATACATAGCAAGTGTGGGAACGTCCACGGCGGCAGAAGACGTCTATTTTCCTCGCTGTTCGAGTCTGTTTTGACAGTCTGGGCTCAAACGCTTCTTCTACATACATCAATCTGCAGCACAGGCTTCCTTTTGTTCAGACTGAACGAACCGTCGTCCAGTTTGCGGTTACGCCCGAGCTCCCCTGGGACTTCCTCCGCTTCCTCTCCTCTCTTCTGAGACTCGGTTGCAGATATATAGCGCAGTAAGAGGCACGCGTGTAAGCAAGAATCCCACCGGTCCTAGGACATCACGGGTTGCTGAGATATACGTAAGTTATCTGCATCTCGTCTATCATAATCCCTAACAACGTACACCGACAGTCTCGGTAACGCCGATCTCCCGCTTTGGCGCGGCTGTTTCAGGCCCTTTCTACCCAAACAAGTTCGTCAAGATTCAGTACATATTCGCCTCCGACCTCTTTATGGAGGATAGCGCAGACGACGCATTCCTGCGACCTCGAACTGCCAATAGTGCCTGGAGTTCGTCACGACGTGGAAGCAACAACAGTCAGTACTCCACGTCACCTGGCTTAAGCATAGAGGGCTTCAGCCCTTACGATCCAAATCAATACGAAGATTTGGCCCATCCATCTTTTATGATTGGCGACAGCGATATTCCCATGGTATCGTCGAATGAGAGCGCAGCTCTCAACGGATTCAGTAGTCATAATACAGGAAGACTGCTCTTCCCAGAGTCTGATCCTTCTTTGTCCCCTCCATCATGGCCGCTGGATCGCCGACCAAGCGTTAGTTCTGCATCTGGAGCCAGAGGCACAGGCATGCAGCAGTATGAGAATTACTCTTACGCACTAACGCAGCAATCCCCGGCGCTACTCTCCTCACGGTCGGACTCCATCTTGGAGTCAGATACGTACCGCATGCTTTTCGGGCCATACGATGATCGTCTCCAAAAGACCCAGTCATCGACACAGAGAATCGCCTCCCCACGTCCTGGCTCGAATGGTGCTCGCGCTGGGATGTCGCTTTCGCCTTCAGCTTTCCGCCTGCCAGCAAATTCGTCTTCATCCTCGTCATCGTCCTCCCTATCTTCCTTTGCGACACAACAGACATCTTCTTATTCTTCTGGCGGATTCGTCGACCCTACGGTACTCACGCTGCCAGGCGGGTCCAACTCCACCTTCGGTGGTCTGCCTACAGCGACGCGATCCAGATCTGCAATAACTCGGCAGCGTAGTACTCGGGAGCTCGGAGCGCACCGTGCACCCAGTCAACCGCTTCCTACCTCAACAGTCTCTCCATTTTCAAACTTCAGTGCTCCAACTTCGACTTACAACAGCCCTGACCTCTTTGGAAACATCAACTCAGCCTCTCATTCTGCTTCATACCCGCAAAGTAGTCATAGCACCAGGCTAGACTCGCATCAGCATCGTGCAGCATATCCTCCACCACTGTCTACTCCGCTTCCACTCTTTTCGGAATCTGGAAGCAGACCTTTGAATCGAAGGAGTAGTCACAGTGATCTTTCGGCGCCAGCTTTGCAGGGTCAAGGCTCCTACAGACCTGGTGCAGTGCCTGGCCCACCCAGACGTAATCCGGCAGGCCCAATGTTGCAATCAAAGCGACGATACGGTACCGTTACGGGCGCGAACATGCGTGGACTGTACACTCCTGAATCTGTAGATGCTGCTTATCCTGGAGAATGGGGCCTAGGTAAGCACGACATCGTCCTCCTTTGTGTTGCCTGCAATGACTGATCTCGGCTCTTCCTGTCTGCAGCTTTCAGGTGACGACTTGGGACCGTAACCTTCCAGCATCTTCCGACACGACTGGTCACCGTGTCGGCTTCACCCAGGTTGGATCAAGCCTTTGGAGGTTTTCCGAGCATTATTCTAAACTACGTGTTAATAGATCAGCTCTTCAACAAGCAGTGTAGCATATGAACAAAGCCGCGTGCTCATGGACACTTTAGGCATACATAGCTGTATTGACTATCATAGATCATCTGTCTTACTAGATCGGACTAGAAACCGGTGCTTTATTATCATTTCAATCTTCAATGTAGATACACATGGTCTTAGAGCTCAGCATATAAGCTAATGCTTCTACATTTCTATGCGAGATTGGTCGAGGCTTGGCTTCTTTGAATTCCATTGCACTGCGTTCTATCTTCGCACGATGCTCTGCTAATCTGACCATATCCCGACAACGCTGCATTACACCACATAGTACAAGAACATAGCGCGTTGCGCTTCGCGAGCTAGCGAGCAAGCAAGCAAGCATACTTGGCGACTGCGGTTTGGCAATCCGAGTTGATTCTGGCAAGCACAAGACCAGCGAAGGACCCACAGCATCATCAACACAGTACTATCAGTCACTCTACGCTGTATCCTGCCTATGACTCTCGTTCGAATGGCGCTTTAGATCCGACCTTACGATATGAACGACTACGACTCTCCAGGCGCGCAGGGCGCATCCGCGAACGATTATAACGACAATGATAGCGATATGCAGCAGACGAGCGGGTTGGAGCGGCCCAATACGCGTCCGACCACGCCGAGAAAGCTTGCGGTGGATCAGCTGCGCAGGGCAGCATCGCTAAGGGATGGCAAACAAGGTGGAGCAATTTCAAGGAGCAACAGTACAGCATCAGGCGCCAGCCCGCGAGTCGCTAGAATGGGACTTGAGCGTAGTGCAAGTGATGCGGCTAGGCGAATTGCAATGGCCAAATTGACGGGAGAAAAGATTGTAGCGTAAGTCTTACGACTCTATGTCCTTTGCACTGCTGTCCACGCGCTGACTCATCGCAATCACCGCCTTGCGACTTACCTCTGATTTTCCCTATGCAGACCGCCCGAGTACACATCACCGAAGACACCTCTGCCTTCTGGGCCTCTGCCATCATTAGCCGAGCTTCAAGCAAGACATGAGCAACGTCTCGCTATGAAGTCGCCCCCGCCAGGCTTTACGCCAGATTCAGCAACCTATTTACAGCGCGCTGCCAGTTCAGCGTCCTCGGGCGGACATATGCTTTCGCGCCAGCCTTCATCAAGTGGTGGGAGTCACGAAAATCACGCCCTGTCGGGCTATACATCGCCAATGTCGCGTAGCCAAAGCATGAGGGATACGGAGGGCCGCACAGAGGACGAGACGGCTTTCGACAGCAATGAGAATGGTACTGAAGGAGACCATGATCAGAAGCGGACAGAGGAGCGCCAAGAAGCCAGATCGAACCTGATAAGAAAGCTCTCCAGAGGAAGGTTGGCAGCGGGTGTGCCGGCAGCATCGAAAGACCAAGAGGCATCAGGCTCATCTTCACCATCCTCTACTTCAGGCACCAGTCTGCAGAGGCGGCCCTCTCTAGCGGAGATGTTGGCGAAAGCGGAAGCACGCAAAGCAGCTTTAGCTCAGAAAACAGATCAAGTCGCCGATCCGGGCTTCAGTACATTAACGCAAGCCATCGATAATTCGCAGCCAACTTACATCACTGCAGCGGCCAATGTCGCAACACCAGATAAAAGTCTGTACGCGCATATTCCGGTGCCACCCACGCCAGAAGATGGTCGTTCACCTTCACGTCAAGGCCTTTCTCGTAAGCCTAGCTTACCAACCCACGAGAACCTGTATTCGCCAGCTTCTACAAGCAGCCAGCCGTACAGGCATACTATACAGCAAGATCGCGATTCGCACTTTGCTGGCTCGCAAGGGGAAGACAATTTCGACCTAGAATACGAATACAGCAATACCCTGAGTCGAAGTGAGAGTGGCATATCGCCTGACTTCGCTCAACAAGGCCGTTACCCAATGACCGCCTCGACAGTTCAATCTCCTCCTCCTCCTCCCGTACCGGACAAGCACAACCAAGTGCAGGAGAACATCTTTCAATCGCCTCCGGATAGTCCACTCGATGCCAAGATGTTACCTGGCAGCTCCCAAGCTACTCAGCACCAAAATCTATTCGCGGCCGCAGCGGCAATCACTGCTTCGAACGCCAAAGTTGCTGTTCCTGAGCATGTTGCAGATGACATAGAGCCTTCGAGACGGAACGACGATGCTCTGCCCGAAACTCCAGACACCCTGTCTCCCGCATCGAACACTTCGCCAATAGCAGGAACCCTACGACACCAAGCCACCAGTCCACCCCAACAGGACATCTCGAGTCATTGGACCGAGCACCCCGGCAGAACTATGGCAGATAGTCTACAGGCTAATAGGGCACTATATCCGACTCCATTCTCGTTCCTACGCCAACATGGGCACCAAGGCAATCCGTCGACTGATAGCTTTCCAGTATCAGTTGCTGGATCCCAAGCTTCTCGGCATTTACACAATTCTACAGTCACATCGGACAAGTATGATGTACCGGAAGAATTGGCCGATGTCGACGGCTCTACCGATCACTTCTCTTTCAATCAGTCAACGCTACCCTTGCGGTCAGAGAGACCCGTGCAGCCAACACCCAGTGCTGCGTACCGCTTCCCAACGCCGCAGCTGACTAGTCAGTCCACTCATTCAGTACGCCATTCATAATATTCATGTTCGAGCTGCCCAGCCTGACCGAATTTCGTGACAGAGGAACAATTCGCTAAAGTCTGGTGAAAGACTAGACAGTAGAATGGAAACTATGATTCACCAGCTGGAAGCCATGCAGGCTGCAGAATCTCACAAGGATAATCCTAATGGACGGTCTGGGTGAGTCTCGACCTTGAATTGGTGGCATTAGCTGATCTCCCCCTTGCAGCCGACCGGCTAATCCGCTGCACATGTTCGATTCGCAGGCACAACAAGACAACCTCTCTGCCCCATCTGCTGCTCTAATGCAGCCACAAACCTCCGCATCTGCTCTGCATCAGTTTCATGCAACCCACGAGCCTGTTCTACCAATTCCGCACGAGCTGGCGCCCTCATCGACAGCTCCCACCGCTAGCGGTGCATATCACTCTCGAATGGACACAGCTGGACGATCCGATTCTGAGCTTGTAATGGGGAACGTGCACGATTCCGCGAGTGCGATAGCCGAACTTCGGGACCTCCAAGAAGAGTATCAGCCGATAGGGAGCGGACCAGATCCCTGGGCTCAGCGCAGATCCTCAGCATCTTCGATCGATTCTCATCACGAACTGGCTCTTCTCCCGGATAGAGAGCCACCCAAGAATGAGGCGAAAGAGAAGGTGATGCAGCGCTTGAGCCATTTACTTTCTGGCTATGCACAGCCGAAAAGCCCTATCAAGCTGGATACGCCCCCACGTCAGCTGCTGCTTCACTCGCCCGTGCTGCAAGTAGTCAACGCCAACACCGTCAAAGACAGGTATCTCTATCTCTTTAATGACCTCCTCGTGATCGCAAAGCCCTTGGTTGAGGACGATGTGAACGGGGAGCCTATTATTCCACATTTGGACACCAAATTCTTGGTCAAAAGCATCGTCGAGTTACCGAAGCTCAAGCTTACCGCTCAAGCTGCTGAAAGTACGGAAGATTCGGTCAACAAGCGGAAGCATCCCTTGCTGCTCACATTCGTCGATCGGTAGGCTACTTCTGCCGGGTACGAAATGGACTGCGCTGACACTCATAGTCAGGTTTGCAAACGATCCGCGCAAAGCAATCGCCGCACTCATTGCCAAAGCTGGTCTCTCCAACGATGCAGCAACCATCGCCAACCTACTCTTCCGGAATCCAGAGCTCAATCGCTCGCAGCTAGGTGCCTATCTTTCTAGCAGGGAGCAGAAGCATGTTATGAAAGCATATTGCGAGCGATTTCGGCTGGCCGGCATTCGCATCGAGGACGCTCTTCGAGTCTTTCTGGGCTCGTTGCGCCTTCCAAACGATTATGCCGCAGCAGAGTACCTGCTCAGCGTCTTTGCAAGTCAATGGTTGCTCAGTAATCCTGGCACAGGCATGTCCAACGACAGTGTCTATGCCACCAAGCTTGTCATATCAATGATGGAGCTCAACGACGCTCTTCACTCTGGGATAGACGACGAAACCGCTGCTGCTGGTAACCTCTTCAGCTTTCCCAACCATGCCATCACGGTTGGGGATTTCATAGCTGCTTTCAGACTGAAAGATCCTCACGGTGCTCTGCCAGACGAGAATCTGACACGCATCTATCTGGCCATCCGCAAGAATCGGCTACAACAGGCTGCAGACAACTCCATCGCTAGCGTATCTCCAGAGCTCGAGACCATCTTCCATCCTGCCAAGCTTCCCAGCCGGCTCACCTACAGAGTTCCTTCCGAAAACATCTCTATCACTATACCCAAACCCGATCCTAAATTCTCCATCCGCTTAGTTGGTCAAGACATGCGCTTCGAACCTACGGTTCTGACTTTTGCACGTAGTCGAACAGCTACCTTCCGCATCACGCCTACTGCGCTAGGCAGTAGAGCTGTCCTTTTCGTCAAGCTCGGCAGCAATGCTCACTTTTATCGGAATCTTCCAATCAACAAGACTTTCTCGGTCGAGAGGGCGTTCATGTCACACACGTTCCAGATCGCCTTCGTCAATCACCTCAACGTGAAGAGAAAGTACCTGTTCAGTCTCTCTGCGGCAGAAGCCAAATTCAATTGGATAGACACGCTGCGGCAGTGTATCGAGAACTCGCCGGTGCAGCAGGCATCTACGCCAAGAGCAGCAAAAGTCACGGAAGCTGTATCCCTTCAGGTCTTGCGAGATGCGCTCATTGCGCCAGAAGAAGTGGCGCCAGTACTAGTCAACAAGCCGCTTCTGAGCAATGTCCAGAGCGGAAGACTGCAAAGCCCTCCGAACTCGCGTGGCGGTGTGCGGACAGCTGGCGGGCTCCAAAGATCCAACTCCTTCTCTAAAACCTACTCACATGGTGCAGGCAAGGCTGAGGTCGATCTTGGTGAGAGGCGGCCTTCAGCACATACAACGCTTCCAGGGGCATCCAGCCTGCACGCCACTACTGCAGCAAGTATGGCTCGCAGAGGAAGTCGCGACGATGTGCACACTGCCCATGCCAAGGCTGGTACCGAAATTGTGCATATCGTTCAGCAAAACTCGCTCATGCCGCTCGTCCTGGGCTTCGTCAGCGCAGGATTGGGAGTCGATGCTATGCCTAGAAAGCCTGTCCTGCCCGAGACGGTAATGTCACAAACGACACCGCCGCAGGCGAGAGGCACAGGGCGTTTTCGAGGCCTTTGATTTTTGATTGATAAGTAGTGGATAGTGGGAAGTTCTGTTGTTGCAACAATTACTAGACGGACAGATCACAAGATGCAAGGCATCCTGCATACATCATCAGGACCGAAGACAAAACCCGGCTTCCTCGTGCGCTAATCTAGGCGCATCGACTGATCTAATGTGCTGGGAGCATTTACTGCTGTTCGGATGATGGTCCCGTTGCCGCTTCCGTTGATTGGCAGTGGCGTCAAACAGCGCTGGATGTGATCCTGTACATCTTGCCAATGGTTGTGCAAGACGTGCGTTGGTCTGGGATCGTGCGAGATTTTGACTAACAGCAATGAGAGTCATTTAGCATCGCCAAGGCTGAGCGAGCGCTCGTTGGCCTGCTACGCACCATTGCCGTATCGTTTGCCCTGCGTTACTTCATCCAATTCGGCGACGTGAACCGCAGGGAAGATAGCGAGCGACCGTCCATGGAACCAGTCTCGTAACCCTGGAAGTTGCGTTTTGGTAGCCAAGCGCATAGGAGGATTGCTTCCATGTAGAAGGACGACCGATTTGACCAAGTCACTGTCAAGCATAGCGGTCCCTGTATTGGCAGCGGCTCAGCTTCGAAAAGTAGAGGACGCCAGATGTAGCTGGTGCGCACCATAAGTATTGATCAAGTTTACGATGGCATTACAGCCCAAGCTGTGTCCGATGAAGACCACATTTTGCGCATTGAGTGCAAGCCTAGAGATTCTGTAAGCCTTGACAATCTAAGACGAGCTATTTCGATGGCCTGCTCACTTGATCACATTGACCCAAACATATTCGAGGAATCTAAATTCTTGCTTGGCCAGTTCTATGCGGTCGCGCTTTTGCAGGGCAATCTCAGCAAGGCACGCAGCAGGAGATACGAAGTTGCTCACGCCTATAACCCTGTCGCTGTGAGGCAGCAGGTTGACGTCCACGAGAGCATACTCCTTGCCAAGTGTCCACTCCACAATGCGACTTGAGACGTCCAGCTGTATACCTGCCTTAGCCGGAGAATAGCACAAAAAAGAAAGGCACTGACGAGGAAAGAGTTCTCGAGATTGACGTCTGATGATATGGGATTGATTTCGGCATAGATATGACCACTTCATATTTCTCAATTAGCCTTGCGGTGTCAATGCAGGATGATTCGGCTTACATATCGTGAGCGAGCACTACTATCGTATCAGTCGTGAAAACGTTGTCGCTGGCGGGACAAAGTCAGTATACGATCGGTGCTGTGATTAGGAAACCGACGTGATGAGCATTTGATCTTTGAACAGGTCTTCTAGCACCGGGTTCGATATGGGCACATTGTAAAGCTTGTGGGTATGATATAAGTGGTGTGTGCGATGCGCCTTGAGTACCTCTGCAACATTTATCTCAGTCAGATAGCTTTAGAGGTGATCAGATTAGTCTACTTACCGCTCAGTGGTGTAACATCCCCGATTTCCGAGAGGTCTGGTGAAAATATCAGCTCGGCGCACGAAACTCAATGCACTCTGCCTTACCTAACCGATCAGGCATCGTGGGTCGGATACTCTTCCAATATTTGCTCTGCTGCGCTGCGACTACGTGTGTAGTCATCGTTGCAGAAGCGGAAGCCGTCATACTCTCCAGTGTAGGCGGAGTCTCCCCAAGGAGCACTTTGATGCACTCAAGAGCCGAATTGGCGACGGAGTCGACGTTGTAACCACCCTGTACGAGCGTGATTAGCGCGACACACAGCGGATCATGCAATTTAGCCTACTTCAAGTGCTACAACCATCTTCCCTCCCGCTAGAGCGGATAGCATATGTGTCATGTGGGCGTAGCCAGCTGGAGTAACATCGCATCGTCCAAGCGTGTCCCCTCGAGCAGCGTCAAAACCAGCCGAGACTGTATGTGTAAAGCGTAATCAGCCTTTGACGGACAAAAGAGATTCCGACATGATCGCACCTATCACGAAATCGGGTGCGAACTCGTATGCTATAGGCATGACGATTCTTTGAAAGGCGTACAGATAGTCTGCATCGCCCATCCCATCGTCTTCCCAAGGGATATTGACAGAGCTTTAAATGAGCATATATCAGCCAACATCTGTATCTAAGATGGTAGCACCTACGTCCCGCGACCTGGTCCTTGACCAGACATTTCAGCTGAACCGTACGGACCGCCCGGATAGAATGATCCTCCTTCATGCAGATGTATGGATATATAGAGCACACTAGGATCTGTCCAAAAGTGCTTCTGCGTCCCGTTGCCTATCAGACGGAAGTGGAATTTCAGCTTCATTAGTCAAAAGCATGCGATGTTTCCAAAGTCTACCATGATGTACGTCCCTGTGTTCAAATAACGTTAGTATGTGTTTTGCTGCGGTTCTAAGCGATCATATGCACCAGTCCAGTATCAAGACTTTCTTGATCGTTTCAGGATAGTAATATTTTAGCCACTCCGCCGCTACTGCCGCGTTGTTCTGATGTACTTAAGCTTCAGTTGCGTATATTTCTGGAGGACGGCAAGGTGATCTTACAAAGAAACAAAAGCCCATCTCCTGATCTGGCTCCGCGTGGTGTCCTGGTGGACTAGAGATGGTTATACAGGGTCAGCAGAGCAGTCTCTTCCAACAAGATAATCAGCCGTACCGCACAATAGCAAAAGCATTCTGTATTCGATCCTCTGCGACCGCTCGACATGTTTCGATAACGCCTCCAAGCGCTAACCGTGCGCATAGGGGTGAATACTCGTTCACGTATAAGGAAAGGAATGAGAAAAGATTCTTGTTGGCCGCATAGAATTCTGGTATTTGGACTGTCGAGGGTGTTCAACCTCCTGCTAGTAAGCCCGCGGTGGTCCGGAGCGCACCTGCAAATGCTTCAACTCGGTCCCATAGCTCTTCAGTATGCACCAGCATAGCTTCAGCCTTTGATGCTTCTCTGATTGCTACTTTCTGCATTCTAGCTAGATATCTCCCTCCTTCAGCCTCTGTCGAGCAAACAGCATCAGCTCGATGCCCACGCATTGTAGCTGCACCAACATGCCTGCAAGTCTCTGAAACGTTCGCACTATCCGCTCGGGCACTTCGGGATGTGTATCGTTTTCGTCCTCTGGATCTGGTCGGTACGTGTGGAGGGTCATCTGAAAGTCGTAGCAGTAGCCTGAACACGCGTAGGGCATGCATTAGAATAGATGGAACGATTGCGACATCATGATGGGCGCGCTTGCCGGTTCTAAACCTCTTCAGAGCCGGATGGTTGACATTATAGACACTCCTCGCGCGATGTTGGGGATTATCCATCGTGGCAGACCGATTGCGAGCATCTTCGTCGTTGTTTCCATTGATATACGAGCTACGTTGCGCGTTCTCGCTGCCATTGACGGGGCCGTCTCTTGCGATAGGAAAGACTTGCTTTGCCGTAACAGTGATGGCATCCTGAGTCTGCACCGTGTCAATACTGGTATAAGGGATTCTTGACGGTCCTGCGACCGCGTTGGCGTCCATAGCTGGCCAGCAAAGGCCAGAAAGGTCGAAAGCAAAGAGCTGGTGGTGGTTGCTCTCAAACATACTCGCTTGCGGTTCGCAAACGCGCGCAATCTTCTGGTCATGATTCGCAGCTACTGAAAACGAGACAGCTTCCAATCATGTCCTGGTCCGAGTACTCAAAGGCATACTTTCCTCACTCGCAATGCCTGGCTTTCGATACCCATGCCGAGCTCCTCTGGTCTGGCAGCTTGACCGGCTATGTTCAATCGCACTTTACCCAGAAGCACTATAATCTTGCTAGATACACTTCCTACAGAGGCCATGTCCCGGGCCCGACAAGAGAAGTGATCGCAGACGATAGAGGCGTTCTCTCCGTGGGCGGATCCGTCAAGCTCGCAAACCGCAGAGGGTTAGCTCTTTGGAACGTACAGTCAGTACAAATCACTCGCAGAAACCTGAAAGGCGTCAGGTCGGAAACCGGCTGATCCGTCTATGACGATCTTTCCTGAACATAGCGAGTCTGGCAACTTTACGAGCGCCTGTTTCTCTAATGCAGCCGCTTCAGAAGTTGTCGCGGGCGGGATGAACCCGCTAGGCGGGATACAGCCTGATCTGCATCTCATCAATGCAAGCACAGGTACAATCCTGCGAAAGGTTTGCGCAACTTCCTATACCCTTGTTTCTCTATACTCACTATTTTCTGTTTGGTAGATGCCCAGTCCTTCCCCGATATTGTTCATGCGACGGTCCAACCTCTTATGTTGCGGCCATGCGGATGGGCAGATAGTCTTGCGTGACCCTCGGTCTTTGCGACTAGAGCAAACGATAAACGCTCATATGAATGGTCTCTCTGGCCTTGAGGCTGACGGGACATATCTGTATAGCTTTGGCTATGCCATAAGGTGTGAATCGCTTTGTGTCAGCCTTACTTGGGCTAACTGTGCAACCAGACACGGCGTACCTGTCATCGATCCTCTTGTCAAGATGTACGATGTGCGGGCGATGCGACCTCTTCCTCCCATCTCCTTTCCTTCCCTACCAGCTTTCGTGCGCCCGCATCCTCGCAACTCGTCCATGGTAGCCGTTGTATCTGCCCAAGGACAAGGTCAAGTCACGGATGTCACAAATCCGGCTGCAGTACAATTTTTCTCAGTAGAAACGGAATCGTACCTGACTACCATGGCGATGGCTTCTACGGGTGAAGCAATGGCGTTCATGGATGCCGATAGCATACTTCATATATGGTCAACGGCGGAGCAAGGCATCGAGCCTCGCTTCTCCCGATTCTCCGATAGCATAGATGTGCCTGAACCGCCCGAACCACTGAAGAGAGTCGATTGGAGCTCCGAGACTCCTCTCAGCATGATCGGCATGCCATACTACGACCAACCACTTCTTTCCATCATACCTTGGACCAACTACTCTTCGCCTTATTCTCCTTTTGGACAGCCTCCTCAAAAGGTGGATCCCGCAATACTAGCTACAATGAAGACCGTCGACTTCATTGGGTATGCCGTCAATCCTCGCACATCGAGGCGCAATCAGGCAACGCTGAAAGCGAGTGCTGCTCGCGAAGCTAAGCGGAAGATGGACGTACCCTTGTTCCGAAGCGAGAAGGAGAGGGAACAGGCACATAGACGGAGGTCGCGAAGGCGGAGCGAGCTTGTGAGCAAGCTCAGCTGCTGGGCTGAACAACACGGAATCTAATGATGATACTCCAGAACTCACTTGATACGGATGCCGAGGGGCGTGCTGCTCAAGCGACGATGCCTCGGCACTACCGGAAAGTCGAGATCAAGTATAGCAAGTTCGGTGTCGAAGACTTCGATTTTGCGTTGGTCTCGTCTCACATTTGCTGGTGACCTTATTAAACTAATGACGATCTTATGATTAGCTTCTACAACAAGACGTCATATAGCGGACTAGAGACGCACATCCTTAACTCGTACACAAACTCCCTTTTGCAGGTTTTACGGTTCGTAAGGCCCATACGGAAGCTGGCGGAAGGTCACATCTGGACAAATTGTGCTCGCGAAAATTGCTTCTTGTGCGAAGCAGGATTCTTATTCAAGATGATGCGAGATGCGAAAGGTGTCAATTGCCAAGCAAGCAACTTTTCCAGAGCGTTCTCGTGCAACGCGCAAGGTATGGCCAATGTTTCATAGCAAATACGCTTCAGCTGATTCTCCTTTCAGCTGCTGCACTGGGTCTGATGGATGTTGACGATTCGACCTCACAGGCGGCATACTCTGCGCTCATTCAGATACTCAACCGTTTCCTCCTGGAAGCGATAGGCACCGAATGCGACACTGGAAGACGGAATGTACCGGTCCTGAAAAGTGCACCGAGCGATGGTGTACATACTTCTCCCCTTTCCCAGCTAGTCGGATTCAAAGTCCGGACTACCACATCTTGCTCGAACTGTGGGCATCAAAGCTCTCGCGAAACAACATCGACGGTCCTAGACTTAGTATATCCTCGAAAGGTAATCCGGCGCTCCTGATATCGAGCAACGGTCTGGAAGCTGAGTAAATCGCATCACAGGCTATGTCGAACGAGGTGTCCCTGCCAACCGACTTCGCTTCAATATTCAAAGCCTCTGTCGCTCGTGAGAATGTCACAAAGGCGACCTGTACAGGCTGCCGGCATTTCGCGAATGCTCGAGTTCGACGGCAGCTTACAGGGTCCGAGCTACCTCCTGTTTTGGTTATCAATACGGCTGTTCATACTTCCGACCATATGGAAGTCTGGCTAGATTCTGCAGAGCAAGGATCAGCAGCTCGATTCTTGCAGCCTAGGATCGCCATAAATCGGACGGGAACCCGTGTGAAGACTGTCGAGGCTAGTCAAGAAGCCGATGGTGATGATGACACAATTATATATGAGCTGAGGGTACACGAACTATCACATCTGCACTGGAGTGAGGCTGACCCCCAGTCTTTTAGGCAATGGTAGTCCAGATCCAGGCGGACGATGATCCCGCTCACCTTGTTTCCATTATCAACAGTCAGTAATCTAAAGAGCATCTTACCTTTCTACAATCAGCTAAACCAGTGCCTGACCAATAGTTCCTGCGAGCGAGGGCCCTGTATCCGGGTGGCATGTCTTCAACGATTTCCTTGTTTGTCCTATCGCAGAAGAAGAAGCTCTCGCTTTCCCTGGAACCTGGAAGGTGAATCAGCACGTTGCGCAACGTATCGCCGAGCTGATCCAGCACCCATCAGATTCCGGCAGTGCTGTACTATCAGCGAATAGACAGCGAGACGATCGTGGATTATTCAGCATTAAATGTTCCTCCCGACGTCAATATCTTGCTCAAAGATGTCTCGGTAGCCAAGTAAGCAACATCCTTCTATCGACTCATTATGCCCACCAAAGAGGCTTTGAATAGGCAACGCAAGCCGAACATGGTCAGACAACGCGTTCTTGAAGAGACCGAGCTACCGACACAAGGTACGCTCGTATCGATTGATGCAGAGTTCGTCTCGCTACAACAAGAAGAGGTCGAATATCGATCAGATGGTACAAAGAGCTTGATACGACCAAGCAGGATGACTTTAGCTAGAGTATCGGTCTTGCGAGGAGAAGGAACAGAGACTGGAGTACCGTTCATTGATGATCATATATTGGTGAATGAGCCGATCGTGGACTATCTAACTGAGTTCTCCGGCATCCGGCGTGCGTATGATCTGATCCGAAACGAAACATAGGTTTCCCATTGACAAATTTCTCTAGCTGGCGATCTCGACGCAAACAAGTCGCATCACACCCTCGTACCTGCCAAAGTCGCATACAAGAAGCTGCGTCTGCTAGTGGACCGGGGCTGCACCTTTATTGGACACGGTCTCAACAAAGACTTCCGCATCATCAGTAAGCCTATCCGTACTTCAATCCTACTGTGCCCAAGCTGACGATAGACGACACAGACATCTTCGTACCACCTTCTCAGATAATCGACACTGTCAATATCTACCATCTTCCACATCGGCATCGAAAGATATCTCTGCGATTCTTATCTTGGATTGTTTTGAACCAAGACATCCAGTCTACGGGATCGCACGACTCGATAGAAGATGCTCGAACGGCTTTGCAATTGTATGAAAAGCATTCACAGCTTGAAGCTGAAGGGCAGTGGGAGAAGACCCTTGAAGACATCTACGTGCAAGGCGGCAAGCTGGTAAGTCGGGCCCCCAGCTGTGGAGTGGAGTAAGCTGAATATGCGTAATACTTTCAGTCATGGAAAGTGCCTGGAAGCGAGAAACCGCCCGCTTCACCGTCGATGAACCACCCTCAGCAACTTCCGATGCGGGACAATGCGCATGGAGCAGGTCTCTCGAGAGCGTTGGACAGGATGTACCTCGGAGGCAAGCCTTGAGCTGTTGTAGATGCCAATCGCTCTGTAAAGAGACTTCATCGGCATCGTCAGTAGGCAAGTATTGCTTTTCTTAAGCTGACGCTGTAGTCGTTCACTAGACCCTGGCTAAAACCTTGCTGACCCTGTGCATCTGGCATTTTAAGCTGCGTGGAGTGCTCATGCTCGAGAGAGCAAGCTCAGGCTCTTGTGTCTTCCTAATCCAACACTGATATTGCATTACGAACCTTAGTCTAGCATTGACGAAACTGCACTGCACTGCGAGACCGAAAAACGAGAAAAGACGCTGACGAACAATAACTACGCAAAAGCTAAATGAAAGTAGATCAATAAACGAGTGTGCCCTTGGAAAGATGTAATGAGAAGGTGTAGGCAGGATAAGCCTGATAATATGGTATATGAAAGTGTTTTGGCCAGAGTGGAAGGCGATTCCGTCTAGATCAGACCTGTCGCTGCTAGGTTCTGCTTGATGATGAAGTCTTGTAGGGCCGAAAGAACGAATTTGATCTGTTCCTTGTCCTGCGCACCCACATCAATGCATCAGCACACGCTCTCCACTCTAACAATACCAAGAGTAGATTGCTCACCGTCGCACACGTAAAGTGGCTATACAGCCGCTTGTTCGGATTCTTGAGGAGAGCCGTGAAGTGTCCCAACATGAATTGCGAGGCAGACTGCCAGTCCCCATCACCCTGGTATTGCGGCATGTAGTGTGCCAAGGGAGAGACTTTCAACTTGTCCCGAAAAAGATCGGTCTTGTTGAGGAACAAAACGAGGGAGGATTGGGCGAACCAGCGACTGTTGGAAACGCTGTCCCATAGTGTTGAAGCTTCGTCGATACGGTTGCTATACATACAGACACGATCGATCAGTGAAACACACTGGAGAGGCGGAAGCAAGACGTACGTAGATTCATCTTCGTATAGCGTTTGGTCGTATTCGGACACCGCGACCTGCACGACACGAACGTCAATTCATAGAGCGCAGCCTGATATGTAAGAGAAGGACCCACTATGAAGATCAAGCACTGCACGCCTTCAAAACAGTGGATCCACTTTTTCCTCTCGCTTCTCTGACCACCGACATCAAAGACTCTGTAGATCAAGTCTCGTACTACAAATTTGACTTCTGCGATTCCTGTCGTCTTGACTCGTGCGCGGATGATGTCTTCGTCCGTGGGCACATAGTCGCGTGCGCCTATTCGCTGGACTTCGTTGAAGAAGCTGTAGATCCGATTCCACCATTAGTGAAAAGTAGGTAGAGAGAAGAAATATGAGAGCAAGAGACGCACTATCCCGCCGAATCGTTCAATTGGAAATCCCTACTTCGCGCCACGCAGTTCCTAATAGCTGGATCCTGCCACAAGTGAACAATAGCCATTGTGACTTCGTGAGTAAGCGTCTCATCCATGACTTGAGCATCTTGTACTATCTCGGCATAGTGGGCGTTCTCTTGCGAGAGATTGACTGAAAGACCTAGTTCGGGAAGCGCAGTGAGGACCGTCTGCATTGACTGAAGGGCGTTTGCAGCCATCACTTCGCGGTAGCCCTGGATGCATGCTTATGTCAGTCGGATCACAAGGAAGGTGGAAGTATACGTACGTATCGCTCTTCATCGCCGAAGGGATAGCCATAGTTGAGACGCATCTGCTTGACGACGGTACTGGCGAAGCAGTCGAACATCAGCATAGCTCACAATCTATTGCGGGACAGTAACTCACCTCTTTCCACTCTCTGCATCGTCGAAATCGAGGTCAGCGTCAGGTGAGACCCGCTTTGTAGGAACATAATCAAAAGCAGTGTAACGTACCTCCTGCACCCAGCAAGAGCATCTTGACTTCCTTCCTGATACAGAGCATCAAGTTTCAGCAACATGCGCCTCGCCCAAATACGCCTTGCTCACTTTGATAGCTGCTTGTCCTGGCGCAGCTGCGCCTCGATCTGGTCATTCCTGTATACGAGCACACATATCAGTACCCACCAGACAGGTATAAAATAGTTGTTGGCGATTGTCTTGGCCCGCACGTACCTCTGCTTTGCTTCGTCGTCGCCTACGCCTTTACTTGCACCGCAGCCCATGGTTGACTACTTGATGTAGGATATGATGTGATTGATCAGGAATAAGCGATGATTGTGTGTTCCGTTGCGCTAGAGGAGCAAAGGGTGTTGACAGGTCGCTAGGCCAGGGAGGACGGGGGAAATGTATCGACTAGAGCAGCGTATCCGTGCTTGCTTGCTTGCTTGCGCGTAGAAGGATGGACAGACGAGCTTGAAGCTAGCTAGACCAAGTCTGCTTTAGATGTGGTAAGAGTAGTAGGAGTATTCCGATGTGATGCGACTGCGAAGACAACCGTCGACTTGCGCCGGTCTTTGCTTCTCTTTTCAGAGTTTCAGGTGCTGCTCGAGAAGAGAGCCATGCGACTGTCCAAGGCTCAAGTGTTTTCAGCTCTCGAGCCTGTTCCAAGGGGTTAGCCGGGAGAGGGGGAACAAAGCGTGCTAACCAATGCAATGCATGGCAGGAGAAGGGAGGAGCGGGACCACAGCAGAGAGGAGAAAGCTTGAAGTCTTTGCTTTGCTTTGCTTCTCATCGGCTTCAGCTTGTCCAGCTTCTTCAGCTTCTTCATCCTTTGCTTGACATCTCACTTTGAAAGAGCTCAGGCTCCGTAAGTGTTTTAGCTTTAAGCTTTTTCTTATCTAACAGCGCCGCTCAGACACATGAATGCCGGCTTTTGCACCACGTCGTATCCTGCTCAGACAGAGCGCTGATAACCGGCAAGATCAGCTCAAGCTGAAGATGTCGGCAATCTCAAAGCACAAGCAAGAGGACCTCCTAACGATATCTGCATACATCTAGACAGCTTGTCTTTGCATTAATTGGAAGCTTTGCATCATGTCTCCCAGCTTGCGTTGACCTTACCTTGACTCTCTACTTTACCCGCTACGATGCCCCGGTCTCGCAGCGCTTCGATGTCGCGCTCACCATCACCAGCTCGCAATAATAAGGCTGCAGATAATACGACAAAAGACAAGGCAGCCGACAAGGAAGGAGCAGAACGAGGGAGAAGTCGAAGCAGAAGTAGGACAAGGAGCATGAGCATAGACAGGAGCGACAGCAGGTGCATAACACAATAGTATAAAGTATGCAGAACAGTAGCTAACGTGTTGTCCTCGTCAGATCCCGTTCTCCCAGCAGAAGCAGGAGCAGAAGTCGAGGCGCCAAAAGCAGATCAAGGTCATAGTACGTCCCTCGCGGCTTGTAATATGTAGGTCGAATTAATAGCTGACTAGTGTATGTGTACGCCGCAGCTCCAGCAGATCCCGCTCTCGTTCTCGCAGTCGTTCCCTGTCCCGCTCAAGATCCCCTCTGTGCGGTAGTCTTTCCCTTCCTCTTCAGCTTACAGTGACTGATCGGAGTGTTATGCAGCTCCTCACGCTCTAGATCTCCCTATTCCCGCTCTCCCTCACCTCGAGGCGGCGCCGGAGCAGTATCCAAAAGACGGTCTCGCTCCCCTCTTCCTCCACGACGCCGTTCTCGCTCTCCCGCACGCTCTTCCTCTCGTTCTCGTTCAAGAGACAGGCGAGACGACGACCGCAAGCGGACTATCGTAATCACACACTTGACGAAAAACGTCACTGAGAAGCATCTAGACGAGATCTTCGGAGCGTATGGTGAAATCCGGAAGATCGAATTACCTACTCTGAATAACGCAAGGAAGTTTGGAGGACAAGTTGCAGGGAATGTAGGAGGTGGTGGAGGAACGAACCAGGGAATTGCGGGAGTCGTGTATAAGGAGCCGAAAGATGCGGAGAAAGCAGTGGCTTATATGGATAGAGGACAATTAGATGGATCATTATTGAATGTCTCTATCAAGAGTTTGGAAGAAATGAGGGAGCAGATCAGTAGAAGGAACAGACCCCCTCCACCAGCCGCAAGGAATGACAGAGCAAGAGATGATAGACCTGCTGGACCTGGTCCACGATTCGGAGGTGGACCACCAGCAAGACGAGATGACAGAGACAGGGATATGAGAGATAGGAATGGCCGCACGACTTCAGGGACAGTCTATACGGACAACCGCCGCCCTGGCCCTCCTCCTCATGGCTCACGAAGAGACGACGCAGGCGATTCATACAGACCTGCTCCGAGAGGAAACAACGGTCCTCCTCCTCGCGGTGGAGATAGAGATAGAGATAGAGATGATAGAAGAGGTGGAGGAAGAGGTAGAAGCCCGTCGAGAAGTAGGAGCAGATCTAGGAGTCCGGTGAGAAGGAGCAGGAGCAGAAGTCCGCCCAGGAGAAGGTTGGGAGGTGCGAGACGCCCTAGTCCGACATACCGCTAAACAAGCAATGACAGTCAGCGAAATGTACGAAAAACCCACCATGCAAAATAGCGACAAAGCTCGCCAATGTCCCAACAATAGGAGAGTGTAATCTGTCGTACTGTACCTTTACCTCCCTCCCTCCTTCCTTCATGCAATTCCCCTTTTTCCGCGTCATGCTCTACTATTCTCCTACGTTGCTGAGATGCTGATGATTATGCCTGCATACCAGACTGTGTAGCTGATTTGTCGCATCCTCATCCAAACGCAACGCACGCTGAGGGACTTTGTTGGGCCAGGTGCAAACTGACATGTCGGACCCTTCAAGATCCGCTCGTCGAGGCTGTGTTCCCTGCCCCTACCGTTACTCGCTGACGCTCTGTGCTGACCATTCTCCATGCTGGCTACCACCACCATTGCCAACGGACAGTACGCAGCACAATCTGTAAGCCCGTTTCCTCCGATTCAGCCTCACCTCGGCGATCTAATCATTTGACGATGTACGGTAGGAACTCGATAGTCCATACAAGGCCAATCAACGTTGATCACCTATCTACCTGATCGAAGCAATGAGCGCAGCTACCATCCTCGATCCAACGACACCTGCCTTCAATCCGACAAAGCCTGCTCGTCGAGCCAGATCGTCGAAAACGGCAAGACGAGCCAAGCCTGTTCGCTGTACGAGTCGTCTTCGCAAGATCGTGGAATGCTACAGCGTCTTCCAGCATAAGCACTACATCGAGATCCACCTTATGGACAGCGAAGTACTTATTCTTGGAACCAACGAGTACATCCAGTACTACGCTGTCATTCGGGATGCGTATGTCAACGGGCATAAGATCGCATATTTGAGACTTGAGACACAGAGTGGGAGGCCACCTCAGGTGTTCATTAACACGCGTACCCTGGAGAATCGAAAGACAGGCACAGAAGGTATCGCTGAGCGCTACAAGGAGGAGCAAAAGCTGACGGAAGCAAGGCTGACTCGCTAGATGAAAGGGCTGAAACGTGTTTGCAATGGATACATCGCCATGTACTACAACATATTCTCTAACCCAATGCGGCTGCTCCAGAGTTCTCTACACCATTCGCCGCCTTATTCTTCTCGGCAAGAGTGTCTGCCTTTAACGCTGGTCGCGATGGGTTTCCTGCGGTGGTCTGTAGAGGGAGCGGTCAGTCAGGCGTTCATAGCTGAGAAAGAGGAAAGAAACTTACGCCTCCGTCTACAGGCATGATAAGACCAGTGATCCACCTCGCTTCAGGGCTGCACAAGAACAAGATTGCATACCCGACATCCCAGCCTGTACCTTCTTGCCTGAGGAGATTCTGGTTGATACGGGCTTGTCGCATCTCGTCTGTCATGCCTCGGCCGCGGACCATTGGCGTGAAGACCATCCCTGGGCAGACACAGTTCACTCGGATATGCTCTGGCCCATGCTGGGCTGCCATGGCGCGTGTCATCTGGATGATGGCACCCTTGGATGTCGGGTATAGGAGAGAAGGGTTTCCGCCGAGGACTACCATTGAAGTCAGATGTCGGTACGCTTCGTATGCTTGTGAATCTGCTCGAAACTCACGCCCGCTGACTGAAGACATGTTGACGATGGCACCGCGACCGTTCTTGCGCATCTCTGGAATAACATGTCGAGCCATCATGACCATGCTCGTAACGTTGATGCGGAAGTCCCGATCCCATGCGTCCAGGTCAATGGTGGTAGCATCACCAAGAGCACCACCGACTCCGACTGTAGTCAAGCCGTATCAGCGAAATGCGCCAGACTGATTGCACAAGGAAGGGCTAATTACCAATGTTCACGAGGATATGCACTGTTCCAAAGAGCTCCACCGTCTTCTGAACAGCTGCTTTGCACGACTCTCCCTTGGTCACATCGCATTGGATGACTTCGGAGATGCCTCCCTCTGCGGTAATCATGCGCTTCGTCTCCTCTGCCCATTCTACATTGTAGTCGATAAGAGCGACCTTTGCACCCTGGCGCGCAAGTAGGATTGCAGATGCGCGTCCGTTGCCGATCTCGCCTAAAGAATAGGAAGAGGAGACGCTCTCAGCTATACCCATTAGATCACGATAACGAGTCGATAGCATACCTGCCATGCGAGAGCCGGCTCCTGTCACCATCGCGACTTCTCCATCAAAGTTGAAAGCTGGCTGAGGTCGGGTCATGTTCGATACGTTTGCCAGATGGTGCGTGGAAGCAGGAGTTGGATAGAAGGAAAGTGTACAAGCATTGTCGTTGAGGAGTGGGCCTTACATGCCAGTTAGCTGGCCTCGCCAGCAAGAACACCTCGAAGACACCGCGGCTTATAGACGATTGGCCTTCAGCGCCAGCAGCCTGCGGATTTAGTAGCCGTGCAGAATCTCAACAAGACACGCAGAACAGGGATCTCTAGGGAGCCCAACGTCGAGTGCCGGCAAGGTGATCGAGGGACCGAGGTTGACTTCTTCGAGACGCCGCGGTGTTCTTCATAAAACCTTCCCAAGATTCACATAGTGAGACCGTATCACCACTCCACTGCTGATCTACTGCTACTATCGGCGACCATTCATGCCATGCAAACTCCAAGAAACGCCGTCTGAGGAAGCCGTTACGATTCTGGACCCTCCGCCTTGAATCGGGACTCCTCGCAGGCTGATTCAAAGAGCTACCGGTACATAAAAGCTGCCCATTCCTCCTCTTGTCTTCTCTCCTCATTCCCCATCGGATCCTCCCCTCCTTCTCCATCTTGAGATGTCTACCACAAACGAATTGAACATGCAAAATGACGCCAGCAAGGCAAAGCTTGAAGAACTCGAGCTAGCCGAGTCCAGCTCTGAGTATGGCGGCAAGGGCGAGATCCAGCCTGCTCAGGCTCCTCGTCTTACCACTCTCAAGGAGGTACGAAAAACCCTAGAGCCGCAGGATTCTATTCACACACGTACTGATACATGCTCCTTTACAACTCATCAGGAGGACGCAGATGGCTACAAGGAATACATCGAAGGTCAGAACATCGAGTTCACGCCTCAGGAGGTACGAGGGCGATAAAGGCTGTTGAGACCTCATCTGATAACTTGCCGTAGATGCGAAAAGTCCGATGGAAGATAGATGCGCTCGTCATGCCCATGTTCTTGGTCACTCAAGGTCTTCAATTCATGGACCGCACGGCTCTCAACTACGCAAATCTGTTCGGTCACCAGAAAGCACTCAACCTGAAGGGCACCCAGTTCAACTATCTTTCGGCCATGGTATATGCCGGCTACGTGAGCTTAAGCCCGCCTCGCCAGATAGAGATCCCTGTCTGAGCCATACTGACTGCGCCGGTACTACACAGTTCTTCGGTCAGTACCCAGCTGGATACTTGATCGCAAGATTCAAGGCACAGCGAGTATTGGGAATTGCAGTCATGATCTGGGGTCTTCTGGTTCTGCTCATGACCCAGTGCCATAACTATAGCTCTGCCATATTTGTTAGATGTGAGTGCAGCCTGCAGTCAAACATCGCAATCTGTATGCTGATTTCCAATCTGGTTAGTCGCAATGGGCTTCTTCGAAGCTGCTGCCACCCCTGCCCTGACTTTGATGACTCCGATGTGGTACACCAGACGCGAGGTAGGCTTTACACGGACCAATCGCAACCACGCACTGAGCTGACCATGGTAACTTGCTGCATAGGTCCCCCTCCGTCAGTGTATCTGGTACTCCTCCCTCGGATGGGGTGGAATCGTTGGCAGCTACATGTCTACCGGAATCAGTAAATTGCCCGCCGATGTCAATCCAGCAAAATGGCAACTGGTCTTCTACATTCTCGGAGGCGCGACGATGCTTTGGTCATTCATCATCTACTTCTTCATGCCGGACTCTCCTTCAAACGCATACCACCTCACCCATCGCGAGCGACTCATTGCAGTCAAGCGTGTCGCATCCAACGAGATTGGTGTTAAGAACAAGCACTTCAACAAGCAGCAAGCGCTCCTCTCCTTCTACGATCCTAAGGTTATCCTTCTCTGGATCTGCGTCTTCGCTGCAGCTGTCCCCAACGGAGTCGTCAACTCATTCTCCACCATCATCATTCGCGATATGGGCTTCTCTACTACTCGAACCACCCAGCTCAAGAGTGTAGGAGATGCCGTCCAAATCATCGCCCTCTTCGTCGGTGGTACAGTCATGCTCAACGTGCCCAACTCGCGATTGGCTGTCGCAACAGTAGCTAACACCGTCTGTGTCATCGCTGCCGCCCTCACCGCCTTCCTCCCGCGATCAAACACTTGGGGCCGTCTCGTGTCCTTCTGGCTGGTCAATGCTCAAAGTGTCGGCTTCAACGTCACCCTTATGACCATCTCTAGCAACATGGGTGGCTATACACACCGCTCGTTCGCTTCTGGCATGATCTTCACAGCCTACTGCTGGGGAAACTTCGCAGGCCCCTTCGTCGTCAAAGCTGACCAGGCTCCGCGATACCTAGGAGCATCGATCGGTCTACTCGTCGGATACACTATCAAGCTTGTCACACACTGCATGCTGTGGGCTTACATGGTCTGGTCCAACCGTTCCAGAGACCGCAAGTACGGACCTGCCGACAAGGTCAAGGCCAACGAGGCTGGTATGCGCGATGAGACCGAATACGAAAACATCAACTTCCGATACGTTTATTGATCTAGAGAAAGTAGGAGAAAGACAGGTGCAGTGATCGGACAGTCAACAGTCCGCGACTTTCGTGTTGCAGCAGGAAAAAAGAGGCTATAGGGACAGAGGCATGACCATAGGAATGACCTTTCTTGTATATAGTAGTAGTAGCTTGATGTGTACGCTGAATCGCAGTGATGAGAGTATGTGTGGGACAACCTGCTGCAGTTGACTGCGTTATCAAGCGCTCCGGCGACTTGATGAACCGACTTTAGGTTGTCTTCAGAAGAAGCCGCGGTGTCTTCTTTTAGTCATGAGGAAGAACTGATAAATCAAGATGGGGTCCCAGCTACCACAGCGTTCGGTGGTTGCATGTCCCGGATATGTCGTAGATGCCGTTCTCGAGATGCCGTCTGGGTTTCGGAAAACTCACCCACGCCGCCCCAGAGCATAATGTATACCCCTCGTCGCCTCTACTCTTCTTCTCTTCTTCTCTGCCTCCTGACCTCACGTCTCTGGAACTTGTGCCCCATTCTTGAGAGACCCCGTCGCCATTAATATGGATCAGAATGCTTCGAAGACGAAGCTTGAGCAGCTAGAGTCCGCCGACTCGAGGAGCGAATATGGGACAAAGAGCGAAGTGCAACCCGCACATGCTCCTCGTCTCGACGCAATTGCTGAGGTAGGTGAAAAATGCGATCAGCCTTGCTGTGGCTCTCGACTGACATGCTTGTAAAACAGGAAGATGCAGTCGGCTATAAAGAATACGTAGAGGGCCAGAACATGGAATTCGGCCCTCAAGAGGCGAGGAAATGGCCAATCTGCGCGTTATACTAAAGCTGATGATCCTTGATCTCCACAGATGACCCGCGTCCGCTGGAAGATCGATGCTCTCATCATGCCAATGTTCTTGATCACCCAAGGATTGCAATTTATGGACCGTACTGCTCTGAATTATGCCAACCTCTTCGGCTATCAGAAAGCCCTTGGACTGGCTGGCAACCAGTTCAACTACCTCTCTGCAATGGTGTATGCTGGTTACGTGAGTGCAAAGGCTGCTAGATGCTATGCCGAGCGAAGTCATGTCTTGCCTTTACTTACCTTGTTATCTAGTTCTTCGGCCAATATCCTGCAGGTTTCCTTATCGGCAAGTTCAGGGCACCGCGAGTGCTCGGAATCTCTGTCCTGATCTGGGGCATGCTGGTCATCCTTCTGACACAATGCCGGACTTATAGCACCGCGATGCTGGTCAGATGTGCGCTACGACATGCATGATTTAAATGGATGTATCGCTTACACGATTATTCCTATCTTCACAGTCTTGATGGGTTTCTTCGAAGCTGCTGCCACACCTGCGATGACACTTATGACTGCTATGTGGTATACAAGACGCGAGGTAAGGCAGCGACTACGTAAACAGATCTGCATACTTAGTTCGTGACTTTTAGGTCCCGCTGCGACAATGTATCTGGTACTCCTCCCTTGGATGGGGCGGTATTGTCGGAAGCTACATGTCTACTGGAATCAGTAAACTTCCTGCCGAGGTTCATCCAGCAAAGTGGCAGCTGGTCTTCTACATTTTGGGAGGAGCTACGATGCTATGGTCTTTGATCATCTTCTTCCTTCTTCCTGATTCGCCCGCCAACGCCTATCATCTTTCGCATCGACAAAGACTTATCGCAGTCAAGCGTGTCGCATCAAACGAGATCGGCGTCAAGAACAAGCACTTCAACAAGAAGCAAGCTATACTCTCCTTCTATGACCCCAAGGTCATTCTACTATGGATTTGCGTCTTCGCGGCCGCCGTTCCTAACGGTGTTGTCAACTCTTTCTCCACCATCATCATCCGAGACATGGGCTTCTCCACCACCAAGACGACGGAATTGAAGAGCGTTGGAGATGCGACACAGATCATCGCACTTCTGATCGCTGGTACTGTCATGCTCAATGTCAAAAACTCCCGCTTGGCTGTCGCAACCGTAGCCAACGTTCTGTGTGTCGTATGCGCCGCCCTCACAGCTTTCCTTCCCCGCTCAAACACATGGGGCCGTCTCGTCTCTTTCTGGCTCGTCAATGCTCAAAGCGTTGGCTTCAACGTGTCTTTGATGACCATCTCAAGTAACATGGGTGGCTATACACACCGCTCTTTCGCTTCTGGTATGATCTTTACAGGTGCGAGAACAAACTCACATCAGATATCCTACACTAAGCTAATGTATACTTGTCGGTATAGCCTACTGCTGGGGAAATTTTGCAGTAAATAGCCATGTGCCTTCTCGTCTTTGGGACACCAGCTGACTGTCCAAACACTCCTGCAGGGCCCCTTCGTTGTCAAAGCTGACCAGGCTCCGAGGTACATCGGTGCCTCAATCGGTCTTCTTGTCGGATACTCCGTCAAGCTCGTTACGCACCTTATGCTATGGGGCTACATGGTTTGGTCGAATCGTTCAAGAGATCGCAAGTACGGACCAGCAGACAAAGTGAAAGCGAACGAAGCTGGTATGCGCGACGAAACGGAGTATGAGAATATCAACTTCCGATATGTATACTGAGAAGTGTGAAGAGGAGGAATAGCAGTGTATAGGCGAGCAGTTGGGAGTTGTGAAAGTTGTACGGACAAAAGAAACAGTGTTGAGGTGTTCGTAATACCAGCTTTCGGTATATATAGCCAGTACTTTGTAGACTCGCATTGGGAGTGATGAGGTATAGCAATAGCGGTTATAGTGTTTAAGTCTGCGTAATACCTTACCTGGCCAGCTTCTTTCGAGGGTACCTCTCAGGTTATTTGCACGGGCTTTCGATAGATCGCGGATATGCAGCTTGGACTGCTGCTTCGCGACGCTTGGTCTTTACGATTTCCCGCACTCTCTAGCTTCACAGTCAGCACGATACTAGCATCATAATGGAAGCACTCGGAGTCAACGAATACTTCGCAACAGTACTTTCGTCACCTACAACGGACAGCGATGTTCAAAGATGTTCGCTCTGACGAAGTACGGCGGATTGTACGAACGCCTAGCAGTGTGCAGGAAGTCTACCTGCATTCCGTACTTCTAGTCAAAGCGATTTAGCTGGATGACAAATCGATCGCGAGAGATACAGAAATGAAAATTGCGGAGACGAAAGTCGAAATAGCGGGGTTGCTGATTTTAGAATAAAACTAAGGCGATGCAGCTCTTACGTTTCATCTGACTACAGCTACTTGCAGCCTACTCTTACATCTACACATCTACTTCGTCTACAAGCGCACAATGTCTTCGCCAAGTACGCTACGATGTTTGGCTGGTGACAGCCGGCAATGATGGGGCGCTGATTGAAGGTCTAAATCGATGACAGGCCGCGCTCTCAACTGCCACGCCCGCAAGTTAGACTCGACAGGAGGTTCAACGCTCTGTGGAAAACCCACGAATGGCGCCTCCCTCCTGTGCCAAGAGCACGAGTGCATCGTCGACTCGTGAGTTTGGGCTGGTCTCATCGCCAATCTCCGTTCAAATAGCGAAGGAATACTGATACTGTATATTGCAACGTACACAGCTGCTCTAGAGCCAGACAGCAGTCTGGTGGTCCATACTGCTTCGTCCACAAGTAAGTATTTCAAAACTAGCGCTCGTCTCCGCTTCCCGGAATGAGCGATAAGCGAGCAAGACCTTTTGACTGACGCGACACTTGCACAGGCCTGCTCCTAGAGCTTTCAACGACGGAGAAGGTCTCTCTCGAGTAACCTCTCGCTAAACGGACGCAACTTCGCATCATCGAGCGGTCTTCCCACAATTCGTCTCAGCTTGTTTCTGGACTCGAGATTTGGACTACCATAGCAAAGCAACCGCACTGTAGTTGTTCAGCAAACCTTTAACTATATAAAAACAGATATCTCGTACAACGGCCTGGACACGAATGTAAATTTGTACATCGAGCGACAGGGAAAGAGCAGGAGCGACTGCGTGAACCGGGGAAGTGGAGTGAAAGTTTGTATCCTTGTCTCGTATATCTTCTTATCATCTATAATCGATCACAACATCTCAACTTGAGTTCGAGCAGCGCCTTCATTCAGACTTCCAATCTCAGATAACTCCTTCACGCGCTATCCCTCTAGTCCCTCTCCGTCGATATATTCTTCAAGCTCTAAGCTCGAATCTGCAGTTGACATTGGCGCTGATTCCCACCTCCTTGGGCTGAAAATTGATAGTCTCGTCCTCTTCTTCCACCGCGCCCCCTCCGCCTCTAGCAGCCATCATCATCGGTCTCGCTCCTGCATGGGAGCCAGCCGCATACATGCTCCTCAGCACGCTTCCAGAATGCCCATCGTTGATCTCGGTACATAGCAGTTCGCCTTTTTCCCCTCCCGAGATCATCTGCGAGTAGTCTGTCGCTTTGCGAAGAGCATCGTTGTAAGCTCCCTGACGAGCTTGGGTCTGGAATGCCTCTCGCGTCTTGTCCGTAAGAAGCCATGACAGATTAACTACATGGACATCTTCGCGTTTCTGTTCGGGGTCTTCAGCATTAGCTTCATACAAGGACTGCGAGCACGATGAGGACCTACTCCTAGATCTCCCAACACCTCGCTAAGCTTCTTGAAGTCTCTGAACTTGACCTTGAAGTCCGTGACGGTACGGTATCTCCTCTTCAGCTCCTCCTTGTCTTTATCCTTGTCCTGCCTACCAGTACGAGGTTGTGAGTATTCATTCGGTATCCAGCTCGTAGAGTTGAGGCTCGACATCTCGAACCACGTGACGGGCGCATTACTCGTTGCTTGTCCCTGCTTATCTTTAGGTGCTAGAGTCTTGAGATGTGTAGATAGTTCATTTGTCAAGCTCGTCACGCGCTTCAAGCAGTCGCTTTGGTCGGTGCTTGTATGGCTGATACGCAGGGACACCTCGCAACGCTCTGCTGAGCGATAGATGGTACTCTCGCCAGAGACGTTGATTATGGTTGTTGATTTCGATGCACTCGCCATGACTATAGTATGAGTTGGTGCAGAAGCAAGGAGCGTCAGACTTCGCTGCTCGAGACAAACTGCAAAGGCACAGCCTGCGTCACGCGTTCTTGGCAAGACCACAAAGATACGGGGGCAAGGCAGCATAACTTTCCTACAGATTACTTATGACTTGTGAAAGGTATCAAAGATACCACTCTATTCTGAGCAAGCGATTCCGTATTAGCCGAGAATACCGGGCGTGGTGTACAGCAGGTTTGCGTTTATATCTGCTTTGTCGTACTCAACATTCAGATAATTGATACAAGACATATTACAAGAAAGCTAGCTTATTCTCGCCTGTTCCTCCTGCCTGAAAGGCTGGTAAGACAAGCGAGCACGCATTAATGAAGCTCCGTGTGAAGGGATTTGTCTGTATATGCTAGCGATATTCAGTACTTCCTCTCTAGCTATCGTCTTTCACCTCTTGCATCTAGCTCCTTCTCTGCTTGACTGCGTCGGTTTGAGGGATCAACCATCTGAAGGAACGAAGCATGTCAGCATGAATGCTCACCTAAGAGCTACCATCTCAGCATACCCTTGTAGACCGCTATGTATAGCAAGCCGGCACCAATTGTCAGCTAACATCTGTAAAAATCGAGAGTGTATATAAGACGCACAACCACGTTCCCAAACCGATGACCGTAGCGGATACGACTCTTCTGTCCCATCTTGGCTTGTTCCAGTTAGAGATTGCGACATACGCAACACCTCCAAGTAGGGCCAGGTTTGTGACCCCGAGAAGAGATCCCCATACTTCTGGCTTCTGGAGCTCTTTGGCTGCCTCGCTGTTCTTGGCTTCTTCCCATCGCTTCTTGGACTCCTTCGAAAGCTTGTGCCAGTCCTGACGGGCCTGCATTCGTGTTCTCAGCTTTCAGTGTGCGCCTACCCAAGCCGGCGAGAGTATGCTTACCTCCTTGCTCATCTTATTGTAGGCAGCCTTAGCCTGGCTAGAGAGCGCATCGTACTCAAACTTGGTAGTCTCGGCAGCATTATCAGCTGCTTGCTCGGCAGCCTGCTCGGTCTTTGCAGCACCCTTCTTGACTTCAGACTTCGCAGCCGAGTAATCCTTCTTGGCTTCAGCTTCTACGTTGGCAGCTGTCTGCTTGGCCTTGTCCTTCACATCTTCTGCCTTGGATGCTACTGCATCCTTGGTCTCTTTGGCTTTAGCCTCGACGGTACCTGCAGCCTGCTTCGCCTTGTCTGCAGCGACGTCTGCCGTCTGCTTAACTTTCTCTGCGCCTTGCTTTGCCTTGTCCTCTGCTGCATCTTTCGTCTGCTTGGCCTTCGCTTCTACCTTTTGCGCATCAGCTTGGGCTTTGCGAGCGGTCTCGTCCGAGGTGGGAAGGGCGTCATCGGCAGTGAAGACAGGCGCAACTCGGCGCTGCTCGTCATCTAGGTGCTGCACATCGTTCTCAAACTCCTCTCGTGTGACGACTACGACCACGTAACGTAACGAACGGGAAAGAGAGGCGGGGAATCAGCATATCGTCGCCGGGGCAGGTCTGTAGACAGTAGCAGCGCACTGTGCACTTTGTCGTCGCTGGCTCCAGAGTGTGACATATCGCTGTCGGAATGCTCCAGCAGACCAGGATCAGGCTTGGGCTGGTCCTCCGGTGCCTCTCGGTTCTTCTTGGAGATATCTGCGTAGCTCATGGGCGCCATTGTAAGGTAATGTAAGAGGGTTGTTGGTGGTTCTTATAGAGAAAGCAAATATTGATAAGCAGGAAACAAAGCGAAGCGCAAAGGCGAACTTCCACACACCCACGTCAACCGGTGATCGGGCTGAAAGAGGTCATGGAAATGCACAAGAGCTACTAGCCCTAGACAGAGTACGGGATATGCATACGACAAGATGCTCTGCACCATTATTATCTTCCTACCCATATTCCCGGTAATTGTGTACTCTCGAATTTATGGTCAGCCGGGATCGCTCTAACTGCTCAATCTGCTGAAACGTTTCGATCTATTGTATGAGAATATTTCTTGTGACTGTCTGGTGTGTTGCGCGGGATTGCGGACGGAGTGCTCTGGTCCAGTCTTACTTCGTGAAGTAACAAAGATACGAGTGTATGCTTCCGTTTGCATTCGCATCAATCAGGAGTGCCGTGCGCATAAAGACACTGATCTGTACCATGTGGAGAGAATACTCCAGAGCCTTGGCATGCAATGGCAGAGGCTCCTTCGGAGTCCTTCCTAGCATCACTGGGTCCAAATCTTTTATGAATTTGTATGAAACATCGCCGAGGAGCATTGACGCTAGGCCATGGGAAGGCAGGGCTTACGTCTTGCGTCAGAGTATCCCCGATGTACTATGAGACTGAGTGCAGCTTGGGCAGCATGGTTGGGGAGCGAGAGGATGCGAAGGAAACTGAAGGAGAAGATCTACAATAGTAGAGAGGAAGAAGGCCTGCTGACTGACGCATGAGGAGCATGAGAGTAGGTGATATAGAGGCTTTGCGAATGGAGCCAATCTGTGCTGATCGAGGCGCTGGCTCGTCCGAACGCTCGTGGTGAATCGTGCAGATAGACCTCTCGCGCGCATGGAATACCATAGTCGGTGCTGGTCAGTAACTTAATCGGGAGCCTGCAGTGGAACCATCGTTCGTGCTTGAATCGGCAGAAGGGGAAGATTCGCTGGCGAATTCAAGCCTACAAAAAGCATTGGCTGTCGAGGCGGTCGTTCTAAGTCGGTATACGCCAATGGTCAGCAGACGACTGTGCAACTTCATCAGCTAGTCGATGTTCCTGAATTATTTCTACACGTGAAGGCTTGGACGCGTCTTGCCGGCAAAAACAAAGATATGCATGCCTGCCTGAAGAAAGTGTCATCCAAGCTTTTCGAGGGCATCAAAACATGGCCGCTGTCTTCTTTGCATCTCGCTCATCCAGCTCACTCACTTCTTCCTGGTCAACACGAAGTCTACAGCAAACAAGCACAACGGCAATGTCGACATTCAGTTCTTTCTCGTATCGACAACTCCTTCTTATTACAATCTCGCTCTTCTACATATCAACCGCCGTTACAGCTCTGCCTAGTCCGCAGCAATACGAAGAACAGGCTCTTTGGGCAGACGATGCCGTGCGGGAAGCAGAGCAAGACAGACTAGCAGTATCGCGGATAGGAATGACCGAGTGGAGTGACGGAGTGACCACCAGCTGGTAGGTCACCTAAAACAAGAACGATGCCGGGACTGGAAGCTTACTGTGTTGTGACGTCTCAGCCCGGAGGGACAAGCTCTGTGTGCTATCTACGAAGGAGATGAGCTCTTGACCTGCGTTGGTAAGTCATTGGCACAAAAAGAGGTCTGTAAGCAGAGCAGATCAAGGCTGAGTCTCACTCTCCTGGCAGAGGTACAAACGGAGCTTGAGACTTGTGGAGGATGTCCTGGGGATCTTGGTCAGGACTGTGGAGAGATAGAAGGCGCCAACGGCGTGCAGTGCAGCAGGATCGGAACGTGCATTGTCTGTGAGTGCTCGACCTGCATCAAGGTTCACGAGCGGCAGAAGCTGACCGTGTATGTAACTGTCACAGCTACGTGTCTGTCAGGATACCAAGTCGCCGTCGATGGACAGTCCTGCGTAAAGATAGCCTTCACCGATATGTCAAGCGGACCGAGTGGGATGGTCAGGCGGGTGAGGAAGACTTCCGGCAGGAATGACACTCTGTAGATTGTGATATCGTCATTGCGTTAGTAGCAGCAGTACAGTATGTAGACGTTTCGTTAGGAAGAATAAAGTCTGTTGGCAGTCTCCCTCGTCGATTGAAAGTCGTCAGGTCCTGTAGCAGGATGTTGACCGTCCATGCTCATAGTATACATCGGCCTGAGATGTCTACTCCTGGTCCGTGGGCCAGCTTGCTGCTCCTTGTGTACATATCGATACCACCTTCTCATGTCGACCCAGCTCTCGCAGCAGATCCCAAGCACGGTAGATGGCAGTGAACTCAAGGTCAAGATCACAGAATACGATGTAGCGACGTCTTCTGGCGGCGCTGCTGCTGGCCCCAGTGGGCAGGGCGGAAAGAAAGTCTCTTTCATCCTGGACGGCGTGGATCTGGCGTTGGTCTTGCTTTAAATATCGTAACTCTGTGTGTACTGACGCCCTTACTGCTCCATCAGCGTTGCAAACTCCATCCGAAGAGCTGTCATTGCAGATGTCGTGACTTTGGGTAAGCAGCAAAAGACTCGAGGAAAAGCAGACAATGCCGGATTTCAGCAATCTGGAACAATCGCTACATCGTACTTACATGTATGCGCCTGCTACAGCTATCGATATGGTCGAGATCTCGGAGAACACGACGGTCCTGCCAGACGAAATGATAGCTCATCGACTGGGGATGGTCCCTCTAAATAGCGAGAACTTGGAAAGATACGTGCCCAACTGGACAAGGGTACGCTCTTCACGAGCCGACACAGCAGTCTTCAGCCAGATATATTGACGGGACTGTGAACATTCAGGACTGCACATGCATGAACTACTGCGACAAATGCTCTGTCGAGCTCACGCTACATGTCCGGTGTACCGAATCACGGACCCTCGAGATCACATCCCGCAATCTGACAGTCAGTGCCGACGTAAACGGACTGCCTAGAGGTGAAATTGGCAGGCCGATAGGTAGGCGGCATATGCTCTACCTACTGTTGAGCACTTATCAAATCATTTCTATAACAGATGATGGGTCTCCCATTACCCTGTGCAAGCTTAGGCAAGGGCAAGAGCTGAACTTGACGTGCCGAGCCGTGAAGGTAAGCTCTCTGGTCTAATGCTTACTTGATGAAGCTCACCTGCATATTTGTATTTCAGGGCATCTCGAAAGAGCATGCAAAATGGTCGCCTGTCAGCGCAGTCGGCTTCGAATACGACCCGCATAATAGATTAGGACATACCGATCTATGGCATGAAAGAGGGACTGATCCCAAGAAAGAATGGCCGATCAGTAAGAATGGACGTTATGAGCGCGATGCGAGGCCTGGTGAAGGGGAGGACTGGAAGTCGAAACCATCAAGATTCTATTTCGATATCGAAAGTGTCGGCAGTCTAAAAGTGGATGACATCGTGCAAAAGGTATGCGGTCCTTTGTCTCTGGCTTACAGCAACTCGATTCTAACAATGTGTCACTGCAGGGCATCGGAGCACTCATTTACAAGCTGAACGATGTACTTACCGGATTGAGGGAGCTTCTGGGGCCTCAAGGACCGCAACTAGGCGAGTTCGATGGACCAGTACCTCCATCAGTCTATGGTGGACCTGCGATGCCACCTCTTCAAGGCGGAGGAGTCACTCCTTTTGGCGGCGGCTTGACTTCGCCTACATACGGAGGCGTAGCGGCGAATTACGGTGCTGGACTCGCACAAGCCCCTGCACCGGCTGCAGCCTGGGGCGACACAAGTCCAGCATGGGGAAACCCTGCTGCGAACGGCGCGAACAATGCCTGGGGTTCGACTTCACCGGCCTATCAAGGTGGACCTCCGCCAGGTTCAGGGTGGGCGTAAGGTGTAGAGTATGTTTCTTCTGTGTAGGCAGGATTGCTGGCAGTGTATGTGTTGCCAAATTTAAGGGATTTCAACCAACAGAGGAAATCAACTCCCTTCGGTGGCATTCGCTTACTCATGCTATTGCTGCTTTGTTGCGCTTCTTCAGGCGTTTCGCAAGTCTGTAGGCCCTCCTGTAACAACCCCAGGCAGAAAGCAAACTTTGAAGTGTCTCAATGCTGTAGTACTGCGAGTCTACTATACAACCGATACCAGATCACAAAATGCTTGCACTAATCATTCGGGGATCGGCCCCGCCTAGCTGAACGCTGACTAAATTTCCCGACCTCTCACTGCGAAACCCAGAAGTCTAGCCATCGCACAATACCGGCAAGACTATCTTCTTTGACCCATTCTGAGAGCGATCGATAAGCTTTGGTTAGCATAGTCACATTTCACTGATGTCTGGCGGCTTACTTTCGAAAGGATTGTCTGGGTTGCCTCGGAGGGCGAAGCCGTGCTCCACTCCGGAGAAGAGCTGTAGTTGATGTGGCTTGCCATCCCGTCGCAGTATATCTAGCGCCTTTCTTCTACTTTCGGTGTCGAATGTATGGTCAATGTCGCTGCATGAGAGGAAAAGCGGCTCTGTAGATTGTTGTTGGAGATTCTCAGCGATTGGAGCGAGTGCGATCTCGTATGTACACATACTCTTAATGTTGGTGAAATGGGACTCTTTCAGGAAAGCCGGATGAGCGAAGGCACCGGCCGTTACGAGCGAGCCTGCCAATTGGTCGCATACATAAGGTGCGCCGAAGCAATACCTACAGTAACAAGGGATGACCGTGAGCACTGAGAATCTTTCTGAGAACCGTGTTGCACAAGGCGGCTCACCCAACGCAGACGAAACGCGTCTGTTCGGACTTCCTGTAAGTCTTGCCAACCTCTTCCACCCATCTTGGTGTAGCTTCGCCAGCAAATGCCCAATGCTTGCGCTTCCACGCCTCGTAGTCGAAGTCGGGGTCTGAGTTGTCGTGACGGTTCTTTCTGTGCTTCCAAACTGGATCGCCGCAGAAGTAATCAAGGCCAAGTACAAGGTATCCTGCATCTGCGAAGCCGTCCATGATCAACATGCCGTTGTTGAACATGCCCCAGACCTATATCAAGCGGTAAAGCTTTACGTAAGCCGAATGCACAATATTACAGTGACGGATTTGTCGCTTACGTCTGGGAAGTACATGAGGACATGGCCATTCTTCTTCTCTTGCGGTGGCTCTACAATGTAGGTCTCGACTCCGGCGATTGTGAGCCAAGAGCCTCTTGGAGTTCCTTTATGAAGCGTTCCCTTGAGACAGCAGGCACCGGAAGGCTTTGCTAGATAGCCATCCTTCAAGCTGCTGTGTCCATTGGTACTGTGACCATTGGTGCCGTTGGTAGCTTCAGTGGTGTAGTTCCCGTTCGAAAGAGCAATGTCAAGGGCCATGGTCAGAAGTCGCAGTGGAGTGGTCCGTGAGACTCAGAGAGTTGTTGTTGGAAGTAAAGCATCACCCGCTTATATCGAGTTGCCTATGATTCTCCCTGCTTCTCGTCATTCGGAGGACCGTATGCCGCGGTGTCTTCGAGGACGACCACGGGCCGAAAGTCTAGCTTCCCAGCCAAGTACTACAAATCTTGAGCGAGAGCAGGAGTAGCCACTGCATCGGTCAATAACACTAGCCGGCGTCGAGGCTGTTGGGCATTCAGACTGAGTAACGCGTTTGAATCTGAGGGCCGGAAGAGACAATAAGAGGGTAAATTTACTACTGATAGGTACATGGCGAGACAGAGACGTTGTAGCCAGATGGCTCTTTGTCAGGACAACAGCTGTGTCGGTACCTGCTCCGTGTTCATTTGCTATCTAGAGATTCGACATTACCGCCATTCAAGCCAGGAAAGATGACGCTCTAAAGCCCTTATCAGCCAGACGCACATTGCTGTATGATCCTAGTTTGCGTACCTTCCACATGCTGCTCTGCAAGAGCAGTTGGGCAAATTCCTTCGTCTGCGATGAGATCGCTGGAGCGAAGAATTCCTCGCTGGACTGGTCATCTTTGTTACCTTTGACAGCCGCAGAGAGCTCCAATAGCAAAGCAGCATATAGGGCTGGAGTATCTCGCTGATTCCGGGAGACCGCAGCGACCAGTCGCGCGACCCGTTCAATCAGGGCATGCTTGTCGGCCTTGTGATCTTCATCGTAGGGAATGGTCTTCAAGACAAAGACAGCTGCATGCAGAATAAACTCGAAATGGCCATCAGGAGCCATCCGCACAGGCGAGTCTTGCTGTAATTCAGTCTCAGTAGCTTTGAGCGCCCGAAGAGCATACAAGGTAGTAGTGGTGATATCTGAAGCGAAGTCAGCCATACTAGACAGATGTGATAGGCTAGAGCAAGCTCACAGTGGGGAAGATCGATCGATTGTTGATTGAGAGCATGCTGGAAAGCGAAGGACGATATGGCCAGGCTCCAGTCTAAGACCGGTCGACAGTCAGTTTACTTTTGAGAGTATATCGTTTTCACGCACATGAAACATAAAACTCCGCCAGATAAGACATATATCGATCGGCGGCTCTCCCAACTTTGTCTTCAGCGTGCAACGTAGAGTGAAGGTTTTGGTAACGAGCTAGCCAGCTGGTTGCTTGACGTTCGTACATCTGTACAGTGATAGAGAATTCGAGTCCGTCCCTTGGCATATCAGTTACAAGACCGAGCGCTCTTTGCGTGATGTGCAGTAGGTCCTGCAGCGAAGATGTGAGTATACAGCGTTTCGCGATACTCTGAGGCTATATATACGGCGTAAAAGACCAGAAGGATGCATTCGGGCTCTTCTGACAACCAAGTGTACGCCTCGGATACTGATGCATCACACGGGATACTGATGGATTTGATTCGGCCTCGTTGCGCACTCTTCGTCTGATCTATGACACAGCAGAGAATCCAGGCGCGCTCTGCGATATGATGCGGTGTGTTCTTCCAAGAAGCGTGGAAAAGCTGTAGATCGAGTGCCATCCTGATGCAGCGTCAGTGCACCCTCGAGACAACGCGGATATCAAGCACGTACCGGCTTGCAAAGCACATCATCGTCCATGCCCGGTCGTATTCGTCCCGCCTACCATAGCCTGTTCCCCACAGCGAGAGGAGCAGATAAGCTTGTACCGATTCAAGGCTTGCAGTTGAGATGATGTGTGTCGACATGGCTTGCGTCCGTGCAGCATCTGACAAGCTTTTCCTCAGATTTGTATGAGGAATAGAATAGCATGAAGCGATGAAGCATACTGTAAGAAAGTAGACGGCAATCAGGGTTTGCCGTATGCTGCGGTGAAGACACTCACTAGTGTTATAGAGGAATGGAGACCTGTTGCGGCAGAAGCTGATTGTATGTAGGTCGCGGTGGAGCAGCGCCCAGCGGACATTCAGCGATTCGAAAAAGAGCTCGAACAATGGTGTCGCGTCGGCCTCGCTCAACACACAATCAGAGACACCATGTTCTGTCCGCTGTGGAGCTCTCGCTATGCTGTCAACGGATGACCGCGATTGCGGAGTGTCCACTTGATTCTGCTGGGCTACCGGGCGCGTAGGCAGTGTGCTTGAGGTTGGCGAACAGCTAAGCTCTTGTGAAGCAGGTTTCTTGACTTTTGTCGATTTGCTGATCGGTCCTTCAGACTAAATCTCGGCCGCGTAGCGAGAACTGCTCACCTCTTCCTGGGGACATTTCCCCTGCCGATTGTATTCAAGAATTGGCATTCTTTGTTCATTGACTTGCAGCGCGAACATGGGAGCTGGCCATCTACGTCCATGAGACACCGTACCTCTGTATCGGTAAATCTGATTAGAGGCATCTTTCGGTCTATGGTAGCGGCCAACTGACTAGCTTTTCGACATTCCCCACACGCTTTTGAAGCTCTAACACCGGTACTCTGCTTATCATCGTATTCTGTGGGGCTGTTGCCGTGCTCGTCTCCGCCAGAGGTGGACAACCCTCGACGTCTTTTATTGCTTCCTTCGGGCAATGCACTGTTGAGAATGGCCGAAGAGGAAGAAGCCTCTGGAAGTTGCTGCATATGAGTCTGCGGAGACATGAATTCGAAGCCAGTGGAGAAGCTATATTCATGCGTTGCAGAGCCCGGAGGTTGTAGCTGGGCGTTCATGCCGTCGAAATGAGGCGAGCCAGTTAAGAGAGGCATTGACATGCTCGAGTATGCTTGCGTATTGCTGCTCGTGGAAGCTTCTCCCAACATGCCGATATTCTGCATGTCGAAAGGCAGCTCATTCTCGGCAGCATTGTAGTATGGATATGACTGAGGAGAAGCTCATTCAATCATTACTGAGCAACGATCCCGCGACTACAAGTAGCCTACAGATGGCTGCACTGTTCCGTATGCAGCATAGTCGTGTCCGAAGAGGATGCTCTAGAGAGTTGCCAGAAGACAAAATGATTGTATTAGACTTATATCTTCCACTTGCCGCACTTCTCGGGGCCTGTATCACCATTAGAGAAGTCAGATCCGGATCGAGGTCGGAGTTCTGCCCTTCTTGATGTTGATCCATATTCGCAAGCCGTCGCAGAGCGCACAGTACAGCGCGTATATTGATGTGTCCAAGCAGATAGTAGAGCGCAGAAGCTTGCCCGTCTTCAAACGCCTCAGAGTAGTCGCCGGTGCCCACTGCCGAGTCTTGCGTGACCTTCCAATGTCTCTCGGTGTTCTCAAGCAGAGCAGCGTATCCTCTACGCTCAGCTTCGCAGGTTTTGCAGAAGCTCAGGACCTCCTTGTAAATTTCAGTGCATTTAAAGCGAAACAAACTTGTATGATAACCGAGGACATCATAGAGGCAGACAGTTAACTTAATAGTAATGGTTTACAAGTCGGGCAACAGACTGGCATTGCATGGAACACAACAAGACCTTACATGAGCATCGAGCACATACCTCGCTATGCGGCTATGGACTCCAGCAGCGGATGTATCTACGACTTTCAAAAGCTGAGAAAGCAAGTCGTGACTAATGAGGACAAGCTTTCCTGTGTAAGTGCAGAATGAAATAGGTAATCTTCCCAACTCTTCCCCTCGCTACCCCATTCTCGATCTTTTTAGTAGGAAAAGAAAGAGTCTGGCTCAAAGGCCTGAGGTAGTAAGTGGATTGAGTCGGGGTAAGCGCGTACGCTGTATGGAATGGTATAGGGAGGAAGCAGGGAAAATGGGAGGCAGGACTGACACAGCGAATGGAACGATCATAGCAAACAGGGTATCTGCTCCGTCTGTCGGCCAACGTACGACCTTCGCAAGAGCCTCCTGAGTTCCTGCGCTGCCATGTGTTATCAGTCTTACAAGAGCGATGTCAGTACGGCCATAACTCAGACAGCCTGACGATCACAGTCGCGGACAGTCGCGCTGGAGCAGAGAGAACCATGGCTACATCTCCATTGCTGAGAGAAGAAACAGAGACAACGCCATTGTCCGATGTAGATAAATCAGGATAACGGTGTTTAAGCGCTAGCGACCTTGTCCTGAGCCTTGAGGTTGTTGATGAGGTTACCGTGGGGCTTCAAGAACTGGACGTAGGCACCATCGCTGTAGCGGACAATGTCATATTAGCATACGGAGCTGGTTGAATAAGCATGGAAGATTGGACGCACGGCTGGAGCTTGTTCTCAGCCTTGAGGGCAACGTATTCCTCTCGTCGCAGAGGAGTGAATCCCCAAAGCTTGGAGATGATGATCTTCTGCTGACCAGGGAACTGTAAGAAAAGTCGATGAATAAGCAGGCGCCCGTGCGTGTAGGATCGTTTGTATAGTTGGCGAACCTTGTATCGGGAGCGTCGGAGAGCTTCGATAACGACAGCCTTGTTTGCGTCCTTGCATCTAATGGAGAGAAGAATCTGTCCAATGCTGACACGGGCGACTGTTCCGTATGGCTTTCCCCAAGCTCCTCTCATTCCGGTCTGCAGTCTATCTGCACCAGCGCACGACAACATCTTGTTGATTCGGATGACGTGGTATGGGTGTACACGGACACGCATGTGGAACGAGTCCTTTCCGGTGGTCTTGGTCACATATTTGTTGGCGCAGATACGGGCGGCTTCGAGGGCTTCGGATGAGACTTGTTCGAGCTCGTTGGATACCAAGTGTGCGCAGAAGGGGAACTCGTCTACAGAGGCCTTCTTCTTGCCCAAGTCGACTGGAAATTGGCGGGAGCCGTTCTGAGTCAGCATACTCGACGAGGCCAGATTGAAGACGAGCGTAACGAACAGATTCTGATCTTTGAGTCGGGCACTCCACTGAGATGGTTTCAGTCTATGATGCTGCTGCTAATTGCCTGGGTTGGCTTACCGATTGTATCTGTAAGCATTGAACCGTCAGAGCTGGCCCAAGACTACCGTTTGAACGCAGAGACGTACCGAGACTTAGGGAAAGGCTTGTTCTTCTGGTAGCTTCATATCACATCGATAAGTCAGCCAAACTTGCTTCAAAGGCATCCGTTCGAGCTTGGTCATTTACCGGTACTATGGGGCCAGAAAGCAGGTCAGAAACCGTCACAAGCGAGCAGTATCATGGTGTCTGCAACTCACGCATCTAGCAGGTCTTCGTCCCATCTTTGCTGACTTGTTGCGTAGTTTGGGTGGGAGAAAGGGCAGGACGGCTTCGACTTCTTCCAGGAAAAAGTTAGAAAGCGTGGCGTTCGGCCGGAAATCGCTGAATAATTCTGAGGGGTCGCCTACTCCAAGCATGAGACACTAAGGACAGACTGGCGATACTGCATTTTTGTCGCCTGACTACTTCCACAGCTGCCGACCTTCCTTGACTTCCTACCTCTAATCGAGGGCCGAGGCCAAGTGGTCAAGTCGACGTAAATGCAGTGCTGCTTCTCCATCTTCTTATTCTGGCCTCCTATTCTTATCTTTACCTGTTCCCTCTTCTCCTGTTCGTCCTTCCTCCTGGACTCTTTACCTCCCTCAGGTCAATTCCCTACTGTCTACAGAAAAAGTGACAGCCGTCTGGGGTGATTGTATCATGCGCTATAAGAGTTTCATACCTTCCCACCAAGGGCAACTGATCTGGTCTTACCTGTTCGATCCGTCTCACCTCTCAGGCCGTCACATCAAGGCTGATTGGCGCCGGATCAGCGTATAGCCTTTCGCATATGAACGTATGTGTCTACAGCTATAGTCTGGAAGGATCACATGCGGTCATCAACTGTATCATATCTCAGCAACGCGCGCTTGCGAATTTCGGGGAACATCTTCTTACACCAACGCAATGTCCGTCTCTCTACCAAATGGCAGTAATGCATACATGTATATCAAGCTGTGCATTACCAATACAGTGCAGTCGGGCTGCGATGCGCTGCTACTATGACGTAAGAAATGTCTAGAAAGCATGGCAATACTTCTGCAGGCGATTGTATAGCACAGCACAGCGCCGGTAAATGCTTTCGTTCCCAGGTCTATAGCGACGAGATTGTGAAATCCGTCTACTATAAAGCCCCACGCTACATCGTGGGTCAGAGAACGTTGAGAGCGAAACTGTAAGGTCGGAAGGATCATTGTCGCACGCGCAACCAACTCTGCTCGAAGCATAAAGAGCTTGGAAGGGACGAGGATTATACAGCGAGGAGTCCAGACTACGGATCTGCAGGATCGGCGAGATTTACGTACCTACCTGTACCTGAGACCGATCGACCTTTCTTTCATTAAAAGTCTAAATCCCCGGGACGTCGGAATGTCAGAATATCAAGCTGACAGGTGGACAGATGACAGGTGATCACCTCTGCATACTTTTGACTTTCTGCAGGCAGTTGTCAGAATAGACCGTAGTCATCTGGGCACCAGCTTCGAGTCCAGCGCGGCCTGGAGCTGTCTCCACACCCTACCTTCTGCTGATGACAAGAAGCTTTTACAATTTAGTAGGCGCATTTACCGCCCGCGTATACAACACTACCCTCAAGTCAGTCAGCATGTTCCCGCACTCTTCACAGATCAAGGATCTGCGCTTCCTCCTTCGTCCAGCTCTTGGCTTCCAGCCAGACTCCAAGGGCATCAGTACTAGTGTTTTCACTCAGGATTAACGTATCAGGAGTCTAGCAGCCAAGGGGTAGGCGCCCTGCTTTCCTGGTCTTCTAGCGGGAACACCTGCTTTGCCGATCCACAGATCTGCATCTGTCGCTTCCTCACAGGGTTCCTACCGGAAGAAACGCTCCCTTTTGTCACTTCGAAGTTTCAAAGCCTTGATTCTGTGTCTATCAAGGGGCTCTAATTTTTCAACACTTCATACGCGCTTCATACTTTCTAGGCTGCACACATCTATTACCAATCTCCAGACCTTCGCTCTCCAGACTTGCGCATGGCCACGACATACGGGGCAGAGGCATTACTCAAGGACGACAACGAGGGCTTTTCTCCTCCGCCTACTCCTAACATGCGCTGCGTGTCCCGCTTCTCCTCCTGGTCTTCCTTCCACACCAGCAGGCCGTCTTCGGAGCGTGCGTGCTGCGGAGATTCAGACAGCGAGGAAGAGGATGACCTCGACATCGTGTCGAATACGGATCAACAGTAAGCAGGAACGAAGCTCTTGTAAAGTATCAGACTTATATCCTCTGCTGTACCAGCATTTCCGAAAGTTCAGAGAGGGTCACACCAACCAAGTCAGAGGGCGAGAGCCAGTCGCCCGATTCCGCATTTTCCGATCGCTTGCTGCAAGACTCTGATTCAGGATACGGGAGTCCTCCTGCGAAGCCGTCCTACTTGGCAGAATCACCTCCACCCAAGCTATCCTTCCCTTCCCCTCCTCTAATCAGTCCAGGTTGGAAAACAGCCGTACCATCACATTCAGGCCCGCCCTCTCGCTTCAGTATGGAGGGAGAGCCTGTCGAGATAGTTGCAGTACCGGCGGAGTCATTGATGGATTGTATCTGTCGGACATGCTCTCCACCGCAAGAGCAACTCACCGGTACCCTTGATGACGGGACACCAGGACGGCTACATTATACAAAGGAGGATGCAATGACCAGTCGTGAACATAAAGTGCAATGGCACAAGCAGCCAGGCTTGAATCTGAAAGGCCTCGGAATATGGACGCCAAGCCGATATAGCCATCGGAAGCCACGACAGGAGCAGTAGATATGCTTTGTATCTGTTGAGTATTTCAGGGATAGTAGGATATGTTGGTAAAGCTAGTGCATTAGGCTAGAAGTCAGATATGATCGACAGTAACGGTTATGAGAATATAACATCAGGCAAAGGCTTGTATGAGGGAGAACGGAGAGTGTCACGTAGTCACAAGACAGAAGTTGTGGAGCTGTAGTCCTTAGGAAGTGCTGTAGCCTACTACAGAGGAAGCTGGAATTTATAATTTGTACCCTTCGCGATTGCTTGTCAGAATGAAGCTTTCCTGTCCTTTCACCGATGTTCACGCTGTGGGTAAGTTGAGGATCTTCCGTGACTCTTCGCTCGTCCGCTGAATCCTCCTGGCCCATGCTGCCCAAAATCAGGTAGAGAAAGCAAGACAGCACTACCCAGCCAGATCTAGCACATCAATTGACGTCTGGAACAAGCTGTCTACTTCTATGTACTGGGAAGGAATGCTGCACGCACAGGCCTCCCTTAGCCGGCCCGCAGTGTTTGGGCCCTAGCTCCCTTTGATACCAAACTCGAGGGTGATGGCCGGGCTTGGCTGGCCTTGGTTGCATCTGGTTCGTCTCTCTGTCTTGTTCTCACCCAAGGACGAGCGTTAACTCTCAGAAGATGGCTGCATCAGGCTACTACCAGGGAGGCGCACCAGGAGCACACGATGGACAGCCTCAATACCCTCCTCAGACCTATGGCGACCATACTCAGGGTCAGGATAAGAGTTGGAACCAGCAGGGAGGACCAGGTGGTTACTATGGACAGCCCCAGCAACAGCGTAGGTTGTAGGGTTGTTCTAGCATATCCTGAAGCCATACTGAGTTTGAACGTGTCTTGTAGCCGGCATGAGCATGCAGCACTCTTCTTCATTTGGCCCGCCTGCAAACTATGCCGCTCAAGGCTATCCCCAACAGCAGTACGGTCAGCCTCCCCCCGGTGTTTACGTTCAGCAACCGCTGTACCAGCAACAGCAGCAGCAGGATAAGGGATCTGGAGGTGGCTTCTGTGCGACATGCTTTGCCGTCTGTGCGGGAATGTAAGTGCGCCATTGGCATAGTAAGGTCGAGTGCTGATAAGATTGCTCTATAGGTGCTTCTTCGACATGTGCTGCGACTGCTTCTTCTGAGCTTCGACGAGCGCCAGCTAGTCTGAGGTGGGATGGCTTTAGGTATAGAGGTGGAGGTAGATCAATGATCAATGCAATCATTAGAAGATGGACAGCTATCCTTCAGAGCCATGTTCAGAGCCATGTAGAATCCAAAAAACTGGCAGAGAGACATTCGATAGAGACCAGCAAGATGCCCATAGCTTCTATCACTTCGTTGTGTACCATCCTTGAAGTTGAGCTTGCTTTCTTCACGTACGCATCGCAACGTTTGATTCTGACTCTTGCATTCCGACATGTCTCAGGATGTTGTGCCAGCAGCAGGAAACGATGGCCAGGCAGCAAGCGACGGAGCAGCAGCAACAGCATCGACGTTGACTTCCGAGGCGGTAGCAGCAAACTCCAATAAGGAATCAGCAGGAGCAGAAGCATCGACGAGCGCTGGAGAAAGTGCGAATGCGGCGACGCCAGAAGAGCTGCGAGCCCAGCTGGATATTCTGCGCAAAGAGCTGGCGAGCAAGCTGCAGAAGAAGCAGAGTATCGATAGGACACTGGTGCGTAGGAGCGCAAGTGGAATCAAGGCTGTTCTGACGGTAGCTCGTTTTCGCAGGCCTCCCATGAAGCATCCATCTATGCCTTCGAGACATCCTACCTCTCTGTTGATCTCAGCGGTGGACCCTCCAGCATGACATTCGGCAACATCGTCAAAGGCTACGACTCCTACCTGAAAGCTAGCGGAGCGACGCAGACTGACAGCTCGCGCAAGAAGGGCGGAAGCAGTACACGAGGAGGAGGCTACACTACAACAGCTATCGTAGGACCTGGAGGGCAGCTGTTCCAGGCTGTCGAAGAGCAGGACCGGCTGTTCTCGAAATCAAGCTCGACGTATACGGACAGCTTGCAGCTGCGTGACAGAGATGCTGGAGCAGTGTCAGCTAGCGATGGAGAAGATGATGGGGATGCAGATGATGCTGCCAGTACAGTCAATGCATCGAAACCGCCATCAGCGACACTTCCACCACATCAGCAACCGCAACCTCAGGCGTCAACCTCAGAGCAGAGCAGCGGCAGGGACGCAAAGAGACCAAGGAAGCGGTAGCACCAGTAACACTGTCGAAGGATTCTGTTCGTATTGTTGTTGTCAGAGTTTCGAGAGTCGCGTAAAGTTCGCTGTTTCTGCATGAACCGACTTGTGTATATTATCTGACGATGGTCAAGGACAAGAATGCGAGCAGTGATAGGGACAAGATACCTGTAGGCTGCGCGAGCTTTGCCGTAGCAGACCTCAAGATTCTGACATTTTCGTAAACAACAAAGATCACGAGCGCCGACCAAGTCAAGCAGGAACTGGCAACTCTACGAGCTGCTCTAGCAGTCAAAGAGACTGAGCATTCTTGGGAAGGAATAGACCGCGTAAGGCTGGCCTTGTCTTTCCGGTGGACATCTGCTTTCGATGCTGACGCGCGCTGGCAGGCCTTCAAGCGATTTACGGCTGTTACTCGTGGAGGAGCTTGCAAGTATGAAGACATCTACCTAGCTGGCTTGAAAGACCGGGAGCTGGCAAAGGCAATTAATGGCTGCGTGAGCCTTTCCATCATGCGGATTTTCAAGTGTTTCCTTACTGAATCCATCTGCAACAGCTCGCAACCGAACGTACACAGCTCTCTGCATCTGTTCTTCTCTTTCTATCAGCCGCGACACGTCTAGGCCATCTCTTCTTACCTCTCTTACCCCTCTATTTACCTACCATACTCCGTCTTCTTTCGCGCACGAACAAGCTCTACGTATCTCGATCTACGGCATGCGTGTCTGCAATCATCAGAAACACCCGCTTAGCGAACGTGATTCCGTATCTACGGGAAGGAATGGATGAGAAGGCTGCTTCCCATAGAAGAGGATGCATCACTGCTCTGCTCTGCTTGCTGGGAGGCGAAGAACCGACTTTCAATGGTATACTGGTGGATAAAGAGTTAGTGATGCGCAAATATGCAGAAGATGTAGAGAAGATGATCAAGATTGGCGCAACGGACAAGGACATCGAAGTTCGCAAGATCGCAAAAACATGCTGGCAGATATACAGAAGCGAGTTTTCGAACAGGATAGAGACGTAAGTCTGCCCCTATTCCATTACGAGCTGTTTACGTTTCATCTGAAAACACGAAATGCAGTTTCGCGGCGCCTTTGACTCCGATCATCAGGAGATACTTGGAGCTTCCTCCACCAGGTGTCGCTGTCCCTCCTCCTCCACCTCTCGCTCTGAATCTGCAAAGTCGCCCAGCGGCACAAGCTCCTAGAACCGTGCGAACAGCTGCTCCTCCGGCTACCTCGACGTCTACCTCTTCAACAGTAGCAGTACAACTGCATACAGACTCCAGGCCGCCATCTCGATCTGCCAATCCACAGCCTGGCAAGGTAGCACCCGCACTATCGAAGAGTTCTGGTCCCTCCCTTAGTGCAAAGCTGGAAGCTATGCGCCAGCCTCTCTACCCTCTGTCACTTTCGACGTCTTCCTCTTCGACTCGCCCTATCAATCCATTACCAATTTCGAGGAGTGTTAGCTCTTCGGCCGTACCACCGTCTCAGATAAACAGCGAAGACACTAGGCCGAAAGAGCGCAATGTTCTAGCTAGGAGCGTGACAGTCGGAAGCAGTAATGTATACCAAACGCAACACTCCATGCAAGCTTCTGCACCTGGTACAGGTCTGCAATCATCGATCTCGCCAAGTACAGACAGCTTTCCCTCCACTTCTACAGCACCTACCAGACACCCCTTTCAGACCAATTTCTCACCAGCTGTCGCTACATTTACTGGCTCAGCTTCTGCAGCAGCCATCCTATCGGCACAAACTTCGCCTCAGAAGGCCGAACCAGTACATCATGAAACGGAGCAGGCGCAATCAGCACAGCAGATTGCAGGCAGTTCGTCATATGTACCTCATCAACAACAGGCACGACGAGCGGCCCCTTCGCGTCCACCTATCTCGCATCATCCCACTTCTCGGGCTGGTCGCGTATTGGCACCTGCACAGGCGGTCAAACCGCAGCAAATAACTAGCAGCGTCGACTCTGGTCAGGCCAGTCAATCGCATTCGACAGCAGAATCCGCGACAGCCTTTGTCCCTTCGAAGCGACCAGCTTCGGCTTTATCGACAACCAGCGTAGCCTCGACTTCTTCGGCTGTACACTGGCAAGCGGAAGGTCCTTCCTCGAGGCCACCTTCGTCGAATGCCTCTAGGCCGACAAGTGCGAGTAGCCAGCACGAAGCGCCTATCAACATCGTGCAAGTGTCCGATGACAGCGAGCGGCCGGGCTCAAGAGGTGCTCAAGCTCCATCCGCTGCTCGCGGACAGCCTTTACCGCAAAAGAGCCAACGAAATGCCTTCCGGCCAGCTAGGCCGCAGCCAGCTCCGACTGTTCCTTCATCTTCGTCCGAGCGTAGTGCGCCAAAACGCATGCCGAGCTCAAATGCTTCTAAGAGTAGTGTTCCAGCTAGTACTGCAGCTGCTCAAGCCCGAGCACCCCCTCCGCCGGGACAATCTACGCGGCTAGCTGGACCTAGCGTGCCTGTCTCGTTCAAAAATGAAGTCGCTAGAGCCAGAAGCGGCATAAAGGCTGGCGAAAGCTCGACAGCGAGTAAGCATACAGCTGCTGCACCAGCTGGACCTCCAGCCAAAAAGCAAGCATTCTCGTCTTCCACCTCAACGAAACCGACGACGGTCTCTGCCCTGATTAAGCCTACATCAGTGCCGGTGTCTAAGCGGCCTGTACATCCATCATCTGGCGGAAGTAGTTTCTCTCGCTTGACGGCTCCTACGGCAAGTTCGACAGCGCGCGCAAGAGCTGTATCTAAGGAGAATAATGCCAAAAGGAAAGAGAAGGAGGCGCTCCAGAAACCTGTGGCTAAATCTGCAAGCCAGAAGTCGCTGGCGCTCAAGTTGTCAGTGAACCGCAAAGTCCCAGAAGCGAGGGAAGAAGAAGCCAGCAGAAGTCAGGAAGATCGACATGATGAACCTTTGGCGAGCTATCCGCAGCAGCATACACAAGCGAACGAGCCTGACTTTTGCGCACAACTGGATGACCTTCGATCGACATCTCCGGTCTGTGTCGTCCAGCCTCATCATGTTAGACAGACAACGCTTGAAGAGGCTTCCGCTCAGCCGTTGCCTCCGAGCCCGCCGCCTTCTGCAGACAGCGCGGCTGCTCTCTTGGAGTCGCCTTCGCAGGTCCAGGTTGCACAGATTCAGAAGGAAGGAGAGGTTCACATCGATCAGCAGCCTGGTACAGACACTCCTCCTGCATTGCCGGACGATGACGAGGTTCAAGCAATGACGACAGAGACAGAACAGGCGGCACCCGTAGCATCTGCTACCGAAGCTGAGACGGGAATTACGGAAAACTCAGTATCACAGGGTGAGCAACAGCAAGAGCGTGAGGAGGCTGTTTCGGCACAAGACGACCCTACGCTAACGGGAACGCAAAATCCAGGCATGCCTTCAGCAGAAGCATTGCTCTCGCTGCCAGAAATGGTCGAACCAAGGTATGCTCACAATGTTGCGCTCAGGCGTAACAAAAGCCGATTTCACACTATTTACAGGCCTACTGAAGACGGTGTTGTGCTGGTTGAACCCAGCCAGCCCGCTGCCAGATCTACTACTCCCGTCAACGTGCCTCTCGCTTCCAGTGGAGCAGAACCGCTCCAGAGACCAGCAGAAGACGAGAATGAGCCAGAGGCTGACGCCACCCTGATTCTGGCGGAATCAGCGGGTGCTCTGGTCAGCGAGGCTGCTTCAGAGCCTTTTCACGCAGCGGCAGAAGCTCCTTTACCCGCTGCGCATTCCCCTCCACATGCTCTGGATCAGTCCGAAGCCCTTTGGTCTGCTATTTCAGATCGCAATACGGATGGAGATGTGGCTCTCATGCTCGAGGAACAGCCTTCGCAACGAGCCTGGTATGATGACTCTGTAGCTGATCAGACTGCACAAGATCCAGCGCATATCATGCTCGACGACGAGCACACTACTGTCTTCCCTCGTACACTACAGGCTCCGGCTGAGCTGGAGAATACTGCTGAAGACGGGCTCAAGGGTGCGGAGATGGGCAAGTTGCCTATCAGTGACGAGGGCGAGGATCTGCAAGAAAGGGAGGAGGAAGAAGAGGAAGACGATGTGGCTCTGCTCATCTCACGCGAACTCTCCGATGATAGCTTAGAAGAGCTAGCCAGCCGCTTCGAGCAGTCTGAGATCGGTCCACTCCATATCGACGACGACGATGCTGACGGAGCTACGCCGATGAGGATCCGGCCTACGCAGTTCTTGCCGGAGAGCTGGCTGAATGGTGGAGATGAGAACGAGGGAGCAGACGACGAAGACGCTACGCAGATGTTGACTCTGTCAATCAAAGCACCAAGGACACTTCAGAACCGGAAAGACAAGCTCGTAAAGTCGGTTGGCGGCATTGAGACGCCTACTAGAATCCGAAGCCCGCTACAAGAGGCCGATGTCAACACGTTGTAGGAAGTAAAATTTATCAATGACTGTCGTTGTACGAATTCGACTGATGTCTGACAGCTACGAAGTGGTCATTATACTTCGATATCGAGGACTAGCAACAAGTATTTTGGTCGTCCAGCTGTCGCCTGCAGAACGGCGTGCCGTTCCCTGCGCCTGAACAGCAACAGTATTCGTCTTTGATATGTCACCAGCAGTGCAAAGCGTTTAATGTGTTACGGATTAAGGCGAAGGCGCTACGGAAGAGGTTGCAACGCCAACCAGGCACAGCTTCTCGTCTTCTCTCCGTCCGCTAAGACCGATAGCGCGTGACACACAACTTGGCAGGGAAAGTGTCTGCAGTAAATGCACATTGCAGCTTGTCCTTCTTTCCACTGCTCCTTGAGAAATTGTATCTGCGCTCCTGTCAGGCCAATAACAGAGGTGAAAGCCGCCGCGCATCACACGACCCTCAAGTAACAGTGAGTAGCACAAAGCTCCTGCTAGACAGCCTTTTCTGATCTACACCCTCGGGTGCACACAGCTCAAAGCATGTCCGAACATGTTCCCTCAGCCTACCGCGCCATCTTCTTCTTCTTCGACTGTCTCTTCCCCTTAGGCGGAATTGTTGGTCATCTCTTCTATCCCAATGCCATCCTCTCAGGTTTCACTTCCTCTCCACTCCTTACACCTCCATCCGTAGCGACTCAAGTACTTCTGGACAGCTCAGCGGGCTGGTTTGCGGGGCTAGCGTTCATTCATCTATTCCTGCAGACCAAAGCAAGCAATAAGAGATCGATTTGGGCACCTATCATTGCAATGGTCACTATACAGGATGTCTTTCAGATCTTTGGCTTTCTGAGGGGAATGCATGCCGAAGGACGTTTGAGTAGTTTCGGCAACTGGACGGGAACAGATGTTGGCAACATCGGTGGATATGCTCTCATTACCCTCCTTAGAGCTGCCTTTGTAGCTGGATCTCCCGCGTTTGATACTTCGGAGGGCGTACAAGCGAAGAAGGAGCTTTGAGTCTCTGTTGGCTAGCGAGAAACAAGCCCAATACATAGCTACATATACGGCATGGGCTCACACCCCCAAAGATCCACAACACTTTGATCCACAAAATTCTTCAAGACGGAAACAACTCTTGCATTATTAGGCGGTAGACATCAACTCAATCGCACCTTACAGGGACATCAATAGATAGAGTTTCACAGCGGACGAAACTGATAGGTACAATGCAATCGCTCAGCATATGTATACGTTTCAGCAAAGTCGGGACACCTAGCATTGCGTATAAAAGCGAGAAGGAGGTCGGTCGCAGAGCAGAATGAGGGGAAGACGCTACAGGAATTACACGATCATCATTTTCGTTTGAGTTGATGTGATTTAACAATGTTGTCGTGTCCCTGTTTCTCGTATTTCACGCTGAGGTAGAAATGTTTGTTCATCTCGACTAGCAGCTGGTTATCGGGCAAGGTCAAATCCACTGTACGGGCTATGGCCCGCAGGGCGTCTGCTTTGGGATCGTAGCGCCTGATGTATGGATCACTCGCAAAGGCGTAGCGGCATTTGAGTTTTCGATGACCGTTCTCTTCGATAGCCTCCACCGTCGTGAAAGGAACCGTAGCCGTTGGCATTGTACCCCTCCTGATGCTGTATGAAAGGTCAGGCGAGGTTGATAAGACGGAAGCGGAAGAAAGAGTGATTCAGCTGAATCTTGCAGCTTTTTGATGTGGGAAAGGCGGTGCGGATTGTTCGACATATGATGAACGGAGCTGACGAGCGGAGTGCATTGACGTGCATCAAGCGACGCTGGGCACGTTCGAATCGTTGCTGCTCATCGGGTCGCCCTCCACCAGTACTTGTAGCTGACCAGGATGGAGTGTGCAGCTTGAAGTATGACGATTTCAGTGTATCGAGCGCAGCGAGCTTTAGTAATATAGATCAGTGCACCAAATGCCCAATGCCATATGTGTGGTAGGACGGAGGGTGATCGCAGCACGGATAGGGAGATAGGTGCCTAAAGCTACATAACTTCACCGTCACTGATAAGCTTGATGCTAGTGATAGTGTTCGCCGTCCCTCTGCCATAGTTATGGTACTCCACCCTCAGTCTGAAATGCTTCATTAGCTTGCTATATAGCTCTTCCTTCTTGATGTCCCAACCTAGTCCATCACGGACATTGGAGATAGTCCCTTGATCTGGTTCATGCCGGCGCATACTTCTGTCTCCGTTCACATAGTAGCTGAGCTTCAGAGTGCTGGCATCGTTTTCGTCCAGATACGCTCCACGGATCTTGACGTCCTTGACGTAATCCCTTCTCTTTGGTGCAGGCATGATGCGGGTAGCTTACAAGCACAAGCGAGGAGTAAAATATGGTTTCTTGATAAGATGGCTTTGAAGCAGAGGAGTCGAAGTGCACTTGTGCGAGGAGCGGAGACAAGAGTGATTCAGCTGAATTTTCAGTGGTTTTGACGTGGGAAATGCTGTGCCGTTTGTCCGACGTATGATGCATGCAGTTGACGAGCGGAGCCCCTTGAAGTATGCAGAGTGACAGGTGCACCCTGGCCTCCTGCCTTCAGTCCTCCTTTGGATTGCTCAGTCGACCACCCAATAAACAGTCCGACAGCCTTCGCTGGAACGGTCGACTTCAGCTGGTCTCGTAAGATCATTTGCCTGCTGAGCAGCGCGTATAGGAAGCAGAAGGCTGCTGTGGTATTGTACACCAGACGGCATAGCAGATCTTGGCGATGTTACATGATCTTGCCATCCAGCTTGCGGACAACACTGATTGTGCAGTTGGAGAGCACGCCCCTGTCCTCCCGACCTTCGACCAGTATAAGGAAGTCCCGCTTGAACATTCCATTTATATCGTGCAAACTACCATTGGGGTCGTAATGCTCCTGCAGATTTCGCAAGGTATCGCCGGTCGGTTGGACGTTACTGAAGTAATTATCCGGTCGAGAATAGTGAAATCTTAGGGGTTGCTTTGTGTTCCCCCTATCGTATCCGATGCATCGAATCTTGCACACGTTGTAGTATTCGTGTCCCTTTGGCGTCATCGTTGGAGCTTGTACCAGGAGAGGGAGCTACGTAGCTTGCGACCCAGGTGGAGTTGTTCAAAGCAGAGCAGTGCCGACAAAATCGTAAAGAGCAGGAGCAGAGTGGTACAGCTGCGCTCGCTGACCAACTTTTTGACGTGGGAGAGGCGGTGCCATTGGTTTGACGTGAAATACATGAGCCTTTCAGACTCAGTCACAGGTAAGATAGTGGTGTGACAGGTCTGTCTTCGATACAATATCACCCGGGTCGCTTTCGACTTTTCCCCTTTCGAGAGCTGCTGATGCGCTGCGGTTTACGAGGAGAGCGTTTTGAACAGACAAAGAGAATTCGTTTGAGACGGCAGCTGTTCCATCGCGAGAGATTCGTGTTCTAGTCACAGTCAGCCTGCAGTCTGTAGAGCGATAGAGATTGCGATGGAGGGGACTAAGCGAAAAGACAAGGGAGAAATAAGGGAATACGTGGTCATCCAGTCAAGCTCCATCTACTTCTTCCACCCTTCTGAGCCCCCTCCGCCTCTTTACGAGCCTGCTTTCTCTGCTTCTTTGATTCCTTGTCCTCGTCTTTCTTCTGCTCATCGAGCCTCTCCACCTCTCTCCTTACGTCCTTTCCACTCAGTTTGTTCACAATGGTGCTGCTGTCTACGACCCTCCTCCCTGACTCTAGATGATAGTAGACGGCTACTTCAAAGTAATGTGCTAGTTTGTCGCCGATGGACCTGTCACCCCGCAGCGGTAGGGCAGAGCGGATCCGATTGCCATTAGACACAGAGTCTGTATGAGGCCAAGTTGCACCATTGAATTTGAAGGTAATGCGGAAAGATTGGTCTGGAGCACAAGATGAATCGTAGACCGAGGTGATAGGGGTACGTATGTAATTAGTCATGTTTTTGGCAAGTCTCAAGGGCTTTTGATCGACTGCTTTGTGTGGGCTTATGATAGTCGCAACCTCGAGCTAGGAGTATCGCGAAAAGACGGAAGCAGAAAGCTTGCAGATCGAGCGAGTTTTGTGCGTGGGAGCGGCGGTGCAAGGTGTTGAGGAGCACTACCGTCTGACGAGCAGTACTGACGACTATGAAGAATTTGCTCGAGCTTGACTCGATCCATGATTACCTTTGTGTAGCTTTCAGTATCGCAAAAGCGGATAGCTCGCCTGTCGGTCCAATAGTGCTAGAGAGCAATGCTTGACGGACGGTTGTGGAGAGCCCTGCTCATCGATGCATTCCCTTTGCGTGAGAGCTTGCCAGGCGGAAGGCAGAAGTGAATGAGCTTCATCTTGGGCATCTGTGAGGACGAACGCTCGATGGTCGCGCCTCGCAAGAAGCCTCGAAAGGGGCGAAGCCCAAAGAGGAGCCCTGGTATGTGGGAGGCAGATTTCTTCTGGCTACTTGTTGAATCTTCGGTCTTCTCCTCTGGGACGCTTCTTCGCCATTAAGCAGTCAGAAATAGGTGAGAGCAGTGAGGGAAGGGTACTGAAGTGTTACTGTCGAATAAAGCGGTCCCCGCCAGCAGTCTACAGCGACTTGTGCAGAAGATTTGGGTCATCGAGCTTGTGGGTTCCGGGCGCATAAAGCTGATGGGGGAGCAGAGAAGACAAGACAGAGATGATCTTCGATGTGAAACTGTTGGTGTCGCTTCCCGCAGCATCAGTCAAGCGATTTGCAGGCTGAATGGGATCGTCTTCGCATGGTCAAAGTGAAAAGGTCTTGATAGCTTGATGCATGAAGGCATGCTGAGAGCAACTGCGCAGCGTTATATTCAGGAAGAACCCTTTTGGTCTTTTGAGCGAGTTGGGATCAGCTGAACCTATGCGAAACTCATTTTCCGACCGAAACATGCTTCGATGAGCGTTGCGGCTGAGGCTCGCACTGAGCCAGCTCATAACGACACCTCAACATCGCCCGTCTTGAGCATCTCCCTGCCTTCTGCGCTCAAACCAGCACGCGTACATGTCTCGCCTGGATCCCCTGGCGTACCAAATGACGAGGAACTGCTGCCATCAAACAGGCTCAGCGCAACTCAGCAGTTCTACAGTAGTGGTAGTAGTAACAATGCTGGAGGCAGTCCAAGACGAGAGAGAGCGACGGTAGCGACTGCGAGCTCCACGCGGTCTGGGCGACATTCTCAGCAGATCCCATCCATCCTCCCTCATTCTGGCTTCCTGTCACCTCGTAAACCTCAGAACATCGCAAAGAATGCTGCTGCGAGTCCGAGGATGCACTTGGCCGAATCAACAGCAGATGGATCGTCAACTGTCGGCAGCTACAGCAGCCTCGGTAGACGGCCTTCTGCGAGCGTTACCGATGCTACACTGTCGCGGAATGGGAGCTTGGTCAGGAATGGAAGCGTGAATAGACATGCTCAGTCTGTCCAGATGAGCCAGGGTCAGTCTATGAGGAGTTCGCACGAGAGAGCGCAGTCACGACAAGGCACATTAGCAAGCAAGACGTCGCAAGAGCCTCTCATTGTGGGCAACCTGCCTACGATCAGCAGACCGATCAGCATGGGCAAGAAGAGGAGCACCAGCAAGACGGGCAGTATAACCAGTCTTCTAGGAATGGCTTCAAACTCTTCTGGTATTCATTCAAATCGCAAGACACCACCTTCAGCCGGACAGGGCATCCCATTGCGGCAGGAACATAGCCGGATCGCTCCAACGACGGAGAAACAGAATGGGCACCCTCACACAAGCGTCAATATGAATGTCGAGAAGCCAATGCGGAAGTATGAAGTCTATTCTGGGCAGCGCAAAGAGCTCAAGCACTCTCGGAACCCCAAAACGCCCGAGGACGAGAAGATCGCCTTAGGCTATGGCTCGAACCATTTCGGCGGAAACAACCGCTTTCTGTGCGGAGGACGATTGATCACTTCTGGCGATTCTCCCTTCCCTTTTCTGGCTTCTTTCGCTGTGGTCCTTTTCCTTCCTGCTATATTCTTAGCATTCGAAAGTCAGTGGTTATGGTCTTCTTCACCCATCAATGGGTTCGGAAACAATGGTGGAAAAGCTATAGTCATCATTTTCGCCTATACGACTCTCGTCATGTGGTCGAGTATGCTGAGGACAAGCTTGAGGGATCCTGGCATCATTGTCAAAGGACTGGACAGAGAACCGGATTGGGAGACCTATGCTGTCCCACAAGGTGGGGAAGACGATCTTACGGGGACGGGCATGGGCCAGAGACCAAAATTGAGGTACTCTAAGATCAGGGATGAGACGGTCAGCAGCAAGTGTAAGTAGGGCAGAAACTGGTTCCACTACAATTGCTGAAACCTACTTGTCTATCTTGCAGGGTGTGAGACGTGTCAGACGTAAGTGATTGCATCCTCCAAGTCTGCAGACATTTACTAATGTGAGTATGCAGCTACCGCCCTCCCCGAACATCCCACTGTCGACTTTGCGATGTCTGCACGGAGCAAACGGACCACCACTGCTCCTTCCTGAATAACTGCATAGGTCGGCGAAATTACAACTCCTTCATCGCGTTCCTCGTATCAGCCGTCATCTGCGCTTTTCTCGTTATCGGGACAAGCATTGCGCACTTGGTCATCCGCATCAGAGAAAGTAGAAATGTTGGAGAAGGATTTTTTGGAGACTGGAGGAATGTAGGGACGATTGTAGTGCTCATCATTACGGGAGTTAGCGCCGTGCCTGTTCTTGGACTGCTCGGCTATCATATCAGACTTATCTGGCTCGGAAGGACGACCATAGAGATGGTGAGCTTGCGTCTCACTGTATGTCTTCATTTTCAATGCTGACAATCGCTTTTTGCGCAGCTCCGGCCCAAATATCCTTCTGCGACTACAGGCAAGCCCGCCAATCCCTACTCCTACTCGCGGAGGATAGACAACATGATAGCGGGCCTTTGTAGGCCTATGGACATCTGGTCAGCCATCGATGCACACGGCTACGTAGTGCCAGATACAAGGGAGGAGAATCCAGCTTTTGCTAATAAGCAGAGATGATTTGAGTCAGTAGTGGATTGTTGTTGCGCATACTTAGCATATCGTAATGTATTTTCTTGGTAGTTAGCATATCCTTTTTATCGTTGTTTCAAAGCATGTTCTTGCGCGACTAGTTTCGAAGGGTCTGCTCTGCTCAACTCACTCCCATTCTCAAAGCCTTGGAAGCAAGCAATTCGCACATTCATTTACATTCTTTACGACGATTCAAGCAGTCCTGTAGCCGTCCCTTGCTTTCGATTCCTCAATGTCTGGCCTTGAACGCAGCCGTCAAGTCCCATGTCAATGACTGTCGATTCTAGTCGGCCAGCGAGGCCGTACGCAACTCCCATAACACGGCACTTCAGTGCATCAAAGCTCGTAGCAAATGCCAGCAACACATCGTCTGTTCCCAAGGCGGCCAGCCATCCAAGTCCCGTCCGGCCGCAGAGCCCAAAATACGCCTATTCACCTAATCGACAAGCATCAATAGCGCCTCCACAGAGTTATAAGCAGTCTAGTAGTACTGGTCTGTCGGAAGAAGCGCTCAGGAAACTTCGGAATTTCCTCCTACGGTCACCCAATGCTGTCGCCAAATTGCGGGTTGGAGATATCGTAGGAACCACTTCGCAGCAAGGCGTACAACAGAAGTCCGCAGTGAGGAAAGGGAAGATAGCTGTTTCGGCAAACAAGGCCGACTGGCCATCATGCCATCTCATCGACTGTTTCCCGTTCGACAAGTGCGAGATAGTGGCTACTATCGTCAAGAAGAATATTATCAAGTCGTATACGAGACAGAACACAAGCGCTGTCGAAGGACAGACTGAAGTAGGAGTCAAGAAGGAGAATATCGATGTGATCTACTACGACGGTAAGCCTACATACCAAGCAGTCTCTACAAAACACGTCTCAATGATGTATCTCAGTGGACGATGAGTCTGGAGTTATCAGCTGTAAAGTCAATCCGCAGAAGCTTTATCCTCAGAAGAAGCCCTTGACAAGAGAAGCCAGCTCGAGCAGTACAGAAGGCTCGACCAAATCGGAAGTGCCTCGCCCTACTTCAGATCCTCGGTTATGGATATATCGCTATGAGAAGCCGCCAGAGCCTGTTCAGCTACCATCACACGCCGAAGAGCCATCTGTCCCGATATTACGCGAGGGCACAGTTGTGCGAATTATTGGCAAGATCACCTCAAATGCCAAGAAGGAGACTCTGATAGATGTCATTAGCATAACGCCCGTGCCGAAAGAGGAGAGGTACGCAGAATGGCATTACGCTGTCAGCTGCAAGAAAGTCAGGGAACAGCTGTATAAGTCGAGAGAGGCGGTCAGAGATCTCTTGGACCTTGATGGACATATGAGTAGTATGTATAAATCGGCATTGCCGGACTCGCAAAGCATGTCGTTTGCGGACCTATCGAGATCGAGCGTCTCCTCGCTGAATGGCAGTACTTTGGTAAGTCACGGATCTTACTTCAAATGTTATCATCAATTGCTTACTCAGAAACATGTCGCAGGCCAACATATCCCATGTCGACTCGTCGTACTCGCTTTCCTATATGAACACGAGCAGTCAGATCTCAATCAGCAGCTCCAGCGGGGCAGAAAGTTCACGCAGAGTGAAGAAGAAGCTTCCTTCTCTGACAAGGCTAGCGGAAGACAAGACAGTCATTAACAAGCAGCTCTTTCTGCTTTTCGTGCATCACTATTTCCACTCTTCCTCTGCCACGAAAGACATCCTACCTTGTCATATTGGCGTTAGAGCAACGTCTAAAGCGAAGAAAATCACCTTGTCGACCCTCAAAGCGGACAAGAAGCTGGCATGGCTCGCTTTGATATGCGCAAGAAACGAGAGCATGGAAGCTCTCGCAATGGTAGAAAGGAGCAGTAGTACTCTAAAAGCCAGTCAGAAGAGCTCGGCAGCCAATTCGATCATCCTTCCAAGCTCCAGCCCTGTCCGACAGTATGCATCCGCCAAGAAGCGCAAGAGATCGGATCCGGATGTCAAGCAGCACATCAACAATGAATTCGTAGAGAAGCGGAAGGTATCGCTCTTCATATGGGCAGTCAGGAAACTGTATGAAGAGGGAACGATCGCCATAGAAGCGGAAGAGCAGGACCGCAACGCTACGCCCAAAGCCTCGGCCTACAAAAGATGCTCTTGCTCAATTGGGCACGACAAAGACCCCAACGCACCACTTCTATCCTATCGCAAATGCGCATGCCAAAGCACATCCACAAGCCCAGAAGAGGCTTATTCGCTTATCACTATCGACCGGCTCATCGAGCCAATCACAAATATCATAAGACGTCTAGAAAACAGTAGTAACGTACATAGCAATCCTTTTAAGGACAAAGATACCCTTACAGAACGAGTGTGGAGCGCACTCAGACAGGACGGCTTGTGGAGCCATGTCCGCAGAGATTTAGTAGTTGATACGTTGGCAGTGCTGTAGCATACTGAAGATCTGTTTACGAATACGAGGCACGGGCAAACATTGTTGTAGTACAATAGCAAATTAGCGGTTTAGACAAACAACGATCATTAACCGAATGGCGTATAAGCCTGTTCCTTTGTCAGGACGTCTGTCGTTTGTGAAGCGCTACGTAATAATCAGGTCCCTCAGAAGTCGAGCCTCGGTGGATCAAATCGAGCGTGGGGTCTAGCAGCACTCTCCGGAAAACAGGATGCGACTTGTTGATGTACAGCGGCATGGGCGGCTTGTCCAGGACAATTGCAGCGAGCTTGAACATGAGCTTCCGACCGGATGATAGGTTTCTTAGACAGATCGGTAGCACTGTTCTGCCTACTATCTTGACGTTCGAGAAGGGAGCGTAGACATTTCCATAGCCATTAGGGATTTTAGTGTCTACGACGGCTTTGTGCAGCGGAGACAGGCATTGCAGCAGGTCCTGGGGATCGAGGGCAGTCAGCGGGGCGTGCGGCTAAACGAGTAAAGGGAAGAGCCTGACGTGGCTGACGAAAGGGCATGTCCCAATTGACAGCGACACCGTAAAAGTCACATCTACAAGACCCCCTACCGTAGGCAGGCTAGCCTCGAAGGTACGGTCCAGCGGTGAAGGGTAGATAATCAGGCGTCTGTTCCCGTTGTATTGGTCAAGGGTTTCGCAGAGTAAAGTAAGGCTATCATGTGTGTCATCGAAGAGAGAAGAGGCTCCGGATCGGTAGGAGCTCCTAGCAGATGAGTGGGCAGACTTGATGCTCGAGGAAACACTAGCATTGCTGCGGCTGCGGCTTACCCGGATGGGGCACGGTGAGCCATCGAGTGGTTTATCTTGTCTTATATCAGGCAGTTCATGAAAAGCGGGACCTCCAGCTTGCCTTGAAACAGCTCGGGTGCGCCCTTGACTGCTTTGAAGACCGGTAATCTGCGGCGAAGAGGGCATGATCGACCGCGTTGGTAGCTGAGATGTAGCGACTGAATGAAGCAGAGTGTGACAGCAAGCGGACGTGCGGGAAAGAGTTCAAGGTGTCGAGGCTGTTCCAGGAGGTTGAAAGGTTATACGAAAGAGAGGAGATGCGATAAACCTCGTTCAAGTCAGTTCCGTAGTAAGTGTCACTGTGTTTCTCGCACGAGCCGAAGACGTGGCCAAGCTGCTGGGGCGTCTCACAAGATGATCGATTTATGTATCATACGATTGCAAGGTTACGAAGGTCGCAGTATGCAGTGAGCTGTTTCAAAACCAAATTTCAAAGTTGCCTCTTACGTGTTGAATCAGATCCTTTGGACTTCGACGTAGTACATTGGGCCTCCGAGAGCAAAACGCAGGGGAAGTAGCCGATCGTCGACAACTCGCTGGACAGCCGGATGCGACTTGTTGATGTAAAGAGGAAGAGGCATCTTGTCCAATACTATTGCGCATAGATCGATCTTGAACAGCTTGCGAGTAGACATATCTCGGAAACAGATGGGCACCACCGTTCGTCCTAAGATGTTGACCTCCTTTCCAAAAGGATGTCTGACGTTCTCGTAGCCATTCGGAATGTTGGTATCGACGAAAGCCTTGTGACCGGCCGGCAGATGGTCAAGTATGTCCTGTCATGACCGCAGTCAGCGATTCGGGGCATAAAAATGGGCTCTAAGGAGAGGACCTTACTTTTCTGACGAAAGGACATGTACCAGTCGATATTGCGACTTGTAGTGATACATCCGCACTACTTCCTTCGAGCTTTGGCAAACTTGCTATAAAGACATAATCTTGCGGGCAGGGCTGAATGAGCAGGTTTCGTTTTTTGTTGTATTGGTAGTACAATTCAGTCAGTACGGTAGGTGGATCTTCAGAGAGCTTCGTTGCGGCAGCGTCAGGTGTATTTGCTACTTTGGTCTTGGGCTGCGAATGAATGCTGATTGAGCTTGCATTGCTCTTCTTGCGTTGGTCCACCGAAGCATCACTGGATACCTCTGAATTTCGTCGTGTACCGGGAGCGCGCTTATTGGATCCAGAATCGACAGATACTTGACTGCTTCGGCGAGTTGGAGGTTTTGACGACATGGCTCCGTCAATGGTGTGCGATAGACAGTTCGATATTGTTGCTCCCGAGTGGATGCAAGTCGATAGACTAGCGGCCAGCAAGCCTGAAAGCTAACAGCATCGATGCAAGGGCGTCTGAAGAAAGGGAAAGGTCGATGCAGCGAGAAAGGCGATGGGAGTAGGAGCAGAGTGTTTTGGTTGTTTCTCGAGTTTGACTAGAAACAGAACTATCATATAGAGCTAAAAGGCAAATCCTTGAACGAGGGTGCGCTAGACTGGAAGAGCACCCAACCTGATCTAATGAAAAGGACTTTTTTACTGATATACTATTCCCAGATTACATACGTTGATGATGGCTTGTTGGTTGCTCGATAATGCGTGTTATCACGCAGAGCTCTTCCAGAGATGCTGCTGGCGGATGTAACATATATTGTCTATTGCGACTACGAGTCGTGCATAGAGCTTTTGTGATATTTGAACGATGAGCGTGGCACATGTGGAGGGTGCACGTTGAAAACAGGAAAAGGTTTGTATCGACGAGCGTGAGCAGGAAGAGAAATTGATTCGATAATTGGGTGGTGCAGATGGTGAGACAGGAAGTATGAGAAGAGCGAAGCTTGGAGATGTCTTCCTCAGCGATGCCTGATCCTCATCGTCTTGCCAGCTGGCAAAGGCATCTTCGCATCTGTCTTCGCAGCAGGCAGCTCCGCCTCAGTAGGTAGCCTTTTGCTTCCTATGTTTGCGCTTTGGAAGCCCATAACGCGAAAAGGTTTCCGAGGCTGATTGTACGATGAAGACATAGAGGGCGCTGGTGATATATGGTCGAGAGGGTCGGTAGAGTAGGATGGTCGAGGTTTGTTTGGAGATTGAAGAGGTGGTAGGATGGCAGGACCGTCGTGCATTCCCTCTGGCGCAGCCAAACCATCTCAGCACGGGATTATTATGGAACACAACAACCGGTTACTCACCCAATGTGAATTTACACCGATGTCCATAAGTGCACTCCCTCCCATGCGGACAAATATGGCCCATATGGCACCTATCCTTCCCTTCCGGACACGGAAGGTGTCTCATCAGATAGAAGCATGGTGTACGCTTACTGTCCGTACGCAGCTTATCGAGGTCTGCGGAAGTGAGGAGGAAGTCATGCATGTACTTGCAGTCCGGAGCGGGACATCCTCGAGCGAGGAGATAGTGCTTGTTGCATGGAGGGAATCTGCCAAACCGTGAAGAGATCAGTGATATGAAAAGCTTCAAGCGAGAGGGCGAAGGGGACACACGGAAGTTGCTGTGCGAAAGGCTTGTTCCTGTCTGAATGCCTGGTAGCTTTGGGCACGAGTGCGGAGTTCCTGCTTCCTGCATATACGCGAATCGTCTCTTGTTTAACAACAATGGTAGTTGTCGTGGATGACTTCGCGACTGGCTTTACGTGTGCATTGGTGGAAGAGCCGTACTGTGTCTTGACAGCGGGCGAGGTGGAGCTCGCTGAAGGTACGTCGGAGATCGCGGTAGCTGGCGATGAAGCATCGGAAGAAGCAGTCAAAGATAGCTTTCTTGAATCAGACGAGGAGGAAGACGTAGCGGATGAGGGAGAAGTGGATGCCAAGATCGAGGTCTTCTGAACGTTTGTATCGATGGGTGTGTTTACTGGTTTCTTCGACGAAGGAGGTAGAGAGACGATAGGGATAGGCGCAGGCAGATCTTCCATCCTCTTCTTGTGTGTGATGTCTGCCATGAGCGCCATGCTCTCCAGCCCTTTCTCTCCAATGACGAGCGTTGGGATCTCAAATGGCACACAGCAGTCCTCGCATGAGTGCATATGCATGAATGGATCAATCTCTGATGCATCATCATCGTTGTCAAAGACAGAAGAGGGTGGACTGGCTGTAAGACTTGCTGCTGATGAAGAGGTGTCGTAAGATAGGGAAGGGAAAGTGAGCGTAAGATCGTCGCTGTCATCTTCGTATGCCTTCAGTGTTGGGTCCGAGTTGGACGAGGCAGTAGAAGGGAGGTGAGAGGGAGGTGCGCTTGCTTGTTCGCTACTCTCCTCCTCCATGGTTGTCAGAACACGATCTGCGTCGCTCGGGCTGGAAGATCGTAGAAAGCAAACTCGTGTTAGCTTAGCTCTGAAGACGAGTAATCCGAGTGAAGAGGGACGCACCTGACTGCCATGAGCTTGCACTCCTGCATCAAGCCTAGGAAGGCGATCCATTCTATCAAAAGCGCATCGAATCAGCTTCGCGCACTGAAGAAACAGTCGAAGGCAGTACATACCATCCATCTTTCTCTCCGTCTCTTCATAGTTCACTAAGCCCAGCATCGCAGCGTTTGCTTTTTCGTTCAATCCTTTTGCGAAAGCTAGGATCTCTTCTCGAGTGATTTGGAAGCCTCTGTCCGTCTCGAAGCGTTGTTGCAGCGTGTTCATGTCGTAGAAGACTGTGAGTTAGATATGTCGTCAGCCTGGAAGATACCGCTGAAAAGGTGAAAGAAAGAAGAGGAAAGTGAGCTTACCCATGATGAGTATCTGAGAGTCTATATGCTCCTGTCGAAGGTGATCTTCTTCGCTGCTGTCTAGATCTCCAAGAAAGATGGTAGGAAGAAGAGGAGAAGAGGAGCGGGCGCCAGGCCTTTCCAACTCTTGATGGAATTCGAGAAGATGATCCTTTGTTTGCGTCTTCCAGCCCGATTGCGGAGTGGCTGCTGTCTTCTAGGCGGTGTTGCGTTTCCAGCTCAGGCAGCTCCGCTCACTCTGGCTCTTGTCTCTGATTCTTCCTCCGTCTTCTCGATGCTGCTGCTAGAAGATGTCTTACGTCTTCAGTCTTGCCCCTTCACCGAAAGTTGCCGCACTTTTGGAAGGTCCAAGAAGATGTCGAACGCTCTTGCTGAAGATATTGGAACTGATGCAGAAGGGATAGCTTGCTTAAGATGCGTTTCGCTGAACTATGGATGTCCCAGAGGGATGTTGAGAGGAGAAGGAAAGAAGAAAGGAATGAGCAGGGCGACGCAGAGGGCGAGGAACTGGCATTGGAATTGGATGCCATCGTCAGCCTGAAACCCTTCCAAGCCCAGCCGATGGAGACTGCGCGGATCGAGTGTTTGTATTGAACAAAGACAAGGAGTGAGAATGAGATCAAGTTGGATGAGATGAGCTGCGGAAACAAGGTGAAACCTGCTCCGAGAGCCGGCCCGGAGATTGGGCAAACACGCTAGCAGGAAGCGGTAGTAGATTACAAATCATGGGCTCGCCAGGGGAATGAGATGAGATGAGATGCGGAGTGGCAACTTTTCCAACGGCCGACGTTGGACTCACTGCAGACTAAAGCCGTTGACTGGACGACGCCAAACATCACACGTTGTCCGAGATGAGATGAGATGAGACGGGGTATGCGCAGGAAGCGAAACAAAGGCGGGGTAGTGTAAGAGGTCAATGCTCAGCGTGGGTCGACTGTTTGTCTGCGTGTAGAGCTCAACGGACTTACGTAGATTTACAATGAAGTCGTTCGATGATCTCGAGGGTTTGGGTGAGAGGGTCGGGCTCAGGTCGCGCTTGAAGAATGTCAAAGTGGAAGGACGCGAAGGCCATGCTCATTGGGGACTGTCCTCAGCTGCTGAAGATGCATCTTGAATAGGTTTGCCTGCTTGCGGTGTGTAAGCCGGGCTTCCTTCGTTATGCAAGCCTGTCGAGGGCTCTCTGACGTGACGAGCAGAGTTGACAATCCATGGTGTCGTTGTTGAAAAGGAAAAGGTGACAAGGGCGACCAGATACTTGCTGAAAAGGAGAGGACGTCGTTGGAGAAGGAAGGGAAAGGGAGGATTGCCGTGGCACAGATGCCTCTTTCGATGGTCTCTCACGATAATGATACAGTACTGCGTCCTCCTGTGACTGCTCCCTTTACTTGTACCGAGACTGCTGTACTATAGGCTCTCCAGCTCACCCACTTTCCCAAGTGAAGGTGAGAAGTCCAGCTTGGTTCGAAGCTGCTCCAATGATGCTCTCCTCATCTTCCTCTGTCTGTCTTTCCCTTTCACCATGCTCTAATACTCTGCCTTGCATAAGGTTGGCGTCCTGGAATATGGATAACGACAACGAGGCTGATGTTGAGGTGCAAATCGACGAGGAGGGAGATGAAAATGAGGACGATGACGATGAATGAGACATACTGTAAGGCTTGCAGCGATGGGGAGAGGCAGTGGGAAGAGGGACGGTTTCCATCAGAGGGTTGCTGAGAAGGAAAGTAGAAGCGGCGTATGTAGATCTGTGAAGTGTCAGAGATGGGTGGAGAAAGGATTTGCTGTGTAAATCAGGTCAGTCGAAAGGAGAAGAGAGTGGACACGGGTTCCGCAGGTGGTCAATAATCCAGCTAGAGCTACACGCCTTTCATTTTGCCTGAGCCCTTGCGAATCTTAGCAGCAGAGTTGAAAGCTTGAGGAGCAATGTTATCTTGACAAAGCAAGAACCTCGGGGCGTACTGCTGCTTTCGGTTGAGAGAGAATAGCTTCGGTTAGGTCGAGCTCTTGCGGGTGATGCTGAGTAAGTCGAAGCGTGAAGACGGAGCTGTCGAAGTACGCTGAGCGGGGAACGAGTGGCTAAAGCTGAGATTATCAGAAGAGGGGTCAGAAAAGAGAAGTCGTCAGGAAGGGCACATCTCAGCGTTCCGCTCGCTCGCTCACTCACTCACACTGACCGCCTGGTGCGAGTGTGGCGCCCACTTTGATTTCCTTTAGATGCCTCTCTGCCAGCGTCGAGCTCAGAGCTGCATTCGCAGCACACCCTGATGGATTGGGAGATGGGTGCCCATCCTCAATCTGTCTCGATCGATAATGAGGAGCATACTTTCAGATATATCTTGATGGGTATCGACAGGCCAAGGATCTATGCAGAATAGTACTGCCTATCACATTCAGCGGCCTGTCTGTGTTGTTCATCGGCATCGACTGCTGCTGGAACTTTGTACAGTTAGCTTGTCAGTGCTATGACAACCTACTTCCTCGCTTCGACACTTGTCCTCCCTTTAGGACGGGGCCTTAAGACGCCCCCTCGTACCAGGATTCATCACCGCAGATTGTATTGATCTCGATCTATACATCGTCTCTTGGCCGAACGGACCACAGAGAGTAAAAGGAAAGGTAATTGTAATCTATGCAAATTCTGCTGCTTTTCCCGACTGTAAAGATAAGGATAGATGGTCAGCCTCATTTCGTACTATCACGGGCAAAACCGAGTGTATAGCCTTACCACTAGCAGTCCGACTGATTGACCAATAGCCGAAGACGTAAGCAAACCAACTTATCAGCTTTGACTGCCCCACGCTCGATGTCTGAGGATAGACCGTACCAATCAATCCAAACAGACCGAGAATACTGCTGAAGACTTCGATGACTAGGATCTTGACGAAGAGCGTAGGGTTCGCAGCATCCGCCAGCGCTGCGTTCGACCCGCTGATGCCTACGGCTATTCCACAGAGTAAGTTGCACATGCCCATCGTCAAGCCGCCCCAGAAGAGCGAGAAGCCTGTAATCGTCATGTAAAGGAGGTCAGTGCAAGATTCGAGCTGGAAGATAGATAGCGAGACGCACCGGTGAAATAGTTGCTTTTCGTGTAGAGGTCAACGTGGTCCATTCGCCCGGAGATCTTGCTGCTGAAGACGATGGCTGTGTACGATGTCCATGAGTACTTTGTCCAGCTCTGTACAAGCGATTGCTACCCACCTCCGATGACACCGTAGATACCGACGACTTCGCAGAAGATGATGCTAACAAATGAACCGTTCGCAATGTCAGCTTTAAGTTACTGTGTAATAGAAGATATGGACAAGATGTCGCTGCAACTCGCCTGATGAGATTCTTTGTCCTGATTCTTGGTGCTCGAACGCCTCCACCCAGGATACTGGCGCCAGTGACGAAGATACCCCTGTTCGCAGACAGATAGCATGTGAGTACTTCTTACATTCCTCATGGATGTCTAGTATGCCATGCTAGATAGCAAAGTTCCACTTACCACCCAGCGCCGATTACGCTCAAACCTATGTTGAGGCCAACACCGACGAGCGCCCAGGCATGCGGGCTTGTCGTTTCTAGGAATGTTCCAACATTGAAGGATTCGCCAGAGCCGGTGCTGCGAGCGTCGTCAAATGTAACTTCAGGACTTTGGACCTTTCAAGCTGGCCAGCTGTGGATTAAGACGACTGACAATAGAAGATAGAGCCCGACTGTGATTGAAGATAGAAAGACGAGGTAGAAGAAGAGCGACAAAGGCGAATAGTAGCCCATGACTTGGCTTAAACAGAGAGGGTTGACCGGAAAGAAGAGCAAGCTTGGACATCATCACCTGAGACTTTGGCCAGGCAAACGCAAGCAGTTACTATACGAATGCAGCACTACAGAAGATATTCTCTATACTGTGCCGGAGTTATCTTGGTCCTCTGGATGGCCTTACGCAGTGGATAACTCTCGCTGATGCAGCCCACCTTGACAAGACTCTGCTATCGCACAATCATACAACACAATCTAGTGATTAAGAGACATGCTCCTGATCGCGAGGTACATAACACCGCGCCCTGATTCCTGAGACTGTAATCTTGTAGTCACGATGGTCGATCTAGCTTATCTAACCTCTCAATCCAGCTTCCCCTCCTTCTGCACACGCTGTTTGAGCATCTCATCCGCCACCTTGCAATACTTTGACGGGTTGACCGGTAGTACCCACTGCATGCACGTTGCCCATCCTCCGATCCCAATACCCAGATCTCCAAGCATATCATCCAGGTTATGCAGTGTAAAAGGTACCAGACTGACACCATGATTGTGTTTCCCCCTCGTACGTGCTTCCATCCAAGCCAGTTCTGCTTCAGCAGCTTTTTGCTGTTCTTGTATGGAAGGGAGGATCAAGCTGCCCTCCATGACGGCCACTGTCCATAGTGCACCTATTTCGGATGATACGGGATAGGTCAAGCTGGAATTATAGCCCACGAAGAACAGGCTTTGGGTAAGAGGAGGGTTGATGAACCGGTATAGGAGGAAGTTCCCGTCAGAATCCATGCATTTGCTAGTCACTTCCTCGCTAAGGAACGGAACGCGCTGATGGAAGCCTGTACCACAGCATATGATGTCCGCAGGCAGGTTGGAGCCATCACGAAGTTTGACAAATGTCTTCTTCTCTCTATCAGGCCCATCTTCGACGAGATACTCGACTATCTCGGTATCTCTCTTCAACTTGATGCTCTCAGTATCTAAGCCTTCGAAAAAGCCTTCAGAAACAAGACTGATGCTTGCACAAGCTATATCTTCGAATCGCCCGGGTGGCATGGCGCTGCGTTTCTCTAGCTTCCACGAAATCTTAATGATATACTCGACTGTGTTGACTAAGGCATTTCGGACGAACAGTAGTGGTCCGTGTAGAACGCGCATGGCTGTGTGAACAGGACAGATGGTCCGGGATTAGCACGAGCGCAAGCGTGATATAATACAGCGAGGGGAGGATCAGCGTACCTCTGGTCGGCCGGATATAATTGAAGAGAGTCTCGCCAGCTCGCCCAAGGAAGAGGTACTTGTAGCAAACGCCCGCGATGTACTTTGGCAGTTTCCAGATCAGTTTGCGAGCGACAACAGTCTAGTATATCACAGATCAATCAGCCCCTATGCATCCGTGCTTCTTAGAAGGGAGTTTTACGCACCGTTGATTTCGCTACGCGGCTCAGCGCGACTGCTGTATCGCATGCCGATTTCCCGTACCCGACTACGACAACATCTTTCCCTCTTGCGTCTTCCTCCACCAGGAACTCGGAAGTATGGCATACTCTTCCACCAGCTTTTACGAAAGCTTCTTCTCCCGGATATTTAGGCACAAAGGTCTCGCTGAAAGTACCATTACAGACATATAGCACATCGAAAGTCCATGTAGTAACAGCTGCAGATGTATCGGAAGTCCCGTCTGCATTGGAAGGGCGTGTCGCGACTGTCCAATTCGGCAAAGTGGGATCCTGGTGCGCTTCGATGACTTCAGTACGTAGGTTGATACGCTTTCGCAGGTCGAACTTGTCGACGAACGAATCTAGATATTCCTGAGTTTGTGCGCCAGAGGGAAATTGCGGGTATTAATCAGGCATAGGCATCTCGGAAAGGTAATCTGCGATCGGGTATCAGCTTTGTTTACGCGTGTTAGAAAGAGCCATTCAGTACATTGTCCTTTAGGGTTTTGTGTCGCGATACCAGGATATCTTCGTATCTCTGTTCGCAGTCTGCCTTCAGCTCAAGTCAGGCAGCTAGAGCGAGTGATTTTCCGCAACGCACTGCTCCATACACCGCCTACATCGGGTCTGTAACTCATGTCAGTGAGGGTGCGCATTTCCATCATTTTCCTTCGGACTCACGCCTTCTCGAATACGGTCACATCGTAGCCGAATCGTGTAAGAACTCTTGCGGTAGCGATACCACTGTATCCGCAGCCTATATAGACGTAGCCAAATCCTTCAGCCGAGGTCTCCTGTTCACGCGCAGAGCTAAGGACCTACCAACGATACAAATCTTCCGTGTCATCCTGCACAAGCTGGCCAATTACGGAAAGGTCCTCACGATTGGGAGGATCGTAGTATGGTACGATATACGCTGATGAGCTGTACTAGCTGCGAAAGTGGACCTTCTTGAGTCCTCGAATTTGTCAGATCAAATAGTGGAGCTAGAGCGACAGTTCGAGCGTGCTTGACGTAAGCAATGAGGGCGATGTAAGGTAGACAAGCAGCGAAGGCCAAGATCAGACCCAGCCAGCTCCTCAGAGGAAAGTCCGCCCATGGTTGGATTATCGCCTACTCCGACGCCAAAGAGACGACTATTCCCGAAAGCCTTTGGAGCGATGGGAGGATCATCTAGAAGAAACGGATTGCGCGACTCGTCTGGCCGTGCTCGTACGCATCATATCGGGCTTTGCGAAGTGACCCAGAGTGCCAGCGAGATGGTCATTTTCATACAGCGCAAAAGGTGGACGGGCCTGGAAGACGAGGTATAATGAGAAGAGCAAGCGATGCGCATATAGTAGCCCATAATTGTCAAAGCTGGATCTCAAGCCAGACATTGAGCAGAAGAAGAGCCGCTCGAACGACAGGCTGGAATGAAGCTTTCAAGGCTGAACGCAAGGAGATAATCAAGTCTCAAATACTCATACTAAGTCCGTCCAATCAGCTACTGCAATTGTGTCCACATCTCCTCATACTTCTGGACTGGCCGATCTGTGTATAGCGCATCTGTCACTTTCTGCTGATTGCATTGGATGCCGTGCCACTCTAACACAGTTACCATCAACCATCTCCCTCGTATGCGAGCTTGTGGTCCACCGTCCGCCTTTGGATGAGAACCGCGCGTAAACTAGAGGTGCGACCTGCGCATTTTCCAGGTCGTCCAAGCTGCAATCGCGTACATGCTGTAAGATGCTTCTCATACAGTTTCCTCACTCCGAATGTAGTCAAGTCACATGCTCTCCGAGACCTGCGAATTGCGTCAACCACTTCATGAAGCTACGTACCGATGTTGGAGACGCAATAGATCTAGGGTGCCTTGCAATTTCCGTCCTGCCGTGAAACCTGAGCATTTGCAACCATAAATGCTGATAAATTATGCTATATTGTCTGATATACATGGTCAAGATGCGCTTCGAAGGTCCCCTTATACCCAATGCCAGCCTAGCGTACCCTACCAACCCTTCAATCCAATTTCCCTTCCTTCTGAAGACGCTGTTTGAGCATCTTGTCCGCCAACTTACTATACGTCGCCGGGTTAACCGGCAATAACCACTGCATGAACGTATTCCATCCTCCAATTCCGATGTTCAGATCCTTGAGCATATCATCTATATTGTGCAGCGAGAATGGCACTACATTTGTGCCATGACTGTGTTTCCCTCGCGTGCGTTCTACCATCCACGCTAGTTCTGCTTCTGCTGACTTCTTCTGTTCTTCCACTGACGGTAGCTTCAGGCTGCCTTCCATCACAGCAACAGTCCATAAAGCAGCCACCTCGAACGAAGTTGGACAGTAAAGACTTGAATTATAGCCAATCCAGAATAGATTTTGGGTAAGAGGAGGATTGATGAGGCGGTATAGCATGAAGTTTCCTTTCGAATCCGTACATTTGCTTGTGACTTCGTTGCTGAGAAAAGTTGCTCGCTGATGAAACCCTGTTCCGCAGCATACGATCTGAGCAGGGAGTATCGTTCCATCGCTGAGCTTGACAGAGGTCTTCTTCTGCCCGTCTGGTCCGTCTTCGACCAAGTACTCTGCGATCTCCGTCTCTCTCTTGAGCTTGATGCGACCGTCTCCGACACTCTCGAAGAACTCCTCCGAAACAAGACTGATACTGGCTCGCGCAATATCCTCGAAGCGACCGGGTGGAAGGGCGCCTATCTTCTGCAGGTTGAGCGAGTTCTTCACGATGTATTCGACAGTGTTGACCATAGCATTTCGGATGAACACAAGTGGACCATGGAGAATGCGCATGACTTCAGTGACAAAGCGTCTTGGTCAGTTCATATAACAAATGCGCTCCTGAAAGTAGCTCGTACCTGGACCAGGTCGAATATACTCGAACAGATTCTCGCCTGTCCTTCCAAGGAACAGGAACTTGTAGCACAAGCCTGCGATGTGCTTGGGCAGCTTCCAGATCAGCTTACGAGCGACCACGGTCTGATAAATTTCGTTTATTGTTAGCGTCTGTGCGTTGGTGATTCAGAGGAAGAGGAGGCATGGAACGCACTGTCGATTTCGCAACCCGACTGAGCGCGACTGCCGAATCGCAGGCTGATTTCCCATATCCTACTACAATGACATCCTTTCCCTTCGCTTCTTCTTCCACCAGAAACTCGGACGTATGGCATACCCTTCCGCCAGCGTTTCTGAAAGCTTCTTCACCCGGGTACTTCGGCACGAAAGTCTCGCTGAAAGTGCCATTGCATACGTATAGGACATCGAAGGTTGATGTTGTGATTGAAGCAGAGGTGTCGGAGGAGCCATCTGGCTTCGAAGGGCGCGTCTTCACTGTCCATGTTAAGGATGTAGGATCTTGCCGCGCTTCAACGACCTCGGTGCTCAAGTTGATATACTTCCGCAAGCCAAACTTTTCGACGAAAGAATCTAGATATGCCTGAACTTGCGCTCCGGAAGGCCATTGAGGGTATGATGCGGGCATAGGCATCTCGGAAAGGTAGTCTAGATCGAGCATTAGCTAGGCCAGACGATAAGAGAGCTTGACAAGTACATGTTTCTTTCGGATTCTGAGTGGAGACGCCAGGATATCTTCGTGTTTCTGTCACAAGCGAGCTTCAGCTTTTCCCGCAGTAAGCTACTCTTCTGCGATACGTACTACTCCATACGCCGCCTACATCAGGCCTGCAAAGTAATGTCAGCCTCTATCGATGAGCGCATCTTCTTCCTTGGGACTCACGCTTTCTCGTAAACGGTCACATCGTATCCGAAGCGTGTCAGGACTCTTGCAGTAGCAATACCGCTGAAACCGCAGCCTTGATGGACAGCATCAGCTACTCAGACTGCGCCTATCGTCCGCGTTTAGGGAAGACGTACCGACGACACAAACGCTTTTTGTCATGCTGCGGAGCTCGGGAGATCTAGCAGAGCGTTGTCGAGTGAAGAGAAGGCTGTATGTGTCTTGCGAGGCGATATACTGGGACTATACACCTGTCAATTGGTTTTGACAGGTAATTTGTCGTGATTTGTCAAAGAGGAGATTCGGGCCGGATCAGAGGTGTAAAAGCTCTTTGTTCAAGAAGCAAAAGAGAGCCCACAGCTCGTCCTTCTTATCATTTCACGTTATACTACATCCGAGGCTGCCTTGAAAGCGCGGCTACTAATGCTTAACAGCTTCGGATCTCCACGGCCGTCGAGCATTATCGCAGGCACGACGAGCGTGCATCACCAATACTAACATTCAGGCGCAGCTATACGACTAGCTCTGACTCTAGTAGCTAGGTTGAACGGCGTCCACGGCCTTGCAGCTCCGGATCTAGCTTGATGGAGAGTTGGAACCTCACAAATCGCTAACTCGCATGGACATGTCGCTGCTTGAAGGTGTTGAAGGGGCAGAGCTATGACTGTGTACTCAGTGTCGGTCGTCTCGGCCGCTGGTAGGTGATACTGAAGTACTGCGACTACAGATCTGGGTGTCCAGGGTTTGGGAATAGCCCCACGAGTTCAGCAGTCCATGACAGCGGGCGCCTAGCTATAGCACCGTATGTATGCTCTGGGGTCGCTCTCACTTGTATATATACACTTCTGGATCTGCCAAGATTGCAGCGGGCCAGATTTTCGATTCCAAATGCTCTTGTTGGCAGTCCGGAGACATCAGCTGAGAACAGTGAATTAAAGGCATTCAACCTGAAAGCAGCGGAATGATGGTTTAGTCAAAGACCAGCATGCGAGAGAAGCCATAGTCGCAGCTTCCCGATTTTGCACGATAGCCGCTTGGGCGAGCGCAGAGGGATAGAGCACGGTATGGAGGATGGTAGACTGGCAAATGGGAATAGGTCGAGTCTTTGTTGGCTGCAGCCAAAATGGAGGACGGGACGGGGTTCGTTGTTCAGACATTTCCCACCGAACTAGACGAGCCAGAGGAAGTTTTGACGGACAAGAATCTTGCATAGAGGAACATCATATCAAGTTGGCTGGGGAACTTGCTTGTGCGATTTCGGCAAGCTTTCGGGTGCCCTTCACGCCAATTCCTATGATGCTCAAGCCATTTGAGTTCCTGGTGACTTCTGCGTTACGATGCTGATGCTCTGTCCTGAATCATCGTCGCGACCTCGTCTGAGAACCTGTCCCAAAATTCCAAGCAAGTCCAGGCCTGGTTGGAGCTCGTTGAACTGGCGAACGCCATCACATCAGCATCGCATCTGCCTTGGTCTGCAACGATGGAGTGTAGCAAAAGCTCATTCACTGCACTTCCCATCTGCGGATATCCATCTCTCGTCTCAATCCCTTCCCGTTTTGATCGGCCATGTCCGACGACAGAACAACCTACAACGTCATTGTCTCTGGCGTTACGTTCACTCTAAACAGAGCCTCCATCAATAGCGATAGCCCAGACACCAACCTTTTGGCTTTGTCTCTATTTGACGATTTTGCAGATCGGGATCTCGTTCTGAACAAAAATGCAGCTTCGTTCCAGATAATCGTAGATCATCTACAAGACTACGAGATCTTCTCGCTTTCTGAGGCAGACTGCGCTGGCATGGGAGAGGAGAAGATGCTGCGATACCTGCAGAACGACTGTGAATACTATGACCTTGCGAGGTTGAAGGACAGAGTAGCCGTTGAGTTAGACAGATTGAGGAAAGCTCGTCAAGCTGCAGAAAACCGTGCAGCAGCCAGAGATGGGCTGCTGACGGACGTTCAGTCTGAGTAGCTAGCCCACGCAAGATTACAAAGCAGGTTGACCACGCACAAAGCCAAATTCGAGGGTCTCAGCCTGATCCTCGCGAGCTTGACCAATACTTTCGTCAGCCTTACAAGCCTTCAGGCTAATACAGGGTCGTCGAAGCTCAGCATGTGAATAGCAATGTCTGTTTAGTAGTAGCAATGCTAATGTGTGGCCCTCACCAGTTAACAAATTTACGCGAGAGGTTGGATTCGGCACTCAAGAACCTCGAATACGAAAGATTCATGGTCCCGAAAGCATAATTGTGCTGTCAACAGTATGAGGGTTATAGAGCAAAGTCCAGGAAGAAGGAGAAGACAAAAAGGATCATAAGCGTAGTGGTACAGTCCTTGTCCTCTGCAGCAAGCGGCGACCGCAAGTATCGATCGAGGGTGTTTACACATGAAACGGACGGGGAGTAGCTAGAACACGCGGTATATTCGCACACATAGGGTCAGATTGCAAGGATTCGTATACTGGACAGTTGCGGACAGCCTGCTAACCAAACAAGCCTTGATCGGAGCACCTGCAAGCTCCACTTTACACCAATTTCTGCACAGAAAGCAGCAGCGTTTTCCTTGCGGTTTCTGCGTTACGACACGTCTGTTCTATCGTCTGGAGCAGCTCACCACGATGCGCAGATCCTTAACGGCCACTTTGGGTTCCCTTGTTTATGCCTGAAAAAGGCTCTGAAAACGGACTTGGGCAACATCAACGCTGAGGACAGCGAGCAGCAAGAACATACTCTATACGTTTGAGACTTCAAAGAACCTTGATGCGATCAGCGCTGGACGCGATTTAGCTACGAAAACGCATGACAGGCTCGGCATATACGAGCCATAGGGCAGCTACGCCCTCCCATATCAGCTTGGAGCCTTCATTATGTGTACTACAACCATCATCAACCACTTCAACGCCATCCCTGGACGCTGCGACGCCGCGTAGCTATCATTGTAGCCCAACTTCAATCGACAGACTTGGCGCTATCCACGTCGGAGCAAGTTCAGATACATACTTCGCCAACTGGGAGAGCTCTCCTCATCTACATGATGCGAACGATGTGCAACCACCCAGCTCTGCGGATCTCTCGCCCAGAAGATACAGGCTCGAGAGTATGTCCGGTGGGTCCGAATTGGCAGCTCAATCACGGCAACATTGACTTATAAGCACTTCGATAGCTATCTCAAGTACCACACCACTCAGAGAGGCCGCGTCTGCAGCTGCGAGTCCGCTGTTCCCTCCTGTAGATGAAGCTGGCATCAGGAGCCCGCTTCCTTCACATATGACCCATCCTGGCGCACCAGTTCTCTCATCACTTTCTACACCAAATTTTACTCCTGCACACACACCGGCGCCTCTATTCCACTACGGATCGGCGAATCTAGCCAGCGGATCACAAAGCCGGACACCGTCTGTCAAAGGGAGTCTACCCTTACCTGGAGAGCCAGACATCATACCTTCAGAACATTCGAGTGCGTCACTGTTCCCTCAAGGCACTACAAGATCCGACTCCGTCAATTCAATATCCTCTATCTTGAACGATTGCGGGCATCAAAGCTATGCAAATGCAAGTCCAGATGTCTCACCTCCCCTCACTACCCACAACTTGGAACAATACAATAGTTCAGCGGAAGAGACAGCGCCTCCTGTGCCGGCTAAGCGTCCCTCAGATCCACCTCTGATTCCGTATGCACGCCCTCCGCAACTGGCGCAAATTGCTGCAGCGCACGCACAGATGGTTGAAAGACCCATTTCGCCATTCTCCCCCACACAAGCGACTTACCAAGAAATGATCGTCTCGCCAACGCGTATCGATACACCTGATCTGAATCGGGATCTGATAGACTTCGATTCCGACAGAGAAAGTCTCTCAGACTTGCGGGCGTACGTACAAGGGGCAAGAGGGAGTGTGTCGCAACTATCGGGATATCCTGCACAGTACGCATCTTACGATGATCAGGCCGAGTCAGGATCAGAAGACGACGAGAATGACCTCGATAAGAATCCTTTATACGAGGTTCTCTCGACGACTAGCTCGCCTTATGTACGGAAAGCATGGGAGACGAGCAAGTTGATCTTGGTGCCGCCGCGACGAGCAATCGCACCGGCTTTCCTGGCTTCCGGCAAGACAGATACATCCAGCTCTGTAGGACACGGAGACATAGACTACAACGATAGCAAAGAATGGGAAATATATGCAGCGCTGCATGCGATGCGCCAGCAGGTTGGCTCGCCGGACTCTTACGTCTCCTGCAGTAAGAGCTTCGATGGGCGCAATCTGTTGGCAAGGGTAGATGCTATCAATGGCTTGGTGGAGATAACGCTGGAGGAAGAGGCGAAGCGACCACCTCTCCAGCAGCACAGCAATTTGCGAAGATCTCTTGCTGGACCCCCACTTATGCGGACTGATACGATGACGACTACCTCTTCCTCAACCGCGGCGCATGCAATAGCGCCTCATCTCATGCTCTCATCTTCTCCTACATCCTCAGCCGAATCCTCCATCTTTCCAGTCACACCTCCCGTGTCTCCGCCTTTTAGGCCTACAGCTTCGATGCGCTCTGCTACAGAGCAAAAGCTAGACTCTGTAGCCTTCCCAAGTATGGAGCCGCTCATTCCATTGCCCACTGAACAGCCTGCTAGTCCTCGACGTGTCAAGATCATCAAGGAGACACCAATATATCGCAGGCGCCGGCCTCCACGCCAGCACTCGTCCTCTTCCGTCTCTTCAACATCTGCACCTTCGGCCCTTCCGCAGCAGCTCAGTCTAGCCGCATCATCGACCTCAGTCCCCGTTCGCGAGCTGAATCACAGGCTTTCCAACGTGTCTCTCAATGCAGCATCTGCAAAGATCGTCAAGAAGAGAGACTCAAAGGTCCGCCTGCGAGTGCCTAAATGGCTGAAAGGTGGAAGCAAAGAGAACTTGAAAGCTGTCGAGTCCGCACCAACTACGCCGGCAAACGCGCAAACCAACTTCGGCAGCACCCAGATGAACAGCTTGAGTAGTAGGCATGCTACCATACAAGAGGATACACAGCCAATTGTGGAAAAGCTGCGAGTCATCCAAATAGACGACTGTCTGATAGAATGGCCGGGCCAAGATCCAGCTCTTTCGTACAAGCAGTCTATTACTGGACGAAAGTCTACGCACTTTGCCGAGTCTACTTACAGCTCAGAAGGGATAGCGCAACCACTCAAGAGCTCGGTATCTTCAGCTGCTCCGAGCCGTCAAAACAGCTCAGCTGCAAGATCGCATCGGCATTCGCCAAGTCTGCTTCGGCATCGCGCTTCGAATGCGTCGACAATGTCACAAATGCTGGCTTCGTCCGCTGTGCGCGACTTCTCCAGCGATATAGCCAACCTCTTAGATCCGCCTCTCTACCTCTCGTACATCGCAGTGCCTCTCGAAACAGCTTTGCGCGAGATCATTCGCCTATCTCGCGATTTCAGCCGCGGGCTAAACTACATACGAGGCTGTGAAGACATCCTTGCACAGGTGTGCAGCTTTTGTTTTTGTTTTTGGCAGCAGTATTTACTGACGCGTGACACCTTTGGCAGCGACTGAGACGCAATGTTGTGGACAACGTATGGCTGCCACTACAACAGCTCGAAATGAGCAACCAGCAGAAGGACAAGCTGTACGATATGCTAGAAAAGTAAGCTTATGCGATGACTCAGTCGTCAATCTTATCTAACGCCTGCAACAGTGTGACAATGGCTTTCATGCACGAGCGTATATTCGATGCGTCGATCAAAGTCATATACGAAGCCGAAGATGCCGCATTCAATAACGTAGTGACAACGTACAAAGCCGCCAACATCAGCATGGCCGACTTCACCCTCACATCGAGCCTGTCGGAAGCATCTTTCCAGCATGCTACCGCCGTCCTCGCACAACTGTCTGGGACGGAGAATGCTCAGCAAGAGCTATGGGAGCGGATGTCGCCACAATCGTACAAGCGTCTCGTCCAGCTCATCAGCGAAACTACCGACTCAGCTTCCACGGTCATTGCGATACTTGAAGCTAAGACGCCCTTGGACTGTGCAAACTCCTTGAGAAGGGTCATCGACGAGCTTGTAAAAGCATCGGAGCAGGAAATTCAGTCTGAAAGCCGTCATAGCTTGGCTACAGACGACCTGATCGCACTTCTGGCTTGGTGCATGGTCAAAGCTGGCGTACAAAATCTGAGCTCTTTGGTCTTCTATACTCGGCACTTTAGGCTGTCAAGCTCCACTGCAGTCGATGTAGAGTGAGTATTGCCTCTTCTGGGTGACCCGGCTGCGAGCTAACATTGACGTACAGATGGGCTTTGGTGCAATTCGAGGCTGCAATGGCCTTCCTGCGTACAGATCCGCTGGGCCTTGTCTCGTTCACCGAGATGTCGTCAGGTGCAGTCACGCCAAGTCATTCGCCAGTACGACCTCTCTATAGTAGGCGAGGCAGCGAAGACTCTGTTCTAGGGTTCTCTTCCCGGTCTCGTCGAGCCTCTGTGCAATCTCTATCGGCTGTGGACCTCATGCGGACTCGCTCTCGATCGCCCAATACAGTCATGCATCAGCATACTCACCATCGAACGCTGAGCAGCTTACCGGCTGTTCGGCCGGTCGTATACCAGGCAGTTGGGGAGAATAGCCGACATTCCATATCTTCGACTGTCATGACAGAAGAGGAGGAAGACAATGCAGAGATGGGTCCGCCGTCGGTCCCACTTCAACGCTCGACTAGGTCGAAAAGCAACGACATCTCGCAGGTCCGGCCAGATAATCTTGTCGGTCATGCAAGATACAAATCAGCTGGCAATCGTCCTCCGGTTGTTCTACGACCTCAGGCAGTACGACCTGCACCAAGATCTTTCCATTTTGCGGACGATGTTCAAGACAATGAGCAGAGCCACCCTACTCGCATCCCTCTCAACCGAAGCCAGACTACACCATACAACGTTAGCAGCAGGGAAGTCCCTTCTGTGCGCGTCTCTGTCGATCTTCAGCGCTCAGGCAGCGATTCTACGAGGCGGCCATCGAACGAATGGTGGGGACCTCTCAGGCAGCGATTGGCAGCTCCGACCTCTCCTCCCCCACTTCTGGGCGGCAGTGACGCTTCAAGCTCAATCAGAGCTGACTCGCCTGCCAAAACTCATAGCGAAAGAGGCAGCTTCGATCTAGACCGGTCTACCTCAGACATTGGATGGCTAGAATGGGGAAGAAAACGTTTGTCGAGCATGACTTCGTCAAGTAAGCATCTGACACCCGTTCTGAGAGCTGCGCTGACCGTCTGGTTATCATCAGCTTCCGTATTGCTTGATCCCTCCGATGCAGCTGCACAGAAAAGCTATGCTGAGCAAGTAGCAGACAAGATCGCGCACTCGCAAAGCCAGACCCTTCCGACACAGACACGACCCCGTCGCAAGTCTGAGTCAGCCGCCAATGCCTTGAGCAGTCCCCCTCTGCAGTACGAAGACCCGACTTCAGACGGAGCATCGGAAAGTGGCTCAAATGCGGGTGGATCAGTTGCTGGCAGCAGCAATGCAGGCTTTAGCGGGCGACCATTGAGCCAAGCTATGCGACCTCGGTCTACCTTGTCACTTTCATCGATGACTTCCTCGGCCGAAGGCGATTCTGGAGGCAGTCAGGGCCATTTGGGAGGACCTTCCTGTGGCATGACACGCTCTTCTACCCAAGCTTCCTTCAGACACAGCGTCAGTGGAAGCAGCAATCTTGCTCGCTCTCGCCGGTTCAGGAAGGAGCTGCTTTCAGCCAATATCGCACCTCCTCAACTTCACCTAGACACGGCTACTCCTCTCATCACGACCGGTCCGCCAACATCTCCTTACGATCCTCGCCCTTCTCCTCGCTACAATGACGGCTTCGGCAATGTCTCTACGGGAATGACATACAATAACCCGTATAATCTGTCCCACTCGTCTTCGAGATTCGGCAGTACGCCTTTCTCGCCAATTCAGGAGGTCTCAAGCTTCTCTACGCCTAGTCCTGACGCAGGAGCTACTTCTCCATATCGATTCGGGAACGATTACACGCAGCAGGACGACGAACATACCGATGGTGCGGATACACATGCGCCTCCCACGCCTAGGGATGCGTCTTCCTTCCCAAGAAGTACATTACCCCCATCATTCACGAGCACGACCATCACGGCGCTCTAATGACTTCACCATCATGTACACTATTCGAGTACTTCTCGGCTTTCACTCCTCATCGTACTCCACTCTAATCATGTTCTCTATGTCTTAGTATGTTAGATCGAGTAGTCTCGGCTTTATTGGTAGCCTCAGTTATTCAGTGAGTCAGTTAGGTCAGTTCTGCTATGCTCGTTGTCAATAGTACTCGCAACTCCTCCGTTAGCTTGTCCGCCTTCATTGTCGATCGTAGGCTGTATCAGTCAGTCCGCATTTGATTGCTGTACCTTCCGCAAGGCTTAACTTGAGTTGTTCAGCCTGCAATGCTAGATCTCCGCGATGACCATGATATCAGGACATTGAGGATTACTAGAAGTCTATGACTGACAACAAGACTGCGCACTATCGATCAAAGATGGAGGCAGGCGAGCGTTAAGTGAGCGATAAAAAGAGTGATGGAGGCAGCCTTCTACTACGGATCCTGAACTGACATGTTGGCCAGCTCGTCCGCCAGCAGTTCGTCCGCTCTTATCTTCGGGAAGTCCGCATCTTCATCATCTGAATAATTGGTCTCCGCGACGCTCTCCGTGTCCATATCATCTTCCGCGGCGTTCTTCTTTATTTTATTGCCATCCTTATCTACTTTATATAAGTTGATAGCCTGTCTCATATCCTCATCTTCCTCCAAGTCTCTGAGGAACATTTCATACTCCGCCTCTGCCCTCGCTTGGTCCGCCGCAGTGCCTGGAGCCTGTCCTCTGCCCGCTTTCTTCTTCCCTCCTGCTCCATCTACATCGCCCGCGCGGCCTAGACCAATATTGTCGTCCCCGACTTCTTTGGCCATACTCTTCAAGCGCCAATTGCGTTTCTTGGATGAGCTCGCACCGCCCTTCTTCCTTCGTGCGGGATACGTCTTACGCACGAGCAATACTTGTGGTATACGGTCACTGTTCAGACTCTCCCACGCTGGGTTGTTGAAGTTTGCAGTTGCTAAATGATAGCCAAGGACCGTATCGCCAGGTTTCAGTACAGCTCCTAGATGCGTGCGAGTATGGTAGATCGTATCGCTCTCCATTGACCCTCCCGCTGGTGCTACTTGTGCGTCCGCTAGTAGAAAACGCCCCTTATGGCTCGTCTGTGGAGGATGGGAGGAGGGCTCTATGTCCAGAACTACGAATTCCACAGCGTTGTTGATAGCTGCGAGAGGAGGCAACGGCGTACGCCAATATACGGGAGAAGTCAATTCTGCATGTTGTAAAGTGTATGGATCGAGCAAGTGGATGGAATTGCCGACTCGGATACAGACGCACAGCTGCGGGATGTTGGATAATGAGGCGGCGAGCTTTTTAGGTAAGCATACGAGATCGTCTTTGCAGATCGGGATAAGCTCGACGCTGTATGTCGATTTGTAGTTGGTAGTGGAGTTTTGTACATCCAGCGAAATGAGCTGCTCAGAGGTCTTCATTCTGCGTGGGATCATCTCTTGTCAGCAAAGGGATGTAAGGAGATAGAAGAAGAGAGTGAGAGACCCACCTCACCGGCGCTACGGCCGTCAGGAAATCGCACATCTTCGCCGCATGCTGTCTGCTCGCATAGAAGAAATCCAAACCATCCTTCCTCTCCGACACAGAAACCGTATCTCTATCCGCACCATGCTTCAAGATAAGTTGTTCCAAGTATAAGAATGTCCGCTTGTGGTCTACCTTCTGGCGGACTTGGACGATGGCGCGCCAGGTGTTTTTAGCTGCTAGACGGGTGCAGTCGGGACATTGGGTGTATTGGACGACAAACTCTACTTCGAAGACTTGTTGGAGGACAGTAGATGAGAAGACCTGGATTGACACACAGTCAGCTTGGAACAATGTAAGGATTTTCAAGATAGATGACGATGACGACGCACCTCCTTCTGCACTGTGAGCTTCACGCGCACACGTTTCGAGTGTGGTTCCGTCCACACAAACCCAGCATCCACCAGCCTAACCTCCTTCAGGCCCTTCAACCTCCTCAAGCATATCGCCAGCAATTCTCTACTTTCCAATTCTGCAATCAACCAAGCTTGAGGCGGGCTCAGCCATCTATCGCAGTTTCTGCAGAAGGATAGTGCAGCTTGTTTGGGGATGGATTCAGTGATGTCTACGCTGTTTCGCAGGCAGTTGACACAGCGGTTTGCAGAGTTTGGTGGGATCGGAGTGCCGCAGTCGGCGCAGAGGATGTACGCTTGCTGTGTAGATGATTCTGGTGGATTGTACGCTATCCCTTCCATGGCGTCGTCTTTAATACTTTGTCTTGAGAATTGTCAAGAATCAGAGCTGTGAATTTCTTGGTCAGCTTCAGACTATTCAATTCAAGGGTGAATATACATAAGCCATGATCAGTAAGTGGCATAAGGGTGTCTATACACTGTAATATACTGCTGACTAACCGCGTGTCTTGTCCCTCCCAGTCCCTGTTCGGTGCTTCTCTTGCGGCAGTGTGGTGGGCCAGGACTTCAGCGAGAAGAGCGAGCTCAGAGTATCATATATCTAACATCGCGATGATGCTGCGCAGACCGGCAACAAATGGAACCCTTATCTGGCGCTGCTCGAACAAGGCCATTCAGAGGGAGAAGCTCTCGATCTTCTCGGACTGAAGCGATACTGGTAAATCAACCTCCATCAAGCTATCCTCCATACCTCACCGTACTGATTGTCTTCGCGCTGTCGTTGTGCTTCTTCAGCTGCAGGTGTGTCTCGCCAAAGGTGTGATAGAATTTAGCACAGTCACTTACGCTCTTGGTTTCCTGCAGACGCATGGTCCTTACGCACGTCGATCTCATTGAGAAACTGCTACGCTACAATCCTCATGACAGACGAGCAGCCGCTGCAAATGCATGATGGTACAGCAGGATTTTGGATCAGACAGGTTGTCGAGCGTGTTACGCTGGCTTTGTAGTTGCGTTATGTCAAGTTGTTGTCATCATTATTTCCACTTAGAATAAGCAAGTGCCAGTCGTAAGAAATCTAGCTTTCTCTTCTACCAGCTCAAACTGCCAGCTGCTAGCATGACTACTCAAACGTCAATCCAGCCTAAGGACCAAGCAAAGAGCAGCATCTGGGACTTGGAAGAACAAGTATATCGCGCAATACTTGGATCTACTCAGTTGAAGAGCGCTTCGGCTAATGCTTGCCGGACGTCCTTCCTGACAGTTCAGCTTTTATGGCCAGTATCACACTGACAAGGTGCGCTCTTACGTATCCTTGATGTATCATGAACTGACATTCGACTCCAGACAAACGTCGCCATCCACATCTTTGTGCGCCTTGAATCCATCCATCTCCGACTTCCCCATCTTCCCGTAGCTGAGCTTCGATATAGTGTGTCCCGACGATCTGGTTCACCTCTCTCATCCTGTTCGCGAAACTGCTTCCGTATCATGTGACGATTCCTATCCTTCTTGGCCCGCTCAAGTTCGATTGGATCGTGAACCTATCCACAATCTTCTATCTGGGTTATGCTGGGTATTTCGTTGGCTTGGAGGTGAGTCAATATCCTGACCTCCGTATCAATCCAGTATCTGACCCGACCCACTTGAACTTAGCCTGTGGCAGGGTGAGCTGGGTCAATCTGACGATCGAGGCTATCAGCTGATTCAAGCTTGAAGCGGCCTCTACGCACCTATCTTATTGGCACTAGGGTATACAGCAAACTACCTCGCATACAATGTGAGCCCTCCTCCCCTCTGTCCACCCTCACGCTAAACACACGCATACCAGGTTCCCGGAAGCACCAAACTCGCTGGATGGGCGTTCGGAGCAGCTTGGATCGCGCAGTTCATCGGTGGGCTCGCATCCAACCTCTTTCTTCTGCAGTCTGGCTGATAGGCAAGAGCAGGACATGGGAAGTTCGAGGGACGCGCACCGGCTTTACTGGATTCGCTGTTTCAATGTGAGCAGCCTTTCCATTCGCTTCCATGCACTGTGCTGATACAGGAAATGGCAGCTCTCGTACTGGCCGTGTAAGTGGTGCTGCTGTCTGAATCCATCCATCGTGCTGATTTAGAAGTACGCGTCGCCAGCTTCTTCGTATTCATGGAGGTCCTCTTCATGGCGGGCTACCGTCCGGAGCTGCACAAGCGCTTACAGAATGTACGTACACACTTCACGCTATTACTAACTCATGTTAAGATTCGTCACAGCGCATCGGGAAAGCCGTCCTTGCGTACCGGCAGCAAAAGAAGCGGGAGGGCAAACCAGATGAGAAGAGCGTAGATGTACAGACCGTATGGCGTGGCTAGCACTCCACCTCTTCCTCAATGTACATAGCCGACAAATATTTATTCCTATCCAGATCTCTGTATCCTACGTACTCAAGTGTGAATTATGCCAGCACGTAAACGACGCGATGCCGACGATGAAGTCGAAAGTACAGCATCTTCATTAGCCATACTCGCGAATTGGCGTACAAAAGGTGTTCGGAAAAGCGATGAAGTCGTACTTCGCGGTCAGAAGGTGTTGCAAGAGAAAGGCGCACTACGGCGGATGGGCGATGAAGGTAAACACTCTTTACTCTCATTCCTGCAGTATGGCAAGGCAAGAGGAGTTGATGATGTAAAACGACAGTCTGGCCGTTCCTTGAACAACTGGGCTTCGCGGCTCTCGACACTGGCAAGACGGATCTAGCGAGCGTCCGTCCCTTCTCCCATCCCTCCTCTCTCTCTCTCGAAACAAGCAACTAATACATTCTGGAATGAATTGCAGATCTGCATAGAACGGCTCAGCGACAAGTTCCCAGACTCGCCAAGAGTAGATGCGCTCCAGGGCTTATTACTGGAGACTACGGCCTCGTTCGACAAAGCAAGAGAGTTCTACGAGGCGAAACTCGTGAAAGACGAGAACAACGTGGTGCGTTTTCTATCCCGGCTAAGCGAAGCGTGGATGGGATGATCTTACTGGGATGATGTATGGCAGCTCGTTAGAAAGAGGCTGATAGCGCTTCATCTCAATAATGGATCGACACAAGACTCTGCGGCACCGCTTTCGGTCCATAAAGGCATTGAATTGCTAGTGGATCATCTGGATACGGTCTACAATGATCCAGAGGGATGGTCACAGCTAGCAGACACGTACGAACGTCTAGGGATGTAAGCTCTTCCTCCCCTATCCATAACTTTCGGGCGGTGGTGCTGATGCTTTGCGCGCGATTGGCAGGCTCCAGCAATCCCTAGCGTGTCTTTCAGACCTCATCATCCTCCAGCCTACAAATACATTCCACGTCCTTCGATCCGCAGAGACGCACTACACGCTCGGGTCCTACACTACAGCATACAAAACCTTCTGTCGCACCTTCGAGATGGCAGGCGAGATGAGTGAAGGCAAAGGTGCAGGATTGAGCAGAAGAGCTGCGATGGGAATAAAGATGTGTTTAAGGAAAATACCATCCACTTCGAATGCGATTGGAGGAGGTGGAGGGGCTGGAGGTAATAAGAGGGAAGTCGCGAGGGTGCAGGAGAACGGATCGGCGGGGACGGATGTCCCGAAGAAAGCAAATGATATAGATGCGCTAGTCACGGAAGAGCTGATGAAGGCGTATACAACGAGTACGTCTCATGTTCTTTGAGGATATGGTAGAGATGAAGCTGATCTGTGTCGTTTCTAGGCTGGCAAGAACCTGGTGATAGGATAGCGGGGCATGAGGAAGCAAAGGCACTCAAACTGTGGCTTGCGAATACAAGCTCAGGATCAAGTACGGGTGCAGTCAAGAAGTAGTGAAGAGGATGTACATCTCTTGCGGCAGCTACAGTGTTGTTACAGTATGTGGTGGACAAAACCAAAGAACGAAGCAAACATCGCTTCACTGTTCTAGAACCACCCTCTCTTCGTCTTCACAGCCTGATAAATTGGGTTCGCCTTCATGAGTTTTCCGTCTTTTTCTCTATGCAAACCAGCAGGTTTCTCTTTTGGCTGTTTCTTCTTCTTGAACCTCCGAGCGAGTCTATGGCGCTTCTTCGCCTTGTTAGACTGGGGCTGGCCTCTTGCATTCACGCTGCCGAAGATAGGCAGGTCTTGGTAGTCGTAATGGCTGGATAGTCGTGATTCGCTACGATCGTGCATAGCTTTTAAGCTTGTGTCTTCACTGCGCTTTGAGCGGACGGAGCGCGGTCTTTCAGCGGCTTGGCCAGGACGCGTAAAGCTGCCCTCTGAGCCAGTATGTGACGGAAGGCGTGAGAAGTCCGGAATAGGTCCCATCTTGGGTCTATCAGCTTGTCTTTGCTCCCATTCCGCATCTGCTTGCCTGTCCCGTTCGTCTTTGTTCTTGTCTTTCGGTACGAATTTAAGCTTTGGGAACGGTATATCGCCAATCGCTCTGAATACAGGCTGTTCGTCCGCGAATGGGTATGTAAGGAGGTAGTGCGGGCCATGTCGGCTGTTGAGCGGATCAAAAGGAGGAGCATCTCGATACGAGGGTGTCAACCATGGTCTCCAGCCTTGCTCCCATAAGTAGCACAGCAGGGCTTCGAATGAAGCTTTGCGCAGCAGTATCAACTGTACTTTGATCCAAGCTCTCTCAAGGTTTTGTACCGTCCGGTTCGAGGACGTCCCTTTGCTCGTCCAAACATCGAAATCAGAGGAGCCCAAGGTGCGACCGCAGTAAGTGTGTATGTCCAGAGTATCTATGCGCACGATGCCTGCTCTCCACATGCAGTAGTAGAGATCGTGCCAGTTGCAGTTGTTGTCGCTCATGATCCCCTTTATTGTCTCAAAGGTCTGCTCATCGATGCTGGACGAGTCGCAGAGTCTCCTCGGAGGAGGGAGCGGGTTGCGGCTTGGTCCCATGGCTGCTGATGCTCTTTTCCGCGATGAACTCGATGGACTCGATGCGCTGCCAAGTGATCTGGATCCGCTGGCATTGGACATGGTACTGGAGCTCCATCGAGATAAGCTCATGTTGGTAGGCGGAAAGTGCGAGACCAACTGGTCTTGGTGTCTCTGTACTGCTCTCTAGTCGGACGAACAAAGCCCGACCAGCCTCAGATCGAGTACAACACCGCTTCGTACACAAGGGGTTCCAGCTTCCTTGTTCGTCTGTGGGGAACTGATGGACGCTACAGCCGATATACTCAGTGCCGTCAGTAGTTTAAGTAAGAATGGAGGAAGGGTAGTAAGCGGCGGACTACCCTGGAAGGGAAAGTCGCGAGTTCTTGCTTGAGGGAGGCAAGGAGAAGGTCGCACTCGCAGGCAGGTATACGATCTTGCATAAAGATAATTAGAAAGCATTCGTGGTCCAATGTCTTCCTGGAAAAGCGGACATTGTTGAGTATACATTGACCTCTTTGCGCGTGTTTCTTGGCCATAGACCTATCGATTCGTTCGTAGCAAAGAGTACTGGCTTGCTCTTGCAGAATCAGCGCGATACTTTCAGCAACATCAGCGCGGCATCTTCTCCCTTTAACCGCCCAAAGCTCAGTTTCAGTCGCAAGCAAGCCAGAGCCAGGCGCCGCGTTTGCTGGGATCCGAAAAAGGACTGGAAAGCTCCTGCTTGGATCCGCTCCCTATTCGATACTACCTATCGTACCTTGAAACGCGCGCATCGATGTCTGGAAGAAACGAAGGAGGCCTGCCCGTGCCAAATACCGCTGGAGCTGGAGGGCCTGGGAGCCTGCAACAGCAGCAGCAACGAGCTGGCGGTCAAGGTCATCACCACAGCAAGTCTCACTCAGGGTTGAACTCGTACGCTTCTGCGGCGAACATAACGACGCCCAATATGATGGATCGCGCCTCGAGCTCCACGGGCCTGTCGCCATCATCTGGAAATGGTCTGTCGTCCGGCGCAGGTAGCAATACTACGAGCAACAACGTCGCAAAGTTCAGAGCATCCATCGACGCTGCTAGATCTCTTTATGCGAACAGCGGCAACATGACTCCTGGCTTCACGCCTGGCGCAAGCAGCCCTTCCCTTGGTCCTCCTCGAACAGCTGGTGGATCAAAACGTCCTTCTAGCGATATGCTTGCTGGATCTGCCCTAGCTGGTCTGGCTGGAGGCGGCCTGAACGCCGAGAGTGAGCGCGTCTGCCTGACCGCAAGGGACCGAAGCCTCTGACATGTTTGGTCGCAGATGATGCTATCGACAAATGGTTCGAAGATCTACATCACTACGAAGCGACTCTCGAAGAGATGGCCGCTGCTTCCCTCGATCAATCCTTCAAGGAAGAGCTTGGCGCCATCGAGCAATGGTTTAAAGTCCTCAGCGAGGCCGAGAGAACCGCCGCTCTCTATTCACTTCTTCAGAACAGTACTCAAGTACAGATCCGGTTCTTCATTACCGTTCTTCAGCAAATGGCCAGAACCGACCCTATGAATGCACTATTGTCTCCTGCCAATCCTCAGCAGGGTAAGCCGGTGTCCCTGCTTCGACTATAGTTATCCACAATCTGATACCTTGTTCTTTCAGCATCCATGGAAGCGCAGATGGAGGCCAAGCTAGCTAGTCTAGGCCTGAAGTCTCCTGCAGCAGCTTCTCCTGCTGTCCGAAACTTCGCCAGGCAATCGCTTGGAGCGATGCCAGGCATGGATCTATCTGGCTTCCTTTCGCCCAGCAGTGCCATGCACCAGCAGGGCAACTCCTCCCCTTCCGCTCGTCAAGCAAGTCTCGACGACGCTCTCTCGTCTCCCAGTCTCAACAACAGCACAGCAGCCACCGATGCAGCGAACCTTCTTGCTCAGCAGAGAGCCAGACTTCAGGCCAATGCTGCCAATCGCATTTCCGCTCCTGGCTCTCTTCTGTCGGCTCACGACCACGCTCCTTTGCGAAGCCCCCTCTGGTCTCAGGCCAACAATGAGCAAGTTGCTGAGAGAAGTGGTAGATCCCCTTCCCCAGATGGCCGATCCAGCAATGCTGCCAGGTCAAGACCTGCCTCCATGATCTCCGAACACAGCGGAGCCAACCTAAACTCGACGACCAACGCTTCGAACGGAGCTACTGCTTCCCGTCCTGACATCAACAGCAGCTTCGCCAACGTGCCAGAGGCACAACTATCCCCTCTGCTCACCAGTACAAACTGGGCTGCGATGATGCAAACTCCACTTATGAACTCTTTCAACGGCGGAGGAGAGCCAAACTCTGCAAATCCAGACTTTGGTGGGAGTACCCAAGCCAGAGCAAACTGGGCTACGCAATCTATCAATAACAGCACGAACGCCAATCCAAACTTTGCACTAGACGATGCAAAGAAATTCAGGAGACAAGCTAGAGCTAGTGATGCTGGAATGGACGGTGCCAACGGCAACACCAACCAGCAGCAGAACGTACAAGGCATCCTCAGCGGCATGTACGAGCAGAACAAGCGCAATCAACAGCAAAGCCAGGGCTTGAACAACTCCAATCAAGCAGCTGCCATCTCAGCTCAGCAGAACTGGCGCAACGTAAATGGCCTGTTCAATGGATCGCCCAACCCAAATCAAGGCATGCCCGGCTCGCCTGACCTAAACAACTTGGCTAGTCTGCAAGCTGCGATGGCTTCTCCTCAGATCGCTATGGCAAATCTTCTGGCTGCTCAACAACAGATTCAGCAGCAGATGCAGCTTCAGCAAAATCTGAACATGCTCAACAGCATGGGCATATCGCCGATGGGCATGATGAACATGCCGAACCAAATGCAAAATCAACAGATGTTGTCGCCAGGTAAGTACTTCACTTGATCTATGTAAGTTGAAAACCTAGACTGACAAACAATCTCTCGCAGCTCTTGGTGGTCTCGGTATGGGCATGTTCCAGCAGCCTCCACATTCTTCAGCAAGCAACAATTCGCGAGACCGACGTTCTCCACGGCCCGATCGTTCCGTGAATGGCGACAAGAGCAAGCCTTCCGCACCTATCATCCCCGGCACAGGCACAAATCCAGACGAGCCTCTCGACATGAAGCTTCTTTCGGATGTTCCAGCTTGGCTACGCAGTTTGAGACTGCACAAATACACGCCAAACTTTGAGCACAGTAACTGGAAGGAGATGGTCGGCATGAACGACGCTGCGCTAGATGCGAAAGGTGTCAATGCTCTCGGAGCTAGAAGGAAGCTACTCAAGGTATTCGAGAACGTTCGCAATCAACAGGGTATCCCGGTGAGTCGCCATTCACTACTTCACTTGGGTCATTTGCTAACACGCCTCTCGCAGCACCCGCCTGGAAGCGAGATCCCCGACAGCAACACACCCGACCCGACCGCCAACGATGCCTAAGCGTATCACATAGGAGATACACCTTACTCACCCACCCGCTCATCAAGGCTCTTGGTCCTCTCTACTATTATACCCTCGAAGTCTTACGACCTGCTCACGATGCTAAATTTTCCGTCTTGTGGTGTCTTACACGTTCGCAAAGCCTCTTGTCTAATTAGTCTCTTACTCGTTATCGAAGACAGCTGAATCCAATCCTTAGAAACCTCGAACGTAACGTCGGATGCATGTTAGTGGACTGTCATTCTTCCACAGTCATCTTGAATCTGGTCATACAGACTCAGTACCTGATTGATAATTGTCCTTACGCAAGACGCAGTCTCTTCGGCCTGATCGTCCCGTCAACACCGAAGCACTGCCTTGACGCTGCTGAAAACTTCGCCCAAGTCGTCAATGCGGACACTCACTACCGATCCTTACGCTACTGCCAGCTGATCGACTCAATGCATCTCTGCTGATCGAAGATACCTTAATCTTTGAATGGAAGAACGGGCTGTCAAGCCGAAAAGGTTGGTTGGCAGTGCTGCTACACCAGCAGCACGCAAGCAGCCGTCGTCTCGTACACCAAGGCCTAGCAGCAGGCGTCCCCTTGTTCCCCCTCTGACGGAAGCGCAAGCGCTCTTTGGTGAATGTCACTGCAGGATGGCCTAGCTACGGGTGCGGCTGACGCTTCGATGCGACAGACAAATTCGAGCTAGAGGTGCTAGATGAAGAGAAACATCAACAGCCTGGCTTCGTTGCTGGTATGATCGTCAGGATCAACGGAGAAGCGAAGTTCAACAGACGTCAGAAGCGCGATCTGTTGCACAAGCTGGATGCTGCTAAGGAAGTCTATCATCGTATAGCAACTGATCCTGCGGTGAAAAAGTGGGGTGCGTGGTCTTTTTACGATCCTCTTGCATTCTAAGCTGAGTGAGCAAGTATTCCCGGTCAACAGACGAGTTTTATCGCGACATCGACAGTCGGCGACCAGGCATCAAGGGACGCGAGCGAGCACGTATTCAGAATGAGATGTGGCGAAGTAAAGCTGTTCTCGGCCAGAGCTCTTACCGAAGCCTTACGCAGAAGCTGAAGCGAATTCCAGCTATAGAGACTCGAAGAGGATCTATGTCAAGTGGGAATGGAGAGACACTCAATCCAGCTATATCGCCAGTGACGTCTGCGCCAACGTCAGCTGCCAGAAGCTTAAGTGGCTCAAGCATCGGGAGCGCCAGCTCGGTTTCCAGCTCAGTAGAAGATGCTTTGGCCGCAGATTTCCTCAAGAAACATACATGTCGAGCGTCATGGGTTCCCAGGTGGACTCGTCTACACCGTCATCGATCGTATCAATCGGACTGGTGAGGCTAGCTAACACGAGAGGTTCGGGATTACACATCATGCTTGCTGCTTCTTCTCTTGATGCGCTTGTTCTAGTAGGTCTGCAATCTGTCCTAGTGAATCGCAAACATAGTCGGGTCGTGCTTTCGTTGTACCGATATCTTCTAACTTCGAAGAGCCCGACAGCACAAGCAGTGTCTTGACGTTGCCATCGTTTCCGAACGTGATGCTGTATAGAACAGTCAGTACCGATTTCTGATGAGTTGCGAATTGTACATACTCTGTTGCAAGGCGATCTCCGATCATCAAGGTGCGACTCCGCTCAAAGCCCATTCTGGAGTCTCGTCAAATCAACGTTTCTGATATAAGGAAGATGACTTACCTGACTAGGACGGCATCAAGGAGAGGCTGATTGGGCTTCCCGGCGACAATGACAGGACCTTTCGCTGCCAGCTTCAAGGGAGCTGCTATCGCTCCTTCACCTGCAGCTGTTCCGCCATGATGTAATGGCACTTCAGTGTCATCGTTCGATAACAGGAGAGCACAGCCAGGGTTCTGTTCGGATGCTTTTAGCTTGATACAGCAGATACGCGTCGGAAGCACTTACGTTGCTCAAATAGTTGAAGGCTTTGCTCATCTTCTTATCTGAAGGCGTCGTTGGACCAAGTTCATCTTCGTCAAATGATAGAGCTTACAGTTGTAATGCATATCAAACGACTGTATATGGGGAAGAGACCAGGGGTCAGTCACGTTGCAGTTGCAACACAGTAAGCAGCACTGACAGCTAGGACCACACCTATCTCAGGCTTGGGTTGTATAGATGCGAAATCTTGCGGAGGCATGGGTATCATATCTTCAGGGTCCTGTCGTGAGGTAATCCAGTCATCAGGTAGAAACAGAGTTAGACAGCCGAACAGCGTACCAGGCCGCCTTGATATGTTAAACCTAGCTCTTCTAGCTCTTCTGCTAGTGCTTTCTGGCCTATCAGGTAGACTTCGCGTTTGTCTTTGGGGAGAGTGGGTCTGAAAGCATAGTCAACACACGTTATCTTGGCACAAAGGTACAGGACGACTGACAGTAGGACATCTTTGAGGTATCGAGCACTCGCTGTGCCGGACGTGAATATATGTTCCTGCAGGAATCATTCAGCATGCTAGCAGTCCAAGGAGACCTTCGGTCGCACCTTTTCGACTTCTATGCCCAGACTCTTGAACTTCTCCTTGTAAGCTGCTCTAGTGCTGGCAACCACAGACACACAGTGTCAGTGCGCTATTTCGGGGGACCTTTCTGTAGAATCAAGTAACCTCGTTGCGTTATTCGAAACGAAGGCTACACCTTTGCCATGCTTGCGGAACAGCTCTATCGTAGCTTTCGCATTGCCGATGAGGTGGTTCTCCAGCCAGACGACACCTATCGAGTGCTCAGCAACCGCTGATCGCGCACATCAGGCGAAGAAGCTCACCATCGCAATCAAGAAGGACGTGGTCTATCTCTGACAGGACATCCTTGAAGTCTGCAGCTTCACGTATCAGAGATGGTCATGACCGAAAATAGGAGCATGACATTGCGGACCTTCGAGAGTAGTCAGGCGTCTATACGAAGCAGGCGCAGCCATCGTATGGAACTGAAATCTGTCTTGAAAGGCGACAGATGCGAGAAAAAGTCTTGCAGATGGATAGGATGTCCCAGCTTGGACCCGTTACGAAACGTGCTGATATGGCTCAAGAGCTTTCTTCGCGTGAAGAGTTCAGCAAGCTCGTCGATGACCACGATTCCTGGCTGTTTGACTGCGATGGTCAGCCTGGACGAACCGACCCAGTTGCCAACTTCGAGAAAGGCTGACTTCGCCGGCATTGTGCAGGCGTCATCTGGCATGGCGATAAGCTGATTGATGGTGTCGTGGACTTCCTCAAATACCTAAGAAGCAAAGGAAAGACATGTATATTCGTTACGTGCGCGTGGAACCCAACTCGATATGGCTCCCTTTCCATACTGACGATAGTCCAACTCATGCAGAAACAACGCTACGAAGAGCAGAGAGCAATTCAAAGCAAAATTCGACAAGCTGGGCGTTGAAGCGCATATCGTGCGTTTAACCTTACCCCGAGAAGCCGAAAGTAATGTCTGATCTTCTGGCTGTCAGGACGAGATCTTTGGCTCAGCATATGCATCTGTTGCATATCTGAAATATAACCTCAACTTCCCGGCGGACAAGAAAGTATATATTCTCGGTGAAGAAGGGATGGAGCATGAATTACAGAGTGAAGGCATCAAATATTGCGGAGGTACCGACCCAGAAGAGAACAAATTCTTCCCCTCTATGGACTTTGTCAGTTCTGCCATGTCCCAGAACCCGTGTGCGACCACAGAAGCTGACTCTCAGGCGATTTAGTCAGACGTGACGCCAGATCCAGATGTAGAAGCCGTCATGTGCGGCTTCGACTCCAAGGTCAACTATCATAAGCTTGCGAAAGCACATCGTTTCCTGCGGGAGAACGAAGGCTGCCATTTCATCTTGACAAACGATGATTCCACCTTCCCAGCTGCTGATGGGCTGCTATACCCAGGTGAGCCCATCGCAAAGCTGTGTCACTTGTACATACTGAACTCATACGTTACGACACAGGCTCTGGAGCAATATCTGCGCCTCTGCGATTCGCATTACCCCATATGCCGCCTACCATCATCGGCAAGCCCAACAAGCCCTTCATGGACTGTATAGCCAAAGTGCACAAGCTCGACAAGAGTCGGACGATCATGGTCGGCGACCGTCTCGACACTGATGTGCGTGTCCATTTCGGCATATCTAGCTTCCAGGCTGACTGTTCTGATGCATACTAGATATTATTTGGCATAAACGGAGGCACTTCCACGCTCATGGTCCTGACGGGAGTCAACAAGCTACACGAGTTCAACGAGCCTGACGCAAAAATCGTGCCGAAATACTATGTCAAGTCGCTAGGTGACCTTCGGATAGTGGCAGGTTCTGCGTAGCATAAGCATCTGACTATGCACTGTCAATATATTCAGCAAGCAGGCGCAATGCATTTCACAGCTCTGCCGAATGTTCCTGGCTGTTCCTGGACAGTCGATCGTGTTTGTTTACATCAGTTTCGGCTTTCTGTAGAAATGTCGCGCTTTTGCTGCTGCTGCGTGACTGTGCATGCAGCTCTGCTTCCTACCAACTCGTCCCATTCTTCATCGCCTGCTGCGCTGCTTGCTGTGTTTGACTTTGGCCTACTTCTTCCCTTTCTTTTCGGCTTTCTCTGCATAAAAGCTCGGGCGGTTCTGGCCTGGTCGCAGTATGCAACAGCGCCAACATCACCAATATTCCACGACGTTGCTGCCTGCTTTACCGCCCGTACCTGCTGGACTGCGCGAAGATACTTCGAATCTGATCCATCCTGCGTCAACTCTGCTCTCGCCCGTGCCAAAGAGGCCTGCCGGAGGAGCTGTCGATACTGGAACGACGAGGCATCTGGAACGAGCTGCAAGCGCCAACTTACTGGCTGCATCAACCAGCAGTATGGCGGGAACAACTAGAATCGAGCAATGGAGGACATCCTCGGCCCAGCCGGGTTTCGCAGACTACGCTGTAAACGCTCGAACGCCTTCGCCAGCTGTGTTTCCTCAACAGCAACCGCAATACCCTCAGCAGCAGTATCAGCCTGCGCAACAGCGAGCCGCGTCTTACTACCCTCCTGCGAATGGACCGCCAGCGCAGCCAGACTACTACAACGCGCCCGCAATAGCTGTCCATGCATCGCCTCAGCCTGTGCTACCGCAAAACTATCCGACGCCGAATGGAAGACCCGTCAGTGGCTATTCGCCAGCACCCTCTCCAGCAAGTCTTGGCCCGGCGCCCGTCATTTCCACACCTCAGCCAGGTCCTCAACATCCTCGCTCAGCATCCTACTCTTCGTACGACTCGCGACAATCGCTTCATCAATCATTTTCAGATCTTTCGTTGGGCAACAGCGTGAATGGAAGGGGAGGGCCAAACAGTAATGGTGTCGGATCAGGCCCACCGACATCGACAAGCAATGGTCACACACGAGCAAGCACATATGCACTTGATCCATCGTCGGCTAGCGGCTCGCCTGGCCCGCGTTCCAGAAGGGCATCCTATGCGGCCACGCCAACTCCGGACGTGACAGCTGTACCGCCGACTTTGTGCATCGCACTACCTTCACAAGCAGAGCTGACACAACAGAGGGAGGCAGCAAAGTACGCCAACGATCCAGCATCTGCGAAAGTAGCCTGGTCCAAAGCCGTGTTGAAGTTCGTAGAAAGGCATCAAGCGTCTTCGTCGGGAGACGATTTCGGCAAAATCACAGATCCCACATTGGTGAAATGGACGGACGAAGCGATACGATCTATTCTTTCGTATGCGGAAACAGCTCCTCCGCACCCAGAAGCTCTATATCTGCGAGGTGAACTCTCAAATTCGGGAAAGTTCCCTTCGTACAGAAGCAAAGATACATCGGCTGCGTTCAGAGACTTTGAAACGGCTGCAAATATGGGATATTATGCTGCATGGGCGAAGATCGCGCTTGCCTACGAGACTTTCGGAGAGCAGAACCATTCATCAGCAGATGTGGACAGGGCGAAGAAGGCGTACGAAGAGGGAGTAAAGAAAAATGAGGTGACGTGCACTTATGTAAGGCGACTTTTCTCGGACCTCCAAGCACTGCAGCTGACTTTGGTCTGATTTGCAGCGGATGGCCATGGCACATATGCTCGGCCAATTGGGGCTGCAGCCAAACAGCAGCATAGCGGTGCCTATGCTACGTCAAGCGGCCTCGCTCAGCACGACAGACGATCCTCTTCCCGCCTACATCTACGGCATGCTTTTATCTGGCGAACTAGATCTAGGCGACAACCCGGCAGGCATCACCCCCGCTTCTATTCCTCCATCTATGCTCACAAATGAATATGGCCAGCCTGCGGAGCCAAGACCTTGGATCGAAAGATCTGCCTATCTCGGATACGCACCTGCTCAGTTCAAGATTGGCTTTTGCTACGAATACGCTAGTCTCGGATGTCCCTATGATCCGCTCTTGAGCGTCCAGTATTACTCGCTGGCAAGTCAACAGGGCGACATCGAGGCCGACATGGCGTAAGTTTCATGCTTGTCTGCTAATCTCGTCTCCATGAAGCTGACACCCATCTATCACTAGCCTTTCAAAGTGGTTCCTATGCGGATCAGAAGCTTTCGATCTGCAGGAAAATCTCGCTTTCACCTTTGCCGAGAAGGCAGCCAAGAAAGGCTTACCCAGCGCAGAGTTTGCTCTTGGGTACTATCACGAAATTGGCATTGGCGGTAGGAAAGACATGGAGGCTAGCAAGAGATGGTATACGAAAGCTGCCGCCCACGGCAACACCGACGCTGCGGACCGCTTGGACGCTTTGGCGAACGACCCGGCTGCTAATCAGCTTGATCGCTCCGCACATGAAAGTCAGATCAACGACAAGATTGTGAGGAAGAGAACGCAAGCGAAAGCGGAAGCAGATACTAGGAGATCATCTCGGCCACCAAGGGGATCTTCAGTTGCAAATCTGCAGATGCCTCAAGTCATGCCTACAAGTGATAGCAACTCTTCGCTGCGACGGAAGGAGACGATGAAGCAAGTCGAGGAAGCTGCTTCATACGGGAGAAGGCAGTCTCATCTGTCGCAATCAGTCGGACCGGGCGGAGTGCCTGGAGGATTTGCGATGCCTCAACCTCAGCATAGCTCGCCGCAGCCACAACACCGTCAAACGCCCATGCCGCGACCAAGGGACAATTCGCTTGCTGCTTCCACTGGACCTGTTCAGCGATACAGCCTAGTCGACTCGGGCTATGCACCTGCGGCTACTTCATCGAACATATCTGCTGCGCCTAGCACATCGAGCTCGAATTCCGGAAGTGGAGTGCAAATCGACAACAGACCACAAGCCTCAATAGGACCGCAGACTTTCGAAGCTATGGGCTTGAAGACCGGGAAGGTCAAGCCTAAAGATGAATGTATCATTTGCTAAGTATGTGCTTTGTGCGCCCATCGGCAGTCCTCTTGCAGCCTTATTATTCCAGGTCGTTAGTCAGTCATACCCTCTTTAGCGCAGTCTCAGCATATCTTCGCACATAGACAGTGGTCGTTAGCAGTCCTCCTATCAGTGTAATGTAGCCCCTTAGTCTCCTGAAGTCATGCATTGAACACGCAACTTTTTGGCTATGGTTCCGGCTACATGTCACTACGGACTCGAAGACTATGCTACACTGAGAAGCTGACGCTTCTTGTTGAACTGTACGAGGTCTTTGACGAGTAGACCGAAATTGCTAGGGGTGCTCATATTTTGGGAGATCCTGACAATACTTATCAGCGCCAACGGGACTGCCGCCTAAACGATGTTACCTACCATTGTGGAAGCTTCGCTTGGGTCGCTTGCTGACTATAGCGAGCATCAAGGAGCAGTATAGTGGACCAATCGTTTATATGCCGGCTGGGAAGAAGGCTAAGTCTGTCTCAGCTTGCCTCACGCAGATGGCGACTCACATAGATCTACCAATAGACTGGTTTACAGCACGCTACATAGCAATGTTCTGGTAAGGGCACGTCTGGATATTGTGCTATGCCACTTACAAAGGCCAGGTTCGAGTCTGGACAGTAAGGTCAGCACATACTGCTACTCCACACATACACAAGCATGACATACAAAGACGCTTGCCAGCCTGCTCGCCTCCTGGCTGGCCTTGAACAGCGGGTAGAGAGCTAACGTATTTCATCCTGTGACAGCCATGCATCAGCTTGACTGTTCTAAAAGTTTGTTCGGATGCCTCACCTTTCTCGCAGCTCGACAGACTGGCTACTTGGATATGGGATGCCGATGACGACCACGCATCTGAAGGGCGGCAGTCAAATGATAATCATTGTTCCGTTGAGATGCCCGAAGCCTACCTGCACAGGTCGTCCTGGAAGTTTATACCCTGTCTCGTACGCTGTTAGACAGTGTCATGTAATTTCAAGGAGATACCCACCTCTGATAGCTTGGCACCGACAACAGCCAGCAATAGGCCCCCCTGCTACATGTTGGGGTCAGCTCACGACTTTTGAGAGTAGGGGATTATGTGCTGACCGATGTTCCAGTGTTCGCTGCCGCATAGCTGCGCAGAACCTCATCTGTATCAGCTGCGTTCTTCGGTTCCGAGAAGACCTGCAGTGAAGGTCAGAACTGAATCAGCTATACAAGCCATTGGAGACGCACCTCCTTCTTATTTCTGATCTTGCCAATCACCCCAGTACTTTCCCATCGCTTGACGAACAAGTCCAGAACCGCATAACTCGGTACGAATACCACGACTCCCTTCGGTGTGATATTGGAGATGTTCGTCAAGACCGCTCCATACTCATCCAGCATCTTCATATCTCCTCGCTGTTCGTACTTGAATTCCAAGCGAGTTCCACTTGGTCCCACCGCGACTGCTCTTACCAAGATATGATCAGGAGGGACCACGTGTGAACATGAGAGGTTGCGGATTCGCGATGTTCCAAGGTATGAGAGGAGTTGTTGCGCAAAATCGGACAAAGGTGCCATCGTTCCGCCTGCTATGACGACTGAGCGTGCTTCTGAAAAGTCTGCGAACGATTCGGAGGGGTTCAAAAGCTGATATTTGAGAGACAGCACGCCTTTAGTCGTAGATAGTAGGACGCGTCCATCTTTCTCAGCATTGGCAAGCGATAAGAGAAATGTTTGGATGCGGTGTATCGCAGCAATTTTGGCAGAGCGAGATTGTTTAGCTGCAAGATATACTCAGCGTGGCGCTGTAGAAGCGAGTGCTTGACTTACAGCCACCTTCTGCTTTTGCTTCCAGATTTTCCATATAACCTGAAACTTTCTGAGCAATTTTCGATTCCGTTAAATACCTAGAAATACAGCTTAGCTCGCTTGTTCGCTCGAAAGGGCCCCTGGGACTTACTTGTCTAGCGCCCTCAAGTTCGTCTGATCGGCATGGCAGCTCTGCACGATACTATTCGCCGTAACCATCTGGTCCGCTTTCCTGTTTTTGAGCCAGTCCTTGCAGAAGTTGTCTAGAGCGTTCATAAAGCCAATGAGCTGCTTCAAGAAGGTTGCGTTACGTCCTTTTAGACGGGACTTGAAGCGCTTGAGATAGACCATCAACGCTCCCTTTGCGAATGTGAGCTGTGTCGAGGTGACCTCGACTGAGTGTATGGAGAGAATGGTGCTGAAGGCGATGGTGGGTCAGTCTTGGCCTTTCATACTTTGTTCGACCTTGCGGATGGCTCACTCGATCAAGTTGTGGGCCTCGTCGATAACGACGATATTGCTTCGCAGTCTATGCATCAGTCTAATAAAACAAGACCTTAAAGGAGGACGTACTCGGTCAAGCTGATCCCCAATGTCTCCCTAGCTTGTTTGAGCAATAGCAGGTTATAAGGCAGCGTGACGAGCTGAGCTTGTTTGATAGCTTTACGCGATCCATAGTATGGACAAGCCTTCATCTCCCTCCCTAGATCTTCTAGATCTTCGATACTGTGTATTTGCGATAGAGCGTGATCGCGGAAGTCTTCGAGTCTTTCAGGCTCGTCGATCGGTGGCAGGTACTCGCAGCGTTTGCCTTTGTCTGTGCAACTGTCTCAACTCCGCCAGTTAAGTGGTAATGGGAAAGGAAGCTTACCGGCTTTCTGTAAGTCCAAGCAGCTGTCGTTCAATGCTTCCACCGTCTTACATTTCGACTTTAGCTTATCGTTGATACATAAATTCTGACGGGAACCAAGGGCGATGGTACGTATATCTGCTGCAAAAGACGTTTTACGAAGCTCGTTATGAAACTGGCCGAGCTGGGAATGCGTTCGCGAGGTAAAGAGGACCTATAAGGGGACTGAGCAAGATGGCAGGAAGTAAGAGAGTGAGATCAACTTACTTTGCGCACATCAGGCTCGTCATCTTGCGATGGTGGACGCCGCGATGGCTTAGAGGAAGTACTGTGACGAACATCTGATTAAGCAGCCTGTACACTTCTTTGATGTGGTGAGGATGCTTACGCGGCCATCAGAGCACGAACTTTTGCAGAAATACCGTCTTCATTTTCCAACTGGTCCTCGTAGTCGTCCGGTGCGAAGCGTTCCTCATCACTCGCTTCTCCAGAAGCATCATCATTCTGTGTTTTCTGCGACCGTCATGTATATCCTTAGCCTACGATCTTGCCTGGAATCTGAAGGCGCACCTGCTTCTTCCTAGCATATCTCGCCCTATCTTTCATTTCTTTTGCTCTTTTTTCTTTCGCTTTTCTCGCTTCTTCTATTCTAGCTTGCATTTCTCTTTCATCAGCATCATATTCGACCAAGCGGCGTTGGATTTCTTGTTCAAGCATCCACTTCGGGGCTGTCAAGCTCTGACATCAGTATTTCGCGAAAGCTTCGCATAGAGAGATGTGTAAGTTACTGTTGGAAGCTTTCGCTGCTATGTCAGCTCGCACGACGTCCGCTGCTACTTTCTTTGAGCGAGCAGCATCATCGCGGAGCCAGGTGAGAGTTGAGCAGATCAAGCTTAGGGATTTGCCCTGAGGACACACCAAGCAGCTCATTACGCATATCTTCCGTTCATGTGGATGACTCACCGTTCCAGTAGGAGACTCGACGATAGCCGCTGACCGAGCTTCGATTGACGCGTAAACATGCTTTTTGCGACAAGACGAATATCAGGCTTTGCGGGCAGGAGATAGTGGATAGAAAGTAGCAAAGCGGACCTGCATGAGCTGCATCTGGATCTCGTAGGGCTTGTCATAGGGGAAGGAGAAGTTATTCGGCGTGCTGAGCGGGAGAGGATTTGGGGGCAGCGTCGTGGAAGCTGGACCAGCAGCAGTAGCAGGAGCCCCCATAGTGGCAGCAGATGGTCCCCTCGTATGCTCAGCGCAATGCAAGTGCGATGATTTCGAGTCGATGTAAGTAAACAAGGCAATTTACAGCACGTGCATCTACCAGGTACAGAGACTTCAAACGACTATAGCAGTCCCTATCAAGCTCTTCTTCCACTCCCAGTATCCCTTGCGCATTGGATCTAGCTTGGTCGCCAGACTATCGTAGATCTGCCCGATCCTTTCGTTGTCAGCCAAAGAAGCCAATATGGATAGTCCGACTTACGCTTTCGAGCTTTTTAGCATCTTCACTGCCTGTCAGTGCATCTGCTACGAACTCTACAGCTAGCGGTACTTCGGATTGATCGGCTGGACTGCGTAGATCTTGTGCCCATTGGAGATAGCTCGTGTAGGGTATGCCGAAGCGGTCGAGTATACTAAAACAAGAGTATTAAGCAGGTTCTAGTGATGGGGGGCATTGAGCCTACCCTCTGAAGTAGTTCCACACGCTTGGGTTGTTCGGCGTCAAGGCGATCTTAGACTGCGCGAACCTGGTATAACAAGCATCAGCATGTCTACACTACGCATGGTCTACAAGACTACTCACTGAAGCTCCCTTTCCACGATATCTTTACTCGCCTCTTCCGGTCTAGCGAAGACGGTAAACCATCGATGGTTCCACGCTGAGTTATTCCGGACATCGTTCTCGATCAGGCTATTCGTGAAGTCCAGCTCTCTCTGCCATATTTCTGCATGCTTTTTAGAGTCTCCGAAGAAGTGCGAAAGAGCCCATTGACGGTATGCCCATGTGTGGTAGTTCTTTGCGTCTAGAGCTAAAGCGCGGGTCGTGAAGGGCAGCTCGCGGGAAGAGTCGTCAAGAGCGTCGACGATGATGCGTCTGTGTTGCCTGTGACCGATGTTGTCAGTCCGTCCTAGAAATAGATAGAGACGCGGCCCGGACTGACCAAACTTGATAGTTCTTGAGGTGCACCTTGACCAGATCATCGAGTATCCCCAGCTCCTTGATGAGTAGTTGCTGACCATCATCTTCGCTCTCTTTCAGATATAGCAGTGTCTTGCTACGGTATGCCCTGCCATATTGTACGCGTTAGCTCAGGTCTCTTCCCGAACAAGGCTTCTTCTCGACGGACCACACGGTATAATGAGCAGGGTTCATCTGCACGATAGCGGACGTGAGGTCGAGGACTCTTCTCGACAGCTCATTCTGCGCCTGTATGTACCGGAAGGTCGACACGGCACTGACATCTGGGACGAAACAGTCAGCGCACAGAAGGTGGAGAGGGAGCTCGGACAAAGGTCAGCACACATTCTTGGGAGTAATTGATGGGCACCAGCGGGTTGGAAGCTTCAGCTTGGGCGACAGGCTTGACGTCGGTCCATCCATCCTGCGGGAAAGGCGTCAGTGGACTGCTTCATCGTGTTAGGCATACATAGGTGGATCTACTCTTGCTTCCCAAGGTATAAAGCCAGACATCGTTGCGTTAGTAGCTAGTCAGACTCTGTTTCGTCGTCTTTCGACTTTGCCGTTTCAAGGCTCTCTCTTTGCCTACAAAAGGGTACATCTACAAAAGGACTGCAAACAGGCGAGAAAAGCACGCAAAGAAGGCACAGAAGCAAGAATATATACATCTAGATAGCACACCTAGACATCATGGACGGTGAGGGAAACAGCCATCGCAAACAGAGAGCACGCAAAAAAGCCAGCGAAAACGGGCAGATTTGATGCATCGGGACACAGAAATGGCAGTAGAGCACGGCTGAGACCTTGATATTGGTTGCATTGATTGATGGGCACAGAAGGATATGACCGCTCACCTGGTCGGCGCAGGTCTCGCAGCAGAAGCAGGTCTCCCGTAGCAGCAGCAGCTGGAACTGGAACTGGCGCTGGAGCATCGGGATCTCGAAGACAGCGCAGCGCTTCACCTGGAAGACGCAGCAAGAGCTACAGAAGAAGCAGCAGAAGCCCGTCCAGGGAGCGACGCAGAAGAAGAGACGACAGTCCTGGCTACTCTTCATCCAGAAGACGAGGAGGGGGCGATGACGATGAAGCTTATCCTCACTCATCCACTAGAGGTGGTTATGGCGGTGGTTCCTCGTCTGGCCGAGGAGGCTACAGAGGAGGAAGAGGCGGCTCTTCCTACTCGTCCAGAGGCGGTGATCGCGACCGTGGTCCGAGAGATGATGCACCCAATAGAGGAAGCAACAGAGAAGCGCTCGCTCAGGAAGCTATCAAGACGAGCAAGAAAGAAAACAGAGTCTATGTCGGAAACCTATCTTTCCAGGTCAGATGGCATGACCTGAAGGAGTTCTGCAGCAGTGGTGGGTTGAGATTTACTTGAGGATTGAGACAGACACAAGTGCAGTATGCATGCAGGGGCGGACCCAGACTTCCCTCCCTTCCCATCTCTCCCATCTGTCAGACTCTACGTGGGCTAAGAAAGCTAGAAAAAGCTGCGATTACAGGAGCTCACTAGACTAAAGGTCAAGTTAAGGGAGGCACAAATCACAGTACGCGGTCAGCAGGCAACCGCCGGCCAGGACCGAATTATGGGTAAGATGGGAGGTGGTTGAGCAGCTTACTGGCATAGATAGGACGAGCTAAGATACTACACATACTTGATAAAGATACTCTGCATGCATACCTGCCAAACACATAAGAGGTAATACTGGCCAGAGAAGGACAGCGGTAGTTGACTGGGTTATCGTGTTGGCTTTTGGCAGTTGGAACAGTCGTCTTTTCGGAGATCATTACGCTACCGAATGGCATGTCCAAAGGATGCGGGTAGGCTTGTTCTTTCCCCTCGCTAAAAGTCCTGTCTGGCAGCTGAATGCTCTTTCATTGCGCAGTATCGTCGAATTCAGCACTCGTCCAGAGGCCGAAAGAGCCGTCCGAGAGCTCAACGAAGGACAACTGATGGGACGACCCGTCTTCCTTCGCGAGGTACGTTCGCCTCCTCTTGCGACCACGAGGGTACCCACGCCCTGACATTTTCCTCTATTTGGGGTTTAGGACCGAGAAGAAGATGCACGATACGGCTCAGCGGCTGTCTCGAATCGCACAAACTTCCCTGGATCCACCTTCCAGACCTCTGGCGGCGGTGGTGGAATGGGCAGAGATGGACATTCGTCGTCTAGAGGCGGACCTCCTCTGGCCGTGCCTGCCGTCTTTGCACCTCCCGGTCCCCGTGGTCTGTTCGTCACTGGAGTGAGCTCAGTCTAGATATATGTGCATATGGGAGAAGCACTGATGAGGGCCAAAACGCAGATGACCGACGCTATTGGCTGGCAAGATCTGAAGGATCTGTTCAGAGCTGCTGGACAAGTAGTTCGTGCGGACATCAACATTGATCACTCTACTGGCGCAAGCAAGGGTACAGGCACAGTCGTCATGGAGAGCAAGACTGAAGCTGAGGCTGCCATTGGTGAGTCGCAGCCTATCAATTTATATTCACGAAAGGCTGATCTTCATAACGTGCTATAGCAATGTTCAATGGATACGAGTTTGACGGCGGTCGACTTGAAGTCCGTGAGGATCGATTCTATCATATCAACGCAGCTCGAGGCGGGCTTGGCGGCGGACGAGGCAGAGGTGGTTTCAGCAGAGGCGGCTTCAGCGGCGGCAGAGGAGGTGACAGCCATATGTCTTCTCACTCCTCTTCGCGCAATACAGACAATCTTTACGGAGACTATGCTGGTCCTGATGGCTCATCTGGAGGCATGGATACTGATCAGCAGGGTGGAAGCGGCTATGGAAGCTCGAGAGGAGGTGATTATGGTGGTAGAGGAGGCTTCTCGGGCGGAAGAGGGGGCTTCAGCGGAGGTCGAGGAGGATATGGAGGAGGCCCCGGCGCTCCAGAACGACATGTGCCTCGTCAAGCACCTCCCTCGACACAGATCTTCGTTCAGAATGTAAGCGCTTATCTGCTTCTCGCGCAGTGCGACACCAGCTGACTATAACTATCGCTCAATCAGCTGCCATGGTCTACTGCCAATGAGGACTTGATCGAGTTGTTCCAGACAACCGGTACAGTCGAGCATGCTGAGGTCCTATGGGAGAACGGCAGATCAAGAGGATCCGGTGTCGTGCAATTCAGCAGCATCGAAGAGGCTGAAACTGCTATCGGTGAGCTTCATCCGTGCAGCAAAATCGGGTACCAAGGACTGACCATCATCTATGTTGTGCCAGCCAAATTCCAAGGCTATCAGTACGGCGGCAGACCTCTTGGCCTCGCTTTCAATGCCAGATGGAAGGAGTTCGGCCCTGCCGGCGCTTCTACAGGCGGAGGGGCTGTCAAGGATGCAGCCTATGGAGGTACTGATGCTGTAGAGCTTGGTGGAGAGGCTACCAACGGTGATCGCGACATGAAGGAGGAAGAGGCGTAAACTTCGACAAAATGACTGGATTCCGCCAAAATGGTCAAAAGACCTATGTACCGGTATCGTGTAAAAGTTATCATCTACTATTGAAAGCTTGGCTGCAAAGAAACAGTGGTAATTCAGCTTGCCGTGCCTGATAACGCGGTCTTGCCTTTTTATAGGTCGGCTCCACGCGTGCTGCTTGACTCGCTCTTGATTATTCACCTACCATTTTCATCGCAATGGCATGGATTATCAGTGATGTCGAAGACTCTGATATGGCGGAATGCGCCGCCATCAACCGCAAATCATTCATTAATTCTGACAGTCAGGCTTGTGCTTTCGCTGGTACCTCGAAGCCCGCAGGTTGACATCCATGTGCCAGTCAACCGCTACATCAGACCTCATCACAGACGATTAACGAATGTCACCGAGGAAGAGATAGTCGCCAACACGGTCAAGCGTCTGCAAAGCCAAAGGAAACATATCATGAAGAAAGCCACGAACGCAAATGGCCAGATAGCGGGCGTCGCTGTATGGCACCGTAACGAGGAATTAAAGCAATACGTACAACAACAAGTCGACGAGAGCCAGAGAGACCAAGAACTGGACCCTGAAGCCGAAGCTCACTTTCTTCGCGAACTGACAAAGGCCGATATACAAGCTGTGGGGACTGGGAGGACGTGGTATGTAGTGTGGCCGACGGATTAAAAGCTAGCTGACTCCCTGTACGAAGGTCTCTCGTAGCTATCGCTACAGACCCAGCTTTTCGTCGACAAGGAGTAGCATCTGCGCTCATTCAATGGGGACTAGAGCAAGCCAAGTCTGAAGGCATGCCAACGCTATTAGGCTCCGTACCTGCTGCCCAGAAGCTCTACGCGAAGCATGGTTTCGTAAAGAAAGGCGATTTCAAGTTGACGTACAAGAAGAAAGATATGAATGGTCAAGAAACAGATGAGACGGACGACTTCGAGACCGTAATTATGCAGCATCCTGCTTGAGAACTTGGAAAGAAAACTCATGACGATCCTATTTTCGGGCTTTCACATGGAGGCTGCTGATCTTACATAACCAAGCTAAGACCTTGAATGAACGAGTCGATCTCCTGATGGCTTCTTCAGGCCCTTCCGCGTTCCTCACAGAGATGGCTAGGCTTGACCTCGGTGAAGGCGGCTGCCGCCAAGGCATGCGATGCATGCGTGATGGATCGAGGTCAGCTCTTGAAGATCAATTCACAAGGGACTGCTTACCTTCTACTTCTACCACTGTATTTTACAGGGGTATCGCTCCCGCCGCAGTCATTGTCACCTGGTCTGGGTACGCTCGACCCATTCCAAACCCTCAAGTTCCGCGTATCCTATCAGCTTCCACTCCTTCAACTACTCCGAACGTGATGTTTTTTGCGATGTGCACCCGGTCTGGGCACCGAGGAGTGTGCGAGCAATCGTTCGGCATGTCCAGCCTGAACAGCCCAAGGCTGCGTTTGTCCTCAGCCCATATCATCGTTGGCCGTGGGACTTCCTTGGCGATGCCTTCCCCAGTGCCGTGCGGCTTACCTTCCTAGCGCATTTCTTCCCCGAGGTGTTACTACTTGCGTCTTTCACTGTGACATGGTCGCTTGCGATGCCTTTCCTTTGATGGCACAGGTGTGACACTTGTACCGCTGAGCGTGCGTCCTTAATTTCCAGATACTGGATGTATTCTTCCCAAATTTGCCTTCACTTTCCGTCAGTCACAGACGCTTTCAACCTCAAAGCATTTCTCACAGGTTACAGACCTCCACCAGCGCGACGAGCTGATGGCAGCAGACGTCTTCCCGGTCGCCGCCTAGGTGACACTTCAGCTGGACATATTTGTGCTTTGGACAACCACCTCGTCAGCGCACGCCAGATATACGGTATTAGCTAGCCCTCACCTTTCTAGAAGCTCCAGATATTAGACATCGAGTCACGGGCATCTCTGTCGGCACCAGAACAGGATGTTATGTCTTGCGAGCGCTACCTGATCGTCCTTCTTGGCTAGGGCCTGGCAGAGTCGGAGGTACTCGCTGGACTACAGTACGTAGCGTCGTCGGTGGAGTCAGTGGCAATGCGACTAGCGGTAGCATCATTGTCACACCTTGTCCCTCATCGGCTCTTTCGTCAGTCACTGCATCGATGGGTTCCGGCATGTCACTCAGCAGGACTTCCGACTCCAAGCGGTCACGGAGTTGTGATTGAGTAGTTGCTGCGTGGTGAGGTAGGAAAAGAACATGCTCAGTCGGGGATCTGGCGATTTGGGACGCACATATAGCTATCTATGTACGGGCGTGCTTTGACGATGAAATTGAATGGCATCCTACAGCTCGAAGCACCCTTCTTTGTCGCTGAGGTCCAGATCCCAAGGTACCCATCCTTCGATGTCTAGCTTCTGCAGACCGGCTCCGAAGTGTAGAAGCAGCGCCTCGTTGCTTGTCTCCATATAGCACCAGTTTGATACCATAGACCCAGCTCTTCTACGGCTGGTATGTCGCTCGTGATAGGTTCCAGTGTGCCTGTGTCGGGCCTGAATTTCTCGTTCATTACGAGGCGACGAAAACTTGGCATGCTCGGGAGAGCACAGTGAGGGCTTGTACCCAGCCTGATGTCTTCTGACTACCGTAGCGGGCTCGTCGTATGAGTACGTAAACCATGTCGGCTTCTGCTCTTTAACCTCAGACCTTGCCTCATGAACACGATTGGCGAACCCCCGCTGCTGGAGCTCGTGGACGCGACTTGCGGATATCCGTCCGAGGTGCCAGTCTCACCCTGTGGTGACCAATACCAGCTTTGGTATGTATTCGCAGCATAGCAGCTGTCCGGGATGTAGGTTCCCTGACTGGGCTGGCCAATCTCAGAGTAGTACCCCACATCGACAGCAACGTCAGCGACTGCGTCTCCTGCCTCGGCCCCGCTTCCCGTTTCAGCTGGGCTCTCGTACATCGTGTGCCGAGCAGGGAGCGGAAGGCCGTTCTGCGACCATCGCCTCAGTAATGTCTACGGCCAATGTCCATCTCACTCACTGCGAGGATGTAGCTTTCCAGTTGTCGAATCCTGTGTACGTTCTCTTCGGCGGCACGCGTTTTCCTGGTCAGCGCAAATTTGGCGGACGCTGTTGCGTTCCCCTGTTAGTACCCTCCGCGTGTATATTAGCTGAGCCGGCCCTCCACCTTTGCGCAATTGTCCCTTGCGCTTCTCGCTCGTTCATAGACGGTGTCAAATTAATGTCGACTAGGGTGGACTGGATGGCGATCCCGCTACGAGATCGGAAGATTGGGACCAATATGACGCTTGAGGCATCGCAAGAACAGTGCGCTCTGCTCGTCGTACACTTTGGCAGAGTCCACCATCATCACCATCGCGCCGGTCGCATCCGGGAGGTAGTCGGCTGACAGCGAGACCTGCTCGCAGTCGTGCAGCAAGGCAGCAGATCGTAGTTGTCTCTAGTCGGCAGCTGCCATCTCTTCGGAGAAAGCAGCAATCAGATTGGCGAATACTTTGCCATTCGAGGCCACCATCTGGGCTCGCACGGTCTCTAGCGATGTAGCCTGTGCCTGCCAGGCCGCCGCACTATGTAAGGCAAGATGCGCGATATCCTCTTTTTCTGAATCGGCTGCCAAAAAAAGTCTTCGTGTCTTATTGAGTGCTGTGCCAATGATCCGAGTGGTGAACAGCAGGATAATTGCTTAGGGTCGTAAGATGTGACACACGCTCGGCGAGGGTGAGTAATAAGGTCGAACCAGGCCAAGCTTGTCCAAGGGATTTAATATGAAATCAGTGTAGTCAGTTTAGGAATAGAATAATGAAGAATGAAATGATGAGAACGAAGTCAAGAGGAAGAGACAATAGTCGCGAATTTTTCACTCAGGCCGGCATCTTCCAACTTCCGTATTATTGGAGTCGAACGCGATCGAGACTTCCATCGTCGTGGAAGTGGAAGACTTTAGTCAGAGTAGTTCAGGCTCATGACGCGCGAAGTATGACAGTCGTCGTCATCGTTGCTCGGAAGATTGACCAGCAACATTGCCTAAGGTTTCTTCGAAGCTTCTGAGAGGCTGGGCAAAATTCAGCTGGATGGTGACGCCCAAAGCATGCTGCATACCTATAAATGCAAAGCCCGCGCATCGTATGCTCTCTCGTCGTAGAACTTGGCCGTGACCGTCCTGCCCCCAAAGAATCTCCCATCAAACTCCTTGACAGCTTTCCATGCTCCCACCAGGCCAGAGAAGACCACGAATACGCGGACAGACTCTTCATCTGAGACGTACGCGGGCATGACATGGACGAAGCAGCTTTCCAGCACGCCCAGCTTCCTTGCTTCTCCGGCAACATCTTCAGCTAGCTCTGCATCGACCTCGTTTCTTCCGACCATATTGCTCAAGCAGACTATGCGTGACGGCTCGCCATACTTTTCCTTCTCGGCTTTGTCCTTTTCTGTCTTGATGTCGGAGACAACTCGACCTTTGGCGGTAGCCATGCCGAGCACTTTGGTATGACCTGCTGGCTTTGAGCTCTCCTGTTGTTTGCCTTTGCCCTTGCCGCCTTTCTTGCCGTCATTCGCATTGGATAGGGCAAGCGGATTCACTATCCCTTGTGAACTGGCTCCAAGCCCTTGACCTTTGGTCCAACCATACTTAGCCATCAGATTCTTAGCGAAATCTTCCGGATTAGTAGGCTCTTTCGGTTCTTGAGGAGCCGCGGAACTTTGCGTAGACGGACCACCGAGACCGGGAATAGGATCATCGGTATTGAAGAGAGGTGTCATGCCTGAGTTCGACGTGCTGGCAGTTGCTGCAGCGGGCTGCTTGAACATCGCCAATCGAGCAGCAATGGCTCGTGCTTTAGCCTGTGCTTCTTCGATGGAGACGCTTGTGCTGGCAGGCGCCGGAGCTACAGGCGGTATGACAGGTTGTACCGAAGCTGGCGAAAGTGACGGAGATACGGACGGTGTGGGACCTAAGCCAGGTATGGGAGCTAGATGATCAAGGGCGGAAGGGAGAGGTAAAGGCGACGAGAAAGGCACGAAGGCTGCAGAGGCGGTCAAACCTGGTTCAGCAGACGCAGCAGCTGCTGAAGAAGACTCATGGAACTGTAGGAAAGGCTGAGCTGCGACTTGAGGTGCAGCATCTGAGGACGGAAGCGCTCGGCTGCCTGAGGTGCTAGAGGCAGCGACCCCGCTAGCTAGAGCTTGTCTACGAGCCCAAGGATCATCGTCTACCTTTGGCGCAGCAGCCCAAGCTGCCCAGTCATCCGCTGCAGCCTCGGTCACCACTACCGGTTCTGACGTGTCTTCCGCTTCTTCGATCATAATAGCAGCCTCTTGCGGCTTGATTGCATCTTGCTGTGCTTGTATTGCAGGCGGCACGACTTCCGCACGGTATGGATCGTCATCATCGTCCTCGTTGATGTCGATGGGTATGTTGGCAGCAGCTTTTAAAGCGGCAGCTAATGCGGCATTGGCATCTACAGAAGCGGGCATACTTGCACCAGATTCATCATATGTCGTTGGAGGAGCGAAGAAGCGGTCTGACAGGCAAAATTAGGTGCAGTCGTCAGTTTATGTTCTCGGAGCACGCATGGATGGCGACCCACTATTCGCCTTGGCAATCCTTCTTCTACGCTCTTCGTCCGAGTCTTCGTCGGAATCGGTGTAATCGCTGCTTCCCGATTCGTTGTAGGCTTCTTTGAGGCGTTTTTGCCTCTCCTTCTCTCGACGGAGTTGTGTTCTGCGTTCCGTTCTGGCGGCTTTCGCATAGGCTTTGTATTCATTCTGGTGTGTGTAACGAATTACTCTGATCAGCAAGCATGTCTTTCACGCTAGTGAAAAGCAAGTCGCGGCCAGGTCATCCGGCCTAGGACAGGTTTACACACATAGTCGGTAGGTCTCGCTGGATTATACTCTGCATTCCATGCCAGACTTGGATCTTCCTCCTTCTTGTTCTTCTTACTGCGCTTCTTTGCCTTGTTAGCGGCCTTCTTTCCAGCTGCAGTGCTCTTGAAGCCGTTGATATCGTCGTCGCCGTCCAAAGTCATGCTCGGAGGGACAATCAGGGTTCTTCCTGTAAGGACATGCGTAGGTGCTGCAGTGCTAGATGATGCAGCGACAGATCCAGATGGTACCGCTGGAGCTGAGATCAGAACGGCTGAAGTAGATTGCTGATGTTGGGGAGTAGAAGTAGAGGAAGTGTAGAGAGACTGAGGAGTGACAAGCGTAGACGTCGAAGCAGCCGCAAAGACATTGCCGGTCTTTGCTTTCGAAGCCTGGCCAGCAGGTTTGCGCCTGATAGCGGGACCAAAAGCGAGGGCTGCTTTCTTCTGTGCGTCTGCCTGATCTTTCGCGGCTTGTTCAGCTTGTTTCGCCGCGTACGCTGCTGCTTCTTGCTCTAATCTGGCAGCATCTGCTTTATCGGTCGCGGACGCTTGACTGGCCGCAGTATGCTCGTCGCCAGCAGCGTTGGTGCCGCCTTTCGAGAATGTAATGCCTGCATACAGCCCAGACATAGCGAATAAAGTGGATGGATGAAAGGAAAAGAGCCAAAAGACAGCTGAAATGCGATAGTGTCTTGGTATGTACAACATGCTACTTCTTTCCTCCCTTCTTAGCAGCTTTGCCTTTGCCCTTCTTGCTGCTCTCTTCCACTACCTTGTGCTTCGATTCGACATAGACTTCACCCTCCAAGGTCAGATCGAACAGGTCGTCTCGCTCTGGGACCAGTTCCACTCGCTTTGCGGCAACCTTCTCAGTATCACTCTTCTTCTTGGCTTGTTCTTGCGCTGCTACAGCAGCTTGCGTTCCTGTGTCGGTGTTGCCTGCGCCTCCGCTGGCAGCTCCCATATCTTTTGCTGTCTCTGCTTGCTCCCTCGAAATGCTACCAGCTTGAGCATACTTCTTTGCGAATCTTCCTAATCTACCGCCCTCGTCTTCATCGTCCTGACCTGCACCTCGAGCTGCTTTCGTCGAAGGGAACGACCATAATGGATGAGTCGCAGTATCGCGCGTGATGGGTATGGAAGGACGAGGTGTTGTTCCGTAGATAGTCAGATGCCCTCCGCTCGGTAAAAGCACCTGTTCAAGCGAGTATCAGCAATTTGTACGGAAAATTGCCCAAAGGTTTCTTCGTTCGTCTACCTTGCTTTCGAACTTCTGTATCCTTGGTGGAGGCAGATTCACAGCTCGTTTCGCAGCCTGGAAGTCTGGAAGAACCCAGCCGCGAGCTGGACGCAGCCTATTTTGCGAAGATGTTGAAGCAGTCCGCTGCTGCTGGCAAGAACCTGCTCTGGACAGCCTGGCCGACGAAGAAGGCCTTGAAGACACGATGGAGCGACGTGCAGTCAGGCAGCTGCATTCGCAGAAGGATGAAGCTGACATTCTCAGATGAGGGTGGGTGAAAGAGCAAGCAATTGCAAGACAGCATCAAACGACAAAGGCAGGGAAAATACGATTGTTGTATGCATAATGTACGTAGACTTAATACGTAGAGCGAGTTCGATACAACATCAGGGAGCCTGCCAGACCAGCTGCCAGGGTAAGGGCTACGACATGCCCTGATCGTGCATTCGCGGTGATGCTAGCTCCACTTGGGCTGTCCGTAGGTTTCAGGGTATACGCCGTATCATTGGCGCAGGACTTGTCGTCTCCCTTGACCTCAAGAAAGGGAGTTTGCACGGATGCACCTGTGCGTGCTCTGTTATGGAGGCAGAAAGGCCCTTCAGCATACCTGTCACGGTCAGGGAAGATGGAGAGACTACTCACGTAACGTTGAATGCGACGTGACTACGCATCGAAAGCTCGATTTGCCATTCTGCTGTAGTGTTTGTCTCCAGAGGGATGTTGGCAGAGACGTTGGCAGCATTGACCGATGCTATATAGCATTTCAAGCGATGATAGTTAGCCAGGCTACCAGGCAGTAAAGCATCTGCTGACAGGGCGCACCTATAGAACAGGGTCCTAGGCCTCCGCCGAACGTGAAACTGACGTTTGTGCATCTTGACAATGTGTCGGGAGTATACGACACCCAGAGTGGACCAAAGCCATAGTCCGTCGTTGAAGTAACGTTGGTAGCCGTAGCCAGGTTTGACCAGCCTAGCAGGAGCAGCGATACTATCAGCAGCATTGGCTGCAAGGTCGACGCGCAAAGCTTCATGATCGATAGAGTGCCCCGTGTTGAGTACACATAAGGTGAGCAGCATTTGAATGCCATCGCACCCGCGTAGATGCCGGTTGGTCGACAAAGGCCTTTGCTCAAAGACCGCCACCCTAGATTATTCGGGGAAGGTTCTTCCAGCTTGCTCATCGTCGTCATCCAGTTGTACGCCGTTTCCACAGCACCCGCAGCAGAGTATGTACTCCCACCAGGAGACCTGCCGTCTTTCGCGCGGCCTGTACTGCTGATATTCCTCTTCATCGTGCCTGCCTGAGAGATACTCTCTCGACTCGCGAGAAGAGTCAAAGAGACGTAGATGTGCATCGTCGTCTCCGAAAGCTACACCTGGTTGGCCTGTGCTTCCCGTCGGGCTTGTCAAGCCTAATCGAGGATATGCATGCTGCGACGGACCAGTAACTGTATCTTTACTATCGAATGTGCGGAAAGAAGAGATGGATGCAAAGGAGTTCACACGATGTTCACCGCCTAAGCGCATTCTGCCTTTTGCTTTGCCTGTCAGAGGATTGTTCCCAGATTGCTTGGTAGGCGAGCTTAAAGGTGTTGCGAAAGGGTTTTTACTGCTGTTCTGCAGGTCTGCATATGTTTTGGCGGAAGCATCTCCGTTTGTCATCGTACTTGACGAGAGCATTTCCTGGTCTTCCAAATCCTCGATAAAACGACTGCCTGTGCGCACAGCTCGTTCAACGCGGTGTGGAAAGACAGTAGTCGCCGTACTGAGCGGGGGCGGAGGTGAGAGCGGTGAAATAGTAGATGCTGATGAGGGTGGTTCTGGCGATAATTGGGTAGGCGACTGCGCCGATGTCGGTATCTGTATTTGTAGCTCGACTTCCTCCGCTTCGCTCTCCTGAAATGGGCCATCAGACCCTGACATGCGCTTGCTGTTCTTCCTCGATATGCGGGAGTTGGCAGAATCACCGCGCTTCGCTCCGCTCATGCGACGAGCTAGGCCAGAGACAGCAGCGATACCTTCCGTTATGATAGGGGCAGGAGGGGGACTTGCAAGCTGGGTCGATTGCCTGCTTCGCGTTTTGGCTCGTCGCAGCTTCTCCTTTTCTGCCCAGCGTCGCAGCGTCTGGCGAGTTCCACAATGTTAAGCTTACCTTAGACTATGGATAATTCAGCCTGCTCACCTCCTCAACTCGCTTAGAGTCATCGTCCTCCGGCTCGTCCAAAGCATTGCTTCCCGCATTGTAATCGATTGAGCCGGACGGAGCATGATACATCATGCCACTACGAGTATCTGTATCCCTTCCTTTGCTTCTGACAGGCGACAGCTTTCGCTTTTGAGGCGTGGGCTCGGTAACGATGATCGTTCTTTCCCCGATGTCGTCCTCCATTGGGTAGCCTGTATGTGTTGTGTCCAACTCTTCCATGTCCGAATAGATTCCTCCATGGATAGTACTCGCAGTGTCTGAGAGGGAACCTAGGGCAGGCGTATAGAACGACCGCGGGGATCCGCTCCCAGATATGGTACTCGCGGTGGGAGAGGTAGGCGCGTTCGCCGAAGAGAAAGGATTACCCTGCTCATTGTAGATACTGCCTGCGCTGTTGTTTGTGTTCGAGCGATACGACTGGCTCCGGTAACCTGATGGACCGCTCGAGGTAGGCGAAGTGGGAGAAGAGACCAAGGTATTAGACATGGTAGATATCTTCGAGCGCTCTAGAGCGTCGAGAGCCGGTCGTGCGAACGTGCAAATCAGAAAGTAACCATTTCAGGCTAGAAGCCGTTTGGCAATAAGCTAACCTGTGGTATCTTGACAAATGTCAAGAAGATTGACAATCTAACCTTTCAAACTGATCCTTTATGACACTGCTCCTCCTACAGCTGGCTAGCGACTGCGAACGCGATATACGACATGTAAGAAGACGGTCCCCGGAAGTCGATCCAGCCGCAGCCGTCTAAAAAGATTCTGTATACATGCATGCGGATCCACCTGATCTCGAGGCCTAACTTTTTCCATTGCCCCTGGTGAAGAGATCTGGTTGGCTTTCTCTGTACTGCCGAAGAAGAGGAAAGAAAACGTTTACACAACATCAGCCAGTCCAAAACGATGTTAAAGCATGCTTTGAATGCATTTCATGTCAAAGAAATTCTCATCAAGTCCTAGATACACCGAGCCTTCCTCCATTCGCACATACTTTCCAGCTCTCTGACATTTCCCATCCCTCCCAGTTCACAGATACATATATAGCTAATGCTTAAGCACTGAGAAAGCTTATGTAGCTGCTCAGAACTTGTTCATGTCCTGCGTGTGCGAAAAAGATGGGAAAAGGCGATCAGCTCGCGCGAAACAGGTTTGCGGACGTTCTGGGCGACTCACGAGCACGATACGGCCAGTAATCTTCCCGTGATGCATATCTTCATAAACCTGAGGCAGCTCGGACGCTGGCAGGGTCTTGTACAAGCACTTGACCTTGGTTGAAGCAGCGAGAGCCAGAGCCTCGGTGGCATCCTGTCTGTTGCCGACGTAGGATCCGACGACTCTCTTGGACAAGAAAACAGTCCAGAAGACTGGTACTCGGATGTCGGCTGCAAGTCGATCTATATCAGCGGCTTTTCCTGTTTTAGAGGGGAAAAGAGGACTGACTGTCAGGTGGGAGACCGACTGCAACACAGGTTCCGTGGGGTCGGAGGTACTCGAGGGCCTGCTCGTAGGCTGCACCGCCAGCGGATGCGACTACAGCGGCGTGAGGACCGAGACCGTCTGGGACGGCAGCCTGGACGGCCTTGACGATGTCCTTCTCCTTCTTGAAGTCGATCCACTTTTCGGCACCGAGCTTCTTGACAAGCTGCTCCTTCTCGTCACCGGTATCGATGGCGATAACTCGGATTCCCATGACGTTGGCGTACTGGACAGCCAAGTGACCTAGACCACCTCCGGCACCTGGGATGACAAGCCACTGTCCGGCAGTGCAGCCAGACTCCTTGATGGCCTTGTAGACGGTGACACCGGCACAGAGGATGGGTGCTGCATCATCGAGAGGCAGTCCGTCGGGGATAGCGGAGAGCTGGGAGGTGTACGAGACGGCGTATTGCTGGAAAGATCCATCAACGGAGTAGCCGGAGCACTGAGCAGACTTGCACAGGGGCTCATAGCCTTGTCTGCAGAAGTCGCATCGGTTGCACGAGTGTGCGATCCACTTGATACCGACTGTAGGCGGTACGCGTGAGATCTACGCCTTACGCAGGAAATGCACTGCAGCTTACCATTGTCTCCAACCTTCAGGTCGGTCTGGTCATCGTTCATTGCGAGGATGTAACCGGCACCTTCGTGTCCTCCAATAAGGCTATTTAGGATTTCATCAGGCCGCCTTTCACTGATCGCGGACAAGACGACACTCACGGCAACTTGTTATCTACTGGCCAGTCTCCCAACATGGCGTGGAGATCAGTGTGGCATACTCCTGAGTCTATAGGCATAGTATCAGCAAGGCCGCCTCGACTAGGCAGACGTCTGACTTACACATGACTCTGACGAGTGCTTGACCAGGCTTGAGCTCATTTGGCTGGATGACTGGGACTGTCTCGATACCGACTGGGCCTCCCTGGAGAATAACGCGTCTTATCAGCTTCGGTTCTTCCATCAAGCAAAGTGGAGAAGGTCATTGCTTACCTTCTTGTGGAAGATGGCAGCCTTCTGCTCCTTGGGGATGTTCATATCTTGGGACATGTTTGCTGATTTCTTTGTTGGATTGGTTTGGATATTATTGGAGATCAAAGCTGATGAAGAGAAGAAGGAAGAGAGGTGGAGACCATTTCGAGGTGTTCTTATACTGCGACGATCCCTCAGGCACGGCTTTCTCCACCTTGTGAGTTGCCGGCTCTGCTTCGCGCGCAGCCAGCGCGTGACCTGTCATTTCACTTCAATGAAGGGATAGCGTGCACCGCAGGGCCTATCTTTGATTAGAGTGGTCACTTGGCCTGCATTCTGCGCGAGTCTCTTGGGTGGCCTCATGCTGTCTTTCCTGCAGCTTCCAGGCGGAGTGAGCCTGGAGCTTCCGCAATAAGAGCTAGACCTGTTTCTTCTCTCGTGTCGCGTGTCACGTCTAATGAAGTGAAGCTGGGCGATAGCGGCACAAAAGATCACCTGACCGATAATGAATAGGGGCTGCCTGTCAGAAAATCACTAATGAATTGGCGGACATGACCGGCAGCCCGCCGAGGTCAGGTGTCCAAAATGCGAGTTATGCAGCAGATCAGCCTCGCTATGTAGCCCTCCCGGCTGCAGCCTGCAGCTCTTGCACCTGACACGCACTTTCTATGTTGCCACCTCCGCGGGAATGAGCTTCACCCTTGGGCGTTCGACTTAGCCGGAATTCCGCACTTTCTCTTTGTCTCTTTACTCCTTACAACTCTTGACTTTTTGACAAGAAACTAGTAAATCAATACTACAATGTCCGCACCTACACTCAACCTCAACTTCGGCGCTGGATCCAGCGTAAAGTCCTCGAGCTTCTCCGGAGGTATGATGTGCCGGCTCGACTGGAAGGCATGAACTCGAGCTGATGTTTCATTGGTACTTCCAGGTCTCTTCATCAACGGCGAGTTTGTTGCTGGTGAGGGCGGCAAGACTATCGAGGTTGGTCGCATTTTGCGGGGAACAAGCGCTCCTAGCCTGCATGAAGGTCCCAGTAACTGAAGAGAATTGTCTATGCAAAAGGTTATCAACCCATCTACTGGAGAGAAGATTGGTGAAGTCTCAGAAGCTTCCCCCAAGGATGTCGACAGAGCCGTCGAGGCTGCCCAAAAGGCATTCGATACCGTCTGGGGCTTGAACACCACCGGTACCGAGCGAGGAAAGCTCATGATGAAGATGGCTCTCCTCATCGAGGAAAACATTGACGAAATCGCTGCTGTCGAGGTGAGTTGTCTATGCCTGATACCTTTAAGCCGGAGTTTCTGCTGACCACTGAAGTCTCCGCTTTTTTTGCCAGTCCCTCGACAACGGTAAAGCTTTCTCCATTGCCAAAGGATTCGACATTGCAGAAGTCGCCGGATGCTTCAGATACTACGCTGGATGGGCCGACAAGAGTAGGTCGGGAAGCTGCGTTCTGATTGGTCGCTGACTAAACCTCAAATCCCTTAGTCCACGGAAAGGTCATTGAAGTCAACAATGACAAGATGGCATACACTCGACACGAGCCTATCGGAGTTGTCGGCCAAATCATCCCATGGAACTTCCCCGCTCTCATGTTGGCCTGGAAGTTGGGACCTGCCCTTGCCTGCGGTAACACTGTAGTCCTCAAGACTGCCGAACAGACTCCTCTTTCCGCTTTGAAGATCTGCGAGCTTCTCAAGCAGGTCTTCCCACCTGGTGTAGTCAACATCATCACCGGTTACGGTAAAATCACTGGGGCTGCCATCGCTTCCCACATGAACATCGAGAAGGTTGCATTCACTGGATCAACCCTCATCGGACGACAAATCATGAAGGCTGCTGCCGAGTCCAACTTGAAGAAGGTCACCCTCGAGTTGGGAGGCAAATCGCCAAACGTGAGTGGCTCGAGCTTGTTGTGTATCGCACAAATGCTGACATCAGTATGTAGATCATCTGTGACGACGCCGATCTCGACCAGGCTGTCAAGTGGGCTGCATTCGGACTCTTCTTCAACCACGGTCAATGCTGCTGTGCTGGATCCCGAGTCTACGTCCAAGATACCATCTACGACAAGTTTATGTCTGCATTCCAGAAGCAGGTCGAAGCCCTCAAAGTCGGAGACCCCTTCAAGGCAGATACCTTCCAGGGTCCTCAGGTCTCCCAGCTCCAGTTCGACAGAATCATGGGATACATCGATGACGGAAAGAAGTCTGGTGCAAAGGTCACCATGGGAGGAAACAGATTCGGTGACAAAGGATACTTCATCGAGCCTACCGTGAGCAAATTTGCTCCCGACGGAAAACAAATCGTGCTAACATTGAGCGCAGGTGTTCGAGAACGTCAATGCAGATGCCAAGATCGTCAAGGAAGAGATCTTCGGACCAGTCGTCGTCGTGACCAAATTCTCGAGCGATGAGGATCTCCTCAAGGTCGCCAACAACTCCGTCTACGGTCTCGCCGCCGCAGTCTTCTCCCAGAATGTCTCGAGAGCTATGAACATTGCCAACAAGCTGCAAGCGTGAGTTTCGTTACCTCTCTTACCTTGATCTAGCGCTGATTGAAGTCTTTACAGCGGTACCGTCTGGGTCAACTGCTACAACCAGCTGCATTCCAACGTACCCTTCGGTGGATTCAAGCAGAGTGGTATTGGACGAGAGCTCGGAGAATACGCTCTTGCCAACTACACCAACATCAAGGCCGTCCAGTAAGTCGATCGAAGCAATGCCTCTCAACAACGTACTAATCGATTCCGATTCCAGCGTTAATATTAACGGAAAGGCTCCCCTCTAAATATTCGTACATTGATGCAAGCATTTTTCGGGTCCTTGGGTCTGTCTGGTGCGATTTGCGCCGCCTGCGCGCGGCTGGTGTGAGGCGAGCGCTTGTGAAGCCACAATTTCCTGTATCGCTAGTGCATTGATATGCAAAGAATTTATTGCTTACTTACGTAGTAGCCTGCTTTGCCCTTTCCTTCGATTCTGCCCAACATTTCGTCCTGCAGCCAGCTGTATCAAGTCATGGCCAGCACAGCACACAAACTATGACTATACGCTTATACCCACCATGATGTCCGTGGAGCGCTGACTGCAGCTTAGCATTGCTACCTTGAACTCAATCTCATTGTTCTGAAGCCATAACACATTACGAGGACGTGATCTATAATACGTTGGCAACAACAGGACTATACTATATGAGTAATCAAAGCAACACCGGTACTCACGCAGCGCTGCAGAAGAGAGCTGGAAGATGTGCCTAAACCCTGCTGCCTCAGGAAAATACTAGCTCGACCTTCTTATCCTTGCACAGCATAAGCAGGGCACGCATGTCTCTTGCATTCCAACCTTCGTTGGCCATTGCCATCCTGAAGGACAACAATGTCATGCGCTCGAGCTTGGGGAAGGATTGATCGGCCAAACGGGTCACTGTGGACGTCGATTCAGACACGAAATCGGTGGATACAAACAAGATGCCTGGACACTTACTGATATCCTTGGCAGACGTATTGACAGCGTTCCCGACGAAGGTAGCTTCTCTGAGGTCAGGCGAATTGGCTAGGCGCTGGAGGAGCGTAGTGGAGGTGACAGCCCAGGGCATGTAGATCCTCTCGAGCAATCTGCACTGCCCGACAGCGTAGTCCAAACTTCCTGAATGGGGTTCAGCTAGCAGATCATTGCTGATCGTAGCTGATCCACCGGAAGCTGCCAACTCAAGGATATGAAGGGTGGGTGCCAGCTGTACTAGGAGATTTGCGAAAGCAGCACTTGCGAAAGGCTGTTGAACCTCGCCCATCTCGTCAAAGTCGAAGTTCCCACCAAAGGGAAGGGCTCGCGAGGGAAGCATAACTTCCAGCTGTTCTATATGACCGACGGAAGGGCGGAGCTACATGGTGGGGTACAGAACATCAGCATCTTGTTCATTAGTCAATCGCAGGTAAGAGACGCTTACGATCCAGCAAAGCTGCCTTATGCCAATCCTGCCATTGAAGCTGCGGATTCGGAGATGCTTCAGGGCAGCATGATGGTCTTCCGCAATCACTTCATCTCGCTGATCTACATTGTCAACTCCGCCTTCCAATCGAAGCTTCTCTAGCGTCTTCAGAGACAGCAGGATCAGTTCGAGATCGGCGAAAACGATGGAGTCTGCAGAAATCCGTTAGCATGTCACAATGAGAGTAGCGACAAGGCTTACGATCCAACGCCAGGGATCTGAGATTTGATGAGCAGAGAGCAGCGTGAAGGGATGCATTCATGAAGCTAACAGCCGGCATCGGGTCTACTTGAACTTGAGTCAGCCAAGGTACATGCAAGTGAGCTCCTAGTTCTCACGACCATGGTTGTTCTTGCTGTTGAAGATGGCCAGCTTCTGCAGGGACTTTGCTCGGTTGAGGAAGGTCGCTACTCTGGCTTCCTGGCTCGGCTTGTCTTCCTTGTCGGCTGCAGGAGCAGCTACGGAGATTGACATTCCCCAGTCATTGTCGGAATTACTGAGTGCCGAGACGACAGGACTGATGCTGATCTGCACCAGCTCGCCAATGTGCGCTGCTAGCTCAGGCTTCTTTTCAAGGGCTGCGAAATAGGATAATCAGCTTTCTCGCTGATATAGTAACAGTACGGACGTACCACTAAGAACCCCATTGAGAAGCTTGTCATTCGTGATCTGTAGTTTGTTCCACCCTACAGCCCGAGCAATGGGCGTCCAGCTCTTGCAGACAAGCTGTAGCGATTGTAGCCAGGCTGTAACGTACTTAGCTTGTGCAACTAGCGATAGAAGTCGAAGGTAGCTCACACTGCGCGGGCAATCCACATGGACTGAGTGGATCTGCTGGTTTGCCGAAGGAAGCATTGTTGCGGGAAGCTCTCGTCTTGCGGGGTAGTGTTCCAGGTGGAGGATCGGCATGTTCCATTGCTATTCTTGCAAATTTGAAGATGCGTGCCATCGTCTCGGGAGGGAGCTTGCAGATGAGGTTCTCTCGAGGCCCAGCTGCATTGCCATCTGAATCCTTGCCTGTAGCATCGCTCTCCTTGTCTGAGTCGTCCTCGTCTATGTCCATCGACATCTTTCCCTTCTTTCTGCTGGATTTGTTCTTACGGGACTTTTTGACGAGCTTGCCAAGTCTTGCCAGTTCAGTCAGGACGTCTCGATCCTCTCCTGCTTCAGCATCCTTCTTGCTGTCTCCTTTACTACTGGCCGAAGAGGAAGATGTAGAAGGGGAGGAAGGTCCAGCGATTGGAATGGGAGCGTCTCCCCAGCCTTGCGCCTCTTTCGTAGGCTTCGTGGGTGTAGCAGGACTAGCATCCTGACTGGCAAGGAGATCCAAAGAGGCTTCGAGGAGAACATTGAAGTCCTTCGTAGACATGTGGTAGCCTGCATCGTCCTTGTCGGATGCGACTGCAGCTGTAGGGGAGTCATCTGTCGGTAGTTCGGGGCCGGCTGAAGCCGCCGTCGCAGCGCTGGGAGCTGAAGAGCCAGCTACTTGGCTATCTTCCTTGACCTTGTTCTTGACAATCCTAATCACAGCGAGTCGGCATGTCAGCTTTGGCTCGTCGATCACACGCCCTATGTCGAACACGGGGAAAGAGGGCTCACTCATGCAGACATCGCAGGAATTTAGATTGGGCTAGAGCGAGGTTGGATTCAGAGGGAGTACGCTGATGGTCTTTGGTGGATTGGCGCTTGGGTCGAGGCAGGGCGGGTGCGATATCGTATATCTGATAACCGGATGTCAGCGGTCACCTTCGTCAATGCAGGCAGCTCCCTCACATCGTCGTCTCCCCATCCTCCGTCGTACTCGATGAAGTCCATGGCTTTCTTGCAGGTTTCGTACGTCAAGACGATGCAATGCGGTGAACCAAAGGCAACCGAGTCGCTCAGCTTTCGAGCTGTTTGGACATTTCTACGAGATATACAACGCTGAACTGGCCTGGCAATGAAGCCTATCGAATTCCTGATCTTACACATTCCCAGCTCAGGCTGACTGAAAATCCCTACCTCAGGGCTAGCTGATGTGACTTAGCCGTTTCCTGCTCAAATTTGGGCTCAGCGTTCAAAGCGTGCCGAAATTCCCATTAGGGGAACTCCGGCCGTACCTTGTCCCTATCGACAAAGAAAGGCCTGCTGAGAGAAACTCTGCGCATCCCTGCACCTTTCCTCTGCTCCTTTGCCTTCTCTGAGTACTGAAGCGATAGCTCTGGCTCATCTACGCTCGTTGATCACCACGCTGAGCGCGATCCGACGCGCAAATCTTCTCAACGTTAACGGCTCATGGTGCACGAGAGCCGATCCAACAATGCTCTGTCCGGCGGGCCTTCCAGCGCATCTGTACACGACCTGGACTCCGATATGAACGACAACGATGCTTCGAGTGCCGTTTCACCCAGCATTTTAGAAGCCGGTCCAGAAAAGAAACCTGAGCATGTATATCCCGGCAGCGGAACCCATGATGATCCGTATATCGTCAATTGGCTGGATCATGATCCGCTAAACCCGCTCTACTGGGTGTGTCTGCCCCCGCGCTGAGCCGATCAGCCTGCGAACTGATATCGCTTCGAACAGCCGTTATGGAAGAAAGCCCCTATCATCGGTATTGCAGGTATATCAACGCTGTGCGTCGCTTTCACATCCAGCGCGTATGCGGGAGCGATACCTCCGATGAAGATCGCTTTTGGAGGTGAGCAGTACTTTGGGCTTTCAGAATTTAAATCTCGATCTGATACAGGCTTTAACTGCGATAGCTTCCTCCGAAGTACTCCTCCTCGGTATCACGTTCTACGTTCTGGGCTTTGCTATAGGGTAGATTGCGTTCTTTCATGGCAGCATAGCCTGGCCTGTACTGAGCATTTTGGCATCACAGACCGCTTTTCTGGGCTCCGATGAGCGAGATATTTGGCCGAAGACCAATCATTCTTGTTTCGTATTTACCCTTTACGATCTTCTGCATGATGTCGTCACTTTCTAGGAATACGGCAACTATGCTGTCATCTAGATTCTTGGCTGGTAAGTACGTTCCGTATACAGGACGTTTCAAAGCTTAGTCCTGACGACAGGCGTTACGGGTGCTTCTATACTCATCGTTCCGGGCGGTCAGACAGCCGATCTATTCAGCGCGAAGACGCGAGGCTTGGCTATGTCACTCTTTGCTATTGCACCATTCATGGGTAAGTCTCCTATGTAGCCAAGGTCAGCTTTATGGTAATCTGACGCGACTCTGCCTTTCAGGTCCGTGTCTGGGCCCTATCGTGTCGTAAGTCGATAGAGATTGCCATCGCGGAGACCTAGCTGATAGTAGAGATCATCAGTGGCTTCTTAACAGAATCCTCGCTTGGATGGCGAGCCAATTTCTGGCTCATGACCATTTTCGCTGCTTTGTGCCTGCTTGCAAACTACTTCCTCGTGCCAGAAACGTACCATCCAGTGCTTCTGCGGAAGCGGGCACACAAGCTCACGAAGGAGACTGGCCATGCCTACGTGTCCTTTCTAGATCATGGTAAAGTCGAGCAGACTGTCAAAGTACGCTTCAAGACTTCCATCTTCCGGCCCTTTCAGCTGCTGTTTAGAGAAGCAATCGTCGCATGCTTCGCAATCTACATGGCCTTCATCTATGCAATGCTTTATATGACATTCGCAAGCTATCCAATCGTATTTGGCGGCCTCCGGGGCTGGGATCATGGCCTAGTAGGATTGGCCTTCCTAGGCATTTTCACAGGTATGTGATACTCTCTGCACTACGTCATCGGGTGTGCTTACGCAGAATATGCCATTCAGGCAATTTTGTTGGGGTTGCTTTGAACATATTTGACGGCCGACGCTACACGCGAAAGCTAAAGCAAGTTGCGGAGGGTGAATCCCTACCTCCCGAAGAACGCTTACCAACTGCAATATTGGGAGCGCCCTGTATATCGATAGGGCTGCTCGTCTTCGCTTTTACGAGCCAGAAGCAAGTACACTGGATCTTCAGCATCCTTGCGGGAATGCCTTTCGGCATGGGACAGTTTCTTGTCTACCTGGCTTCTTCGAATTACCTGGTGGATGCCTATACCACGTATGCAGGTAAGCAGCTTTTGTGCGTGTTAGATGCAGAGGTATCTTACTTTGTCTTATCGTCAGCGAGTGCCTTAGCTGCCAACGCAGTACTAAGAGCCCTTCTGGGAGCTGTCTTTCCTCTCTTTGTGAGCCGCCCCGTGCCAGACAAGGGAAACTCCATAGCTGATCTCATCGATCTGCACAGACGGAGGCCATGTACAAGCGCCTCGGCATAGTCTGGGCATCCTCCGTGCCAGCGTTCATATCTCTGCTGGGTGTTCCTATACCATGGATCTTCTGGAAGTATGGCCCGTCTATAAGGCGGAACAGTCGCATGGCGGGTGAAGCGGAGTATGGCTTAGCTACTTCGCCCTCGAGCATCGTGCTGACGTCGCTAGCAGCGCGGTCGAACAACGGCGAAACGTGATCATTCAACGAAGCGTAGATGACGCATACAACGCAAAACCAAAGTCCGAGGCGGGAATAGGCGCACAACCAAGCAGATTAGTCGCAGTGTAGTCTTTTGTGGCAGTGCATTGGTAGTATTGTAGCATAAAGGGGCATGTCATTCGTATGGGTAGAGGTGGTGGAAGTATGTAGTAACAAAGTACAAACTCAGTCGCCATTGCACTACGCTCTAAATAGTTGCGGAACGATCACGGCTGGTCAGATCGCTGGCTCTGCCCTGCGAGCTGTGCTCTACGGATGAAGCAGAGTGACTTCGAGATCTAGCCTTCGAGTGCTCAATGAGAGCCAGGGTGTTTGCGAATCTGACGACTTTGCCAAGCTGCACTTGGTCTCGCGGTGGTACTTTGTTGAGGGTTGGTTCAGGATACCAGGTTGTCCAGAAGGCAGAGGCGCGATATAGGACGAGCAAGTATAGACCCAGAAAGATCTTGGATCGAGAGTACGGGCCTTTCGAGTACTTCGAGATGACAGCCTGCACAGCAGGAGCGAGACGAGCGACAGCTTCTTGAAGGAGTGACATGATGATGCGTGAAGGTGCAGAACGGAAGTCGTGAAAGTAGAAGGCGGCGGCTGTCACAGACAGATCGACCAGTCAGACTTAACGAGTTTAGCAACGGAAGAGAGCTGTGAGGAGCTGATAGTCTGCAGCGAGTCCGTCAGCACCGCCAAAAGTGGTCAAAGGTAGGGAAGTAAGCCATAACGTGCTTATTGTTTCGTAAAAGTCCATCAATCTAGTTGTACATATAGAGAGTATTCTTTCGTTCCATACTGTCATTACATGTTCCAGTATAGTATGGTCGAGCCTTTCATCTCGCTTGCTGGGCGGATAAGCCGGTCTCGTACCGACTGCCTCACTTAGAGATCGAAGACATCGCTTCTCCAAGTGTCTTCACCGGCCTCGGCGTCTCTCTGTGCATCTGCTGTTCGCTGTGCATCGGAGAATTCCTCCTGAACGATGCCTCTGAGCTGATCGGCCTGTCGCTTGGCTGATGCTGCATCTTGTTGCGAAGGAGCATTTGCTTTGGCCTTCTTAGCCTTTCCGTCTAGATCAAAGTCCTTTGCAGTCTGGTTGGCGATCTGCTTGACATTCTTCTTGCTTTGCTCGAGACTGCTCTTTGGACCAGACTTGCCAGGAAGCAGCTGTTCGCCCCCGAAGGCGATCTGGCCGCCGTGAGGACCATGTTCATCACGGATGAAGCCTTTGCTGGTCGAATGCAGACCAGCAAGTGGGCTAGGTCCAGATGGCTGCGATGGAGGGGGTTCGGAAAGAGCTTTGGCATATGCTTGAGGAGCAGTATATCCTCTAGTCTGGTATCTCTGGGCTCTTCTGTTGACGTCGAATGCTCGCCTGGAAAGGAACATCAGCCATCTATGCCATAGGTGTGGACGAAGTAAAGGCTTACCAGTCAAGCTGCTCGGCTGTATCGGAGATCTGAGCAGACAATGCGTGCTGCAGACTGAGCTTTACAGCCGCATTCAGAAGAGGGGAGAATAAGGTGGACAAGATGTAGTGGTAGTTGTCGTGGATCCTCAGGGAGAGATTGCTTAGTGTGACACTCGAGTCGGTAACTCGGAAGTATGTCTCGTCATCTCCTTCGTCGGCCAGAGCGAGGGTTAGGTCACCAGAGAGACCTTTGCCGGAGAGGGTAAGGTCAAGCAGACCACGCTCTTCAGACAGCAAGAGTGCGCCTGGGCGTCTGACGTAGAATGAGACATCCTTGGCTTGGAAGCGAAGGCCATCGAAGCGGACTCGAGTAGAGCTCTCGATGTTGGCGTTGGCGTCAACTTTGCCGACGCGCTTGGCAGCGAACTCGGAGTGGTTGGTGATGATAAGGTTATCTGGAACGAAGGAAGCGGATGTGATAGTGAAGTTGTCGATGACGAACTCGAGGTCTTTCGACTTGTATTCGGTTCTGTGATGCATCATTTAAGCAAAGTTATCAAGGATTGGGTCGAACAGACTTACCTGGGAATAGGAACCTCCTTGAGGAGAGCAAGAACACGAGGGAACAGTACGTTGATCGCATCTCGGTAGATTGCACCAGCTTGCGACTTGAGCATTGAGGCACCGACTTTGGCGGTCTTCGCGGTGTCCTCTCCGAGCTTCTGTACAGCATCTGCGACATCCTTCGACTGCTTGTCGTCTGCTACAGCCTTTCCGAAACCTTCGAGCTCTTCCAGAAGCGAGTTTGCATCCTTCTTCCAGTCTGCATTCTGCTTGAGCAGATCTTGTGCTCGGTCGTAGAGCTTGCCAGCATCTCGCTTGGGAGCCTTGCTTGTAGCGTAGTCAGGATCCTCGAGAAGAGTAGATAAGAACTTCTCTACATCATCAGCAAGCTTGGACAGCTGCGCATCCTCCTTGATATCCTTGAAGACAGTCTGACCCTTCTCAAGAATAGGATCAACTGATCTTCCATCTGCAAGGTTCTCGAGCAGCTTCTGGAAAGCGGTGCCTGCTTGCTTGGTGTGCTCATTGCCATAGACGTCACCGTCGACGTTGGCAGACTGAGCAGTAGCCTCGATAGCTTCACCAGTGCGCTTGTAGTACTTCTTGGCTAGACCAAAAAGCTGTTGGGCGGCCTTCTTGTAGGCGTCATCCTTTTGGATATGGTTTGCGACCTGTATGGAGAATTCAGAGACAGGTTGACGTACTCAATAAGGCATGCGTACCTGAATGAGTCTGTCAACAGCTCTGTCCTTAGCGTCGGCGGCCTTGTCAGCAGCTGGACTGCTCTCTTTGCTGAGCCTGTCCTTTGCCTCTGATGCCTTCTGCTCGACCTTGTTCTGAGCCTGCTTGCCCTTCTTCTTGAGCTCTTCCTTCGATGGTACTTGACCACTCTCACCCTCCTTAGGGCGAATCTCCTCGGCAGCTTTGCCAGATAAATCAGAAAGCTCCTCTGCAGCATCGGCCAGAATGTCGCGAGCAATCAAGATGAGATCACCGCTGAGGTTGAGTCCATTCTCTTGTGCCTCTCCCTTGAGGATCTTGGCTTGATTGAGTACAAGCTTGCCCAAAGTTCGGAAAGTGTCTGCGAGGTCGTTGGCGTCTTTCTTGACCTCGGAGGTGGAAGCAGGTGCTTTCACGTCTAGTAAGCAATACTCTCGGTCAATTTTGCGCAGGAGACTGCCTTTATGCGCCCGGCTACTCACCGATATCGACGTTGGCGTCACCGTCCAAAGAGGCTCGCTGAGAGTGGTAGAAGATCTCTTGAAGCACGTCTCCCTTGTTCTTTGCATCGAGCCAGACTTTCAGCTTCTGCAGTACTTTCTTTACATCTTCTAGGATGACACGTCCATTGTCGCTGAGCTTGCCCTCGCCTCTTCGTCTGTCCGGCGACAAGAAGCTGTTCTTGCCGGTCAGAGCATCGAGAGCCTTGTCTACTTGTGCTTGCGAAGGTAGTTTGCCAGCCTGGATTGCGCCTACGACTTTGGCGATATGCAGCAGGTCTGGCGTAGCTTGCTGCGCGACAGCTTGCGCGTTTGCTAATAGCGGGGTACGTTCATTTGGGGCCATCTTGATGTATAGGTTTCAGTTGCTTATATTTCAAAGCAATCTGGTAAGAAGGAAAGAAAGAAGCAACTTCTGCCTGAAAGTCGCAACGCAAGCTTGACAAAGTGTGACGTGACTGATCGGAGCCTTGGAGCTTTATGCTGATTCTGGACAAGAGTCTGTGTACTACTACATTTATGAAGCTCGTACACAGTGTCACAACGACAGCATTCCGCTACTCGCCGGGCTGCGGAAGAGCAGATTCGCACTCACGAGGAGACCGGCTATCTCTGGAAGTGTGTAGCGCTCAGAGACGCCCGTCTGGACTGTGTAGTGCTCTTTACAGACTCCGGTATACCAGATAGCTTCCGCGAAGCTGTAGAGCCGCTTGGTCGACGAGGAGCATACCTGCGTACCTCCAGCAGGGCTAGCCCATCGATAGGCCGGGATTCCTCATGGGACAGAGGTTGACCACCTTCGTCTACGTATTGTACCATCGATGTCGAGAATACGGTGAAAGCAAATATCGAATTGGCCGTAGTCTGGTTCGTCAGGTAGATGCCTCCCTTTCATGCACTGTAAGACCTGCGTCTGAAGCGTGCGTGCAGCCCTGTCGGCCTTGGATCCACTGGTGGTTTCGAAGGACAATATGGGAGCGTCCAGAATTTCGTGCCATGTCCGTTTCTCAGAATTCGCAGGTTTCTGCTTCAGCCGCAAAGCGACACATCTGTAGCCTGCGTATTCATTAAGAGACTCCATTGCTTTGGCATTGGCTGTGATGCGGATCTTCATGCTTCTCTTAAGTCGCCATTGGATTATCTCGGCATCCGTCTTATGCCTGGCGGGTACTCTGCAGACAATGCATGTGAGCTTTTGCGCATGGTGAGAGTTTGCAACTAGCGTACTCTCCGGGAAGTAAGGCTCTTCCCTTATTAGCAGAGACCTTCGAGGGGTAGGAAAGAGCGACCGATTGCGGCTTAGAGGATGGGAAGGGTACAACAGATCCTTGTCTTGCATTTGATGCGGAACCCATCGGCTCGACTGGTAGGATTCCTAAGATGTCGTTGACCTGGGAGCTTGTCAATGATTCATTAAACATCATGCTGAGTTGGGAATCCGTTATTGAGATGCTGTCTTGCGAGCTGGTGGCACGGGGTGTCTGCATGCCAGCCTGTCTGCTACCCATCTTCTGATGCCATCGAGGCCGTAGAGGCGCCGGCTGCATGCGCACTGGAAGAAGCGTGCCTTTAGGCAGTGGGATCAGGCCTAGAGCCGGGAGACGTCCACTTGAGGGTGTGTGCTGTGACTTCCTCAGATATGAGATAGGATTGCGTCTCCTTTGACGGAGTGGCTCGTCAAGGTTGGCCGACCTGAGTAGCGTGGTAGCCATGGTTATTGATGTAGGTGATTGCTGAGAGAGCCGTCCTGCGGGTCTTGTTGCAAAGGCGATGTTTGTCTTGTGCAGGTTCCACAGTTAACGATACGATCTTTAGAAGCTGCTGGTAGCAGGATTATGTTTCAAGACAAGAAAGGGGACCATGAACCTTTGCATTACGAACGCAAGGTTTCCGGATTCCAAAGGTCATCTTGCGTAGGATAGCCGAAATCTTGTTGTGAAACATGGAGGTGTTGAAGCTGCGATCGGCTTGGGCGAGACAGGCAATCATCCCTTCGGATTTGCATTAGGTTGCAGCGGAACCCAAGAAGGAAGGGCAATAGCCAACGGTATCGCCTCAGTACGTCTGTAGAATTCCAGAATTTCGGCTGTAGTGACCCTTACTAGCTTTAGCGAGAAGAGTCTAAGTCTCCCACCTGTGTATCTTATGCCGAGGCATCCGAGAATCTGACACGCTTGATTGGACGCTCTATTTCTGGGTTAAGGTCTTTCTCTATCCTCTCTCGCGTTCTTTGCAGGTTCTCCTGGACCCGCAATCGCAGCTTCGTTGTGTAAGCTTGTGCTTCGGGTACACGTGTCTGCACTATCGCTGCAACTCGCTTGGCCTCTGATAAGGCGGCATAAGCTTGCTCCTCCTCTGTTCAAGATATGCGGAATATTATAAGGTGTCAGAGCATAGCTCGGCAGCGGCAGCTATGGCTTACCGGCCCTTAGCACTTTAGCGTGCTCTTCCCTTTCGAGTATAGTACGCCAGACTGTCGTAATGAGGTGGATATAGTCAGAGGAAGCATGGAACGATAGTATAATAGCCTGCAGCTCTCACTTGCGTTCAGTTCGTAGATTTTAGGATCCCCTGATAACAAAGATACAAGTGGAGATTTCAGTATATATTGTTACTAGAGGACTGGATCACATTCCATACCCCAGAAGCCATCGTCTTTCGCAGGCACCTTAGCTTGCCTCCGTTGGACGAATTCCTGCTGGATCGCTTGGCTCGCTACTTCAAGCTGAGGTGTCGATAATTGTTCGTCAGGCGTTGCGTTGGCTGTCACAGCCTGTTCTGCCAAAGCTGCTAGCGAGGACGACGTTGCTCTTGCTAGGCTCTTGCGCTTTCGTACCGCCGGACGCTTGGTAGCTGGGGTGGGAAGCGGAGAAGCAGGTGCTCCAGGCTCTGTAGCCTGACCAGAGAAGGATCGATACCAGTCAGATATGTAGCCCAACATGTTCACAGAGCTTTTGAAGTAGTAGGTGGTGATGTAAGCTTAAGGAGTTGATTCGACACAAGACAAAGAGCCAGCCTCCTGATTGACAGTGTCGCAATTCAGAGGTGCGGCTACGTCTCTTTGTAAGGCGTCGTGGACAGCTCGAAGCATCGTATACCTGCATGGCTTCGTGCGGATCTCTTCGTCTCAAGATGAGTCAACCAGCGACCAGCAACCGCATAGACATACTCGCTGATACGGCGTCTATCGCCATGTTCACGTTACAGAGTCTGAGAAGCATGAGCATGTCTGAGTCATTGTTAGAATGTCATCAGATCCACATGTTGTGACTTTTCAGCACTTGCTCCTGGGGAACGCGTAAATTGGGATCACGCATCTCCAGCTTGGGTGAGGTAGGCGCGTTTCCGATACGGTAGGTTTCTGATGCAGGAGGAGAGTGCAAAGGAGCATGGACTTCGCCGGATACGGTTTGCTCGGGGAAGTGCATTGGACGATCTTGTTTGTTGTGTTCCTGAATTGCTTTCTCAAGGCACGCTGTTTTGGAGTCTTCTCATCTCAGCATGAAGTACGAAAGCTTTTGATGATTTGGAAGAAGCACAAGACACGAATCTCTGGCAAAAGACCGTTGGGCTGAGCGCACAGACCTCTCCCGCATCGCTCGTAACGGCTGCAGAACCTTTTCGGGCTCGCTCGTCTTGAATCCTCGGAACACAGCAGCAGTCCGACAGCCAACCACCCACACTCATTTCAACACATCCACGCTCCTTTACTGTCCCTACTCAGCCCAATATCATCGTCATGCGTTCGTGCGCACTTTGCAGTTTCGTCGCTCTTCTAGCGGCGGCAGTCTCAGCTAGCGCATGCCCTGAAGGACCTGCTAGATTGCTAGACCATCATTACGAGCATCTAGTAGCACGACAAGCACCTCCGCCTGGCCAAGATGCTGTTTCGACGTCAGCAGCGACATCCTCGTCCTCACTTTCTTCGGGCAGCAGTAGTACAGTCACTGGATCATCAAGCTTGCCTCCAGGCTATAGCATGCCAAAAGCATTCGAGTAAGCTGCTGCTATATACCTTGTAAAACGTTGCAAGCTGAAACATGTCGATCTGTCACAGCGCTATTCTCGGCGTAAACTTCACCTCTACGACTTGTCCCGACTTCTTCTCCAGCTTTCTCGAAGATGAATTATTCTCTTCATGCTACCCACTCTCTTTATTCGTAAGCCGAATCCATTTTCAGGAATAACGACAAACATTTGGCTGACATGCGTTACGGATGCTTCGGCCAGCTCGAAACCTCCACTTCCTTCTTTCAGACGATGAGGAACGTCACTGTCTTGCCTGCCGTCTTGGATCAGATGTGCGCGGTCGATGAAGGTGCATGCGGGACGAAAATGGACCAGCTGGCCAGCAGTATAGTCAAGAATGATGCTTGTAAGCCGCCTCTTTGCTCATCAATGAGTATTGAACTTGACTGAGTGTGCATATCTAGGCGGCCGTGATCTGAACGAAGGCAACGCACTAGCTGTCTCCGCTCTGAACGGCTTCCAAAACTTCCGGGCGATGTACAAAGTCGGCTGCCTCAAAGATCCGGCATCGAAGCAATATTGCTTCGCAGAAGCTGCGAACGCTACCACGGCGGGGTAAGTCAAACTTTGTTTGCCGTGATGCCGCTTGAGCTGACTCTTGGACCGCAGCGATTTGTATCTATACTACATCGCTGGTGGGACAGGTCTGCCATCGGGTACACGGCCGAGCTGTAACACCTGCTCAAAAAGCGTGATGAGCGCATACAGGTTCGTTCTGCTCCTGGTAATCCCACAAAATCACAAATGCTTACGGTTCTAGCAATTGCAGTGACTTCGCGTCAAACTCGACCATGCGCTTATCTCAGACTTACTCTCCCGCTCGTAATGCATTGGCAGTGACGTGCGGACCATCTTTCGCGCCCATGGTGGCAGCTACGACGACTACCGGGTCTGCTTCGTCACAGCAAATACAGTTTAGTATAATCCTCGCTTCCACCCTTCTCTGCGCACTACTCTCGCTCCTCTGATCGCACAACCTCTCCTCCATTTGTTCTTCGTTCTTCCTCGCACTCTTTCGTTCCTTGGGTTCCATTACAACAAGTACACTAGTTCAAAACAACACATGGACACTTGCAATCCGGGCTTTCAGGCAGTACTGTAACGTAATAGTTCATGCTACGGTATACCGCGTGTCGATCTCTAACAAGAAATACGCTAAGGATTGTTGTGCCATCTTAAAGAGATCAGACAGACAGCGTAGTAATCGTTACGTCGCTTCCTTCTTCCTGCAAATACACTTGGGGTCAAAGATATTAGCGCGTCACTGTGTTTGTGTCACGTGATTGCGTCGCCTTGCTGTGTTTCGTATAGACAGTCTAGCGGCATAGCCGCCTGAGGGTATAAGTGCTTTGCCTACTGCGTAACGACTGACCTAGCTTTTTCAGCAATCTTTCTGGGCTTTCGACTTCTTCGTCTCTTGCCGTCGTATCGATACTTGCCCAACGAAAAGCCCATGAAAGCTCGCTGGAGGGATGCAATATTCAACGAACTAGGACGACCAACACCTCCTCCTGCGCTGCCTCCACCCTCCGACGAGAAGAAAGAGCGACCTGATTCTGGAAGCGGCTGGCGAGCTCGACGTACTTCGAGTCCACCAAAGCGAAGCGGGACATACGACAATGATACAGACTATGATCTTACACGTCATGCTCGGTTAAGCTTGCAGATAGACGCTGGGCGTGAGCTGCAAACGCCGGAAGCAAGATCAAGCTGGCTGGGTCCCATTCCTTTCCCTCAAGCTCCAAGATATAGTCCAGAACGCTTATCAGGCGCGCCAAATGGCCCAAGAGCGCCTCTCTACGCGCAAAAAATGCCGCAACAGGAACAGCACCGCTCAAGACAGTCTAGCTCAAATGCATTCATCCCGTCCGTAGGAGGCTTCGTGACGCCAGAGAGACAGTATCATGCCTATGTTGGAGGACGCGATACATATTCTTCGCCAAGTTCATCGAATCGCCGAGACCCATATGGACCTGCTCCTCCTATACCACCCTTCCGACCTTCACCGTCCTCCCTACAATCACCCTCACGTCTACATGCATATTCTACACCGTCTCGACCGCATTACGCGCCTTCAGTAAGCGCCGAGCGTCCGCATAGCAGTCCAAACGTTCCAGTCTTCCAGCCTGGTCGCTCTAGTGCTGTTATGTCGCCTTCTAAATCTCCTTTACCCTCTCCTGGAACGCTTGCTGGCGCTCAAGCCAGGCCCAACCAGTGTCACGGCACGACTGGCGCAGGCAAGAGGTGCACGAGGGTAGTAGGGAAGGTAGCATCGAGCAAGAAGACTCTCAGCGCTTCTAGCTCACCCACCAAACCAAGTGATCGTGCTGCTCCCACCCTCTTGACGATCTCAGCTTTGCGTCAGCTGGATCGCCGACTTAGTGTCAGCAAGCACCGACGGCGGGAGCGCAGCGGGACACCCGTCAAAAATGGCAGATCTCGTCAAGCTAGTAACAACAATGAGGGCGAAGACGAGGAGGATGAATCCTATATGACGAAATTCGCTCTTTCGGGCAATCGAGAGGCAGAAGATCCGGATGAGGCATACGAGGAACTGCCTGTATATTGCTTTCAGCATGCCAAACAGACTTTGGAGCAACAAGGTACTTTCGTCGGTAGCCTATTTATCGATTTTTCTGGTGAGTCTTGCCTCAATGGCCCTTGGCGAGTCTAGGCATCATAGGCTGATCTTGATGCAGACTGGATACCTCACGCTCTACCACAAGAGACCAAGCTGCAGCTAAGGCATGAGATAAGCAAGCCTATCAGCTCCGATGATGGACCTGGCTATATATACGTGCACGAAATGGCAGGAGCAGGTGAGTCTTCCTTGTTATCTCCAGAATTGTTTGCTCACAGGGCAAACAAAGATACCAACCATAGTCCAACAACATTCATCAAGCTCGGAAGGTCAGTGAAGCCGGTTGCAAGGCTATCACAATGGAAGTCACAGTGTCGAAGTCGCCAAGTAAGCTTTCCCCCTGAAATTCTACTGACTGTGCATCTGACACTTGAAGTACAGCCTATTGTTCGGGACATCTTCCCGCTTCACCCCTCACATCCTCTACACCCACAAGCTACCGCAAGCAGCCTGATCAACGGCAGTCCTTCACGCATGCACGGCGCCCTTTCTTTCGCACCTCAAGGGACACGCAACCATCATCGCTGGGAGCGGTTATGCCTGATTGAGCTCGCCGGTCTAGCTGCTTTGCAAGCTGCCCAACGGAACGAGGCTGAACAAACGCGCCAGAAATGTACCGATTGTGGGAAGATACACGTAGAGCTGTTCTTGGTGAATAGAGGAAGCTATGAGAGAGACATCAGGGCAATAGTACTGAGATGGCAACGCTTTGTGGAGACGATAGGATAGGTGTGCTGTTGAGCTCGGTCAGAAAGCATGTAGCATAGGTAGTACAGCATACAAGGCAATCTGTTGTTGATGATCTACTGCCCTTTGGCGGCTTTCTCAGCTAGTAAGCGTGCTTTCAAGCTACTGAGCTTCCTCTCCTTCTCTACCCTAGCTTTCAGTTCTTGCATCTTCTTGGTACCGTTTGCAGTAGATGTTTTGCTTGTTCGCGACGCGTCCGAGCCTTCCACTCCATTGATCGAGGTAGCTCCACCTGCCCGAGTACTTGAATCCTCTTGTGTAGCCTCTCGCTTTCCCTTTCTGCTTGCAAGCATAGCTAGCACATTCTGTCTCAGTACTTCCTCCTGTTCTTTAGTCTTCGCTTGCTCGGCTTTCGCCGTCCCGGAAGCGAGTGTATCCTTCAATTTAAGCTTCATCTCGTCCTCCAGCCTCTGCATCAAGCGTTGCTTCAGATCCGCAGAGACAGTTCCTCGTCTGAGCGGCACAGGGCTAGTGGCAGGATGTACTGAGAAGGCGGCCTTCGCATCTGACAGACGCTGTTCAAGATCGCTTCGCTTGACATCCGACATGCGGCGCTTTCCGTTACCGATAGGTTGAGCGGAGGGAGGTGCAGATTTAGCCAAGCTCCTAGCACTCTGCGCTAATCGGTTCCTTAGATCATCCTCTCGAGCTGACGTAGCTTGCGTTCTTTGGTCGACAGGCGACGCGTCCGAATGATCTTCTTCTGGAATAGGTGTGGCCTTTGATTTTCTGCTTCGCCCAAGGATAGAGATCTGTACTCGAGCAGGTGCAGACTCTGTCCGAGGCCGAGGCACGATTTCCGTATCGGACATCTCGCCTAACGATATAACGTCTTCCACATCGGATGTATCGATAATGGGAGCTGGAACAGTCTCCTCTGCCGCTGCAGAGATACTTTCAAGTTCGCTCTGCTCGACTGGCGGCTCACTGGTTGGGATCGGCTTTCCTGCTGCCCTGCTAGGTGAACGAGGCGGTACTGCTTCGATTCTACGCGCCGAAGCTGGTCTATGCAACCTGCTATAGTCCGGCACATAGGTATCTCCACCTCTTCTCGGTGGCAGACGACCTTCACTTGCCCTTCTTTTGAACGGTGGCTCGGGAGAATATCGAGAACCTCGAGAATTTCGTCGCTTTCGGTGCGAGTCTACTTCAGTACGTCCATTCGACCTGGAAGATGGTGTTTGATGGTGCGCCTCTTCTGGGCCCAGAGCTTGTAGAGAGATCTTGGCTGTAGCGGGTGATAGTGATTTCCGCTCGGGACGACTGGGTAGCATTTCAGCACAGCGCGCAAATTCATTGTCTAGCAGACTCACTCATATTGTACTGCTTTGTCATAGTTGCGAATGTCCTTGTACGGACTTCTGAGGAAGCTATAGGTTTCGCTAGTTTTGCGAAGTCAGCTAAATACGGCCTGACACGTAGATCGCTTAGCTACTTACTGCAAGAAATGCTCTGCCTCCTGGACGCCCAAGAATTCCGAAAGTAATCTAGTACTACTATCCGACCTCAGTTCCAGCTGAGATGCTATACTGACTACATAACCTGCAAGGAACTCGAGGTCTACGCCCTCGAAGACGCGCAACTCGCGTCTGACCCATTTCGTCAATCTCTGTTTTAGCTCTTGGCTGGCCGCGATCTGTTGTGCTGAATGGTCTCGGTACTAAAACATCCAAGATCTTAGCTATGTACGCCAGGGGAGGCAAGAGAGATGCATACTCTAGTGAAGCGATTCGAGGCAACGTGCTTGACGAAAAGCCTATGCCTGTATACATACCGTCTCTTCTGCAATGCCAAGTCCTCTGCGTCCTCTTCGTCCATTTCAGCAGGCTTATTTCTCGCTCTCCATTCTGAGAAGCGGAATCGAGGATGTGTAGGACGGTCATATAGTTGTTTGCGAGCTCCTTCATGGATGCTGCGAGCCGTTCTTACGACATCTGGCGGAGGAGACCTAGAACGGGTAAGGAGAGGAGGGAGATAGTGCTTATGACACGCATCAGCAGCAGTCTAGAGTCGAGTAGAAGAGGGTAGCATACTCGCTGAAAGTCTCTATCGCTACGGATATTGTGGATCAGGAGCTCGATAGCCTGTGTGCATAGAGGACATCTTCGCGACTGTTCCGTCCAGGCCAGAATACAGACGAAGCAGTATGCGTCTGCAAAGCCAGTCAATTGATACCTATCTCAAGTGAATGCTCAATCCTGACCGTGACCACACGGCTGCACGACTGTCCGGTTATCGATTATGGATAGGCAGATGCTGCAATGCATGGAGATATCTTCGTCCGAATCGTCGATGTTCAAGCTATCTACATCTTGTCCGGCTGCTGCTTGTTCTTCTTCTTCATCCGCATCATCAAGGAGCCTGGCTTTTCCTTTATCTTTCTCGCTGCTGCTGGCGTTGCTGATTCTTCTCGCTGCTGGACCACTCCCTTTCGACGTGCTGGATCCTCGCTGCCTCGACGAAGCCATAACCGCGACCCTGCCAGAGAGCTCTGAATAATGGCTGACCCAGAACTCGATGCGATACGCCAGGTAGATAGCGGGTGTCCCGAGGTGTTAAATCAACGCTGACCAGTATCAATCCATCGTCTTGAAGCGCCGGCTAGCGCAGTTGTCTGGAGGCAGCCAGAGTCCTGGCCCGAGCAGCCAGAATCAAGGTCAAGGTCAAAACCCAGAGGTGCTGCAGAAGTCATAATATCATGGAACATAGCTCTGACGAGATCTACTAGGCCGCAGCACAAGCAGCTGCTGACGAAGAAGAGACTTTGCGAACCGTCATGACACAAATCCTGGATCCTCAAGCCAGAGAAAGATGCAGGTTGTCTCGCTCATCCACTGCTAAGATGGGTGCTGACCTACTTCATGCGTCTGCAGTATCGCGGATCCAGCTAGTCAGGCCTGAACGGGCGCGTGGTCTGCAAGAACTACTTGTTCGAATGGCACGGTCAGGCCAGCTACGAGGAAGAGTGACCGACGAACAGCTACTATCTCTACTGGATCAAGTCGCAGCCGCAGAGGGTGGTGCTTCGGGCGCACAAGCGAAAAGTAAAATCACTGTTAGCCCGCTTTCATGTTACAAATTCGCATGCATGAGCTGATGCTCTTCGAACGTACGTAGGTCAGCCGTCGGCGGGACAAGACGCACTCGGACGATGAAGACGACGATGATGATTTCAGGCCGAAAGCTGCCTCTTCAGCCAAGACAGCAGCTTCTCAAGCCGATGATGATGATGATATCTTCGATCTATAGAGTGTCTTCTATATTCCCGTTGCACTTCTACTAGACAGCAATACCCTCGTTGTCTCTCAGTCTTTCTTTCGGGTAGTCCAGAACTGTACATGCAATTATCAATAGCTTGAAACACGATAATCACAATGTTACCAGCTTCTACATACAATGCTAGCAAGCTTGAAACAACTCTTGCTTTCATTACGACACGTGAAAAGGCTGCATGCTGAGCCTGACCTGACCATTACGATGCCAGCGCCGCATCAGCAGCTTTCCTCAGTGCCTAGCCGTATTCCTGGTATATATATTCAAGATGCAGCGCACCGACATCAGCTCCGGTCACACCTGGCCGAGTTGTGCCATCAGAAGACCTTGAAGTGCGCAAGATGCTATTCCTTTCTCTGGCTACATAGGCTCATCGCGGTCTAATCTGTCGTTTAATCAGGTTTCCTGGCTCACAGCCTGTCAGCTTCGATGTTAAGACCCTAGATCTGCTCGCGCAAGAAGAGTAGGCCTAGTTGCGAATCCTCTTCTAGAAGGCTCTCCTAACTTATCCACCAATAGCTTCTGGGTCTGCGAAAAATCTGATGGGCTTCGTGTCCTGGTCCTCATAGTCTGTCTGCCAGAAGGCGTCCAAGAGGTGTACCTGGTTTGTCTTCCTGCATCTCACCCTCTAGCCTTCTTTCCCAAGCTCATATTTGATATGCTCAGATAGACCGCACGGAACAGTTCTATGGACAACAAGGCCTCTTTTTCCCGCATCAAGATGGGCCGGAGAGCATGCATTCAAACGTAGTCCTAGATGGCGAGTTAGTGATAGATACGGATCCTAAGACTGGACAAGTAAGCGAATCTACTGTTGGAGCTTGAGAGCTAGCTAATGGTGGGTTTCTAGCGCCAACTCTGCCTGCTGGCTTTCGACTGTATGGTTGTTGGCGAGCAGAACCTTATGCATAAATCGCTTGCGAGTCGATACGGGGTATGTTCCATTCTCGCGATTTCACATCAGACATTCGTAGCAGGCTAATCACTCATACAGAGGCTGAAAGAATGGATCATCAAGCCTCATCACAAGCTTCTAGCGATGTATCCACATCTCGTCCGAGACATGCCTTTCCAGTGAGCATACACGTTTGTGCACTCTCGGGCTCTCGGCTAATGTCGTTACTCCCAAGAGTGAAGCTCAAGCCGATGGAGCTGTCATATGGAGTCGAAGCTGTCTTTCGGGACCACCTTCCCCGCTTACAGCATGGCAACGACGGCTTGATATTCACAGGCGCAGAAGCGCCGTATACCGTCGGGACGGACCAGCGGATGTACGCCGCACTTGCTTTTAAGGCCAATATTCCGCTGAGAGCGACTCTTTCCCGCAGAATCAAATGGAAACCGCCTTCGGAGAATTCCATCGATTTCAAGCTAGAACTGCGCTTTCCTCCCGATCAGCGGAATCCTGATAGAGCAGATATGGCTGTCAAGCCTTTATTCCTATTGCTGGAGAACCACGGCAAGAAAGGGCATGTATTCTTCGATGTCATGGAAGTAGAAGACGAAGAATGGGAAGCGTAAGTCGAGAATCTTGTACCAACTGGTGTCTTGCTGATTAGTGCGGCAGGTGGAAGGAAACGGGCGAGCAGATAGATAATCGGATAATCGAGGTCGTTTGGGATGCTCAGCGGGAAACATGGAAGAAGCTCCGCTTTCGTGATGATAAGCTGGAAGGCAACTATACGACTGTCGTACAGTCCATCATACGAAGTATAAAGGATGGCGTGGAAGCTGAAGTGGTGAGCCGACCCCTCAGAGAAGCCTGGAATCTGGCTGATACCTGGCACTAGCTCATACAAAGAGCTGGGCACATCAAGGCGGCTTGGAAAGCAAGAGCTGCGAAACGAGCACCTCCGCCGCAAGCTGCAAGACCACCTCCACAGCAGCAGCAGATGCAGAGACCTCCGCAATCAGGCCCTGCACAGCCTAAGCCGCAGACAAGCTTGTCCAGTATGCTGAAACGATAATCGGTAGCTGATAGTGAGAAGTCCGTATGTTGTTGTATACACCCCTTGACGAACTGCAGGATTCTTATTTGACATGCCTACTTCATCTCCCATATCGCACTATGGATATGTGCTTGATTTCTTGAGCGTTGCTGAACATCTGCACCAAATGACGTTGACGAGCAAGTATACGATATCTATGCCAACTCGAAATAGCGGGCCATCTCCCAGTCTGGTCAGATTGTCAGTAAGCAGAAGAATAATGTATCTGTGTTTCAGACATACCAGTGACAGTTTGACTATAGATCATCCATTCATGCTCCCGTGTTCCAGCGAAGTGATCCACGAATTTATCGCCCAGCGCCCTACAAGTCACCTCATCAGCCTCAACTCACACAACCTCGGACATTGCAGAGTCCAGCGTACTTTCTAGCCATGCTATTCGGACGCTTGAAGCGCTGCGTTGCTTCATTCAGATCCTTAGGCAGGCGCTCGTACTTTGTAGCATGCTCTGCCGGCGGGACTTGAGACGTCGGTGGGATAGTGAGGTCGAGCTTATTCTTGATGCCATACATGCCTAGCGCGAAAATGGTTGCAAACGCGAAATGCGGGTTCACCTGCAAACTGAATCAGCCAGGACGAGGAGTCACGGTATTTAGTCCGCCTACATCGGCACCAGGCACGCGCTATGAAGAATGCGAGTCAGCACATTTTACGCTACTTAACGAGGTCAGGCTTACCACTTCCAATCTCGTCGCTTTCGGCGAGGCCAGCGGCGGGCTGATAATGCGTACGCTTGCCAGTCTGCTCTCATATCCCCAAGAGACTGTTTCCGGATCAGCCAGGTTCTGAGTGACTTTCAGACCAGAACTCACTATTCACTGGTGCCCAGTAACTTCAGGTATTGCATCAGCTGAGAATCGATTTGCTAGCGAGTGGTCACTCACTTTTCCACCAAGCGCTTGTACCTATCATGCAGCGATTCAGCTGACTTCCAAAGACCAGCATGATTGGCTTACCCGTTAACGGTCGGCACCAAGCAAGGCATGACATCCGGCAAGCCCTGCAGCACGCCCGCCAAGAAGTGTTCCAATTCCTTCGAGACGTATTTCAGGTCATCCCATTTCGCATCTTCTCTAGCTTTTCCATCTTCGAGACCAAACAAATTTCGGCCGTTCTTGTCTTGTAACGAGACATGGATGTGCCCGCTGCACCCTGGTAGGCCGTTATGTGGCTTTGCCATAAAAGTCGGCATGATACTGGCTCGCAATTCAGCGATGTACAGTGTGGAGGAAAGCAAATGGCGTACTCGTATTTGTAGCCCAAAGCCTTGGAAGTCAGCTTGAACAAGCTCGTATTGTCTGCCATCCGGAGTGCATCGGTATACGCTAGCGCAGCCTCATATACACCAGGCTGCAAAGCATATTAGCTTTAGTCGCTCAAGTCTCAGCCTTAGGAGTAGGACTTACCCCAGTCTCGGTGTGCAGGCCCTCTACAGGTATGCCAAAGCGATGACACTGGTCGTGATGAAGTAGTGTCAGCTGCTGCAATGGTGTGAGGACACGCTACAACCCACTGTGTCGTATATATCGTGAAAGTAAGGACCAGAAACCCTTTGAAAACGAATCAGCTTGCGGATGACGAGACAGAAAGGTGCACCCACTGTGTCCTCAGCATACTATATCCATGCATGCCAGGAGTAAGAACGTCCAGCTTGCGGAAGTCTTTCGCCTGTGCCGACACCGGACTCTCTGTTTACCCAGTCAGCCGTATCCACTCGGATCAAGGTGCTGCCCACCCTTGAATTGAAAGAACTCCAACTCTGCTCCTGCAAACGGCTTTGCGCCTAATTCGCTATCCAGTTGCGCGATCACATCTTGTAGTAAAGCTCGCGGGCAGGCGTGCAAGCCTTTGCCAGTGTCTGGATCAAGGAAGGTGCAGAAGAAGAAGGCTATATCGTCCTCGAAAGGTATGCGTCGGAAAGTGCTGATGTCGATGCGCGCTTCGATATCTCGGTACCCGTTGGCCAAGTTACTTATCGATAGCTCTTTCGTATAGGTCTGGTCGTGGATGTCCCTGTGTAGCGTTCAGCGTATAGTCTTCTTGAGCTTAAAGCAGACTAACCAGCCAAATACGACACTGTCAACACAGATTAGCCGGTAATCATTCGGGCCCGTGGAGATGTGCTTTACCTGCAGAAGCCAAACGCGCCGCTCGTAGATTTGACGATGCTTAGGAATTTCTGCGACTCTGGTCAGATGCGCGTTGCGGCGTTGCGGCGTTGCTTGATGCGGGTGCGCACCTCCTTCTGCATGACCTTGCCTCGCATTACTCCATCGACGTCGATACCTGCGACCTTCACCTTGTAGTCTTTCTCGAGCTGATAGACTCGTTAGAAATGCTTAGGAAAGAGCTGCGACCGCTTACCAGCTTGACGAGTTCATCGTAGCTCGTTGGAGCGCCTTGAACGGACATGTAGCGAAGCTAATGCGGACTAGATTGACAGTGGCAGTCTCGATAGAGGTGTTTTGAGTAGAAGTAGTATTACTGTAGTCGCCTTATCAGTCTGTTTCTCCGCACCTCGTGACATCGTCCCGGTGCCTTTCTCCAAACGAAGACGCTTGACGCGCCGTGGGCAGGCCAAATTATAATGGTATATATATGTATTCTTACCTCGAGGTCAAACCGACATTGCATAATGGCGTTGTGCCCGAGGTAAATTGACGTTCACCACATTTTGTCCTGCATCTGGTCCTGACTGTGTTCGCCTTCAAAGTGGTCTAAGGGGCGGGTTTTGAATTCAATTCATCACAATCACACAAGTAGCCCGTAGCATTTGCTGCGTAGGTTCGAACCCTACCAACGTCGAATCGATTCCTTTTTGCTCTTGTCAGGTCTTGGCGTCGTCCGGGCCGAAGGTATGAAGGAGCTTGCATTGCGTTCTACTTTTTGTAGCGTGTGGCAGTCATTGAGTCGCGAGATACGATAGAAGTATCTTCGCGAACCCGTCATGGAAGTCAACGCATGTCTGCCTTACGCCGACTCTCCCAGATTTCTTGCCAGATGTCGTCCTCACTTATTCCAGTCTACCTAGGTATGAGCATACTGTCTTGAGCATCATCAAAAGCTGATGGTACTCGCAGTCGGACCCGGTCTCGTTGGGACCCAAGTTCTTCACCAGCTCACGCTTCCTCACTTAAAGTCTCATTTCCGGATCGACACAGTCGCCAACAGTCGATACCAGCTACACATCTCTCCCGATATCTATCGTAGCGGGATAGGGAATTTGAGTACACTTCTTCCAGCGTCGTCCGCCGAAAATGCAAAACCCGTTCCAGAAGGCTTCAAGATCACAAAGCAGAGCTTGGAGGAGTTTGTAGCTAGTCTACAAGGACAGGGCATCTTCATAGACTGCACGTCGTCTCAGAAAGTAGCAGAACTCTACCCGACAGTACTGAAGAACGGCCTATCGATCGTCACGCCAAATAAGAAGGCTTTCTCATCTTCGCAATCCCTGTACCAGGATATCCAGAACAACAAATCAGCAAAAGCCCTCATCTATCAGGAATCAACAGTTGGAGCGGGCTTGCCTATCATTGGAACCCTGAACGACCTCGTTGCGACTGGAGATGAGATCTACAAGATTGAAGGAGTCCTTTCTGGAACTCTGAGTTATATCTTCAACGAGTTCTCAAGGACAGATGGCCGGGTGCAGAGCTTCTCGGAAATCGTCACGGTCGCCAAGAACAACGGATACACGGTAAATCGCGTCATAATCAAAGCATTGGCTGCATATACTGAGGCTTCTTGCGACACAGGAGCCTCATCCAGCGGACGATCTGTCAGGCTCTGATGTTGCACGCAAGCTGTGCATCTTGTCTAGGCTAGTACCCTCCCTTCCCGCTTTAGAGAAAGGGTTCGAGAGTGTGCCCACGGAGACTCTCATCCCACAAGAGCTCGCCAATATCTCAACAGGTGACGAGTTTGTCCAACGCTTACCCGAATTCGATGCGCACTACGAGACGATGCGGAAAGAAGCTTTCGAAGCGGGCCAAGTGTTGCGCTACGTCGGCGTGATCGACGCAAAGAAGGGCACAGTGAAATGTGGATTGGAGAAATACCCATTCAGCCATCCTTTCGCTTCCTCCCTTGGAGGTTCAGATAATATAATAAGCTTCATAAGCGCTAGATATCCCAAAAGACCACTTATTGTGCAAGGTTCAGGAGCCGGTGCAGATGTTACGGCTATGGGAGTGGTGGCAGACTGTATCAGAGTCGCGGAACGTTTGGCGTAGATGGCAAGACAGGCATAGAAAAGCTAGCATACTAGAGTGCTGGCCCGCCTCCTCAGCGATCAACCAGTCTATACAAACGATGACTATATCTCTTACTCTTTCTCCGCAAGACAAGAAGCGATAGGCTAGCTGCTAATGTTCTCATCCGATTGGTGAGAAGCAGAGTGGCTCGATAGTCTAATATATCGACGTCTAATTCCGTCCACAAGCTTGATTTCTTTCCATTATACTAGCACGGGTATGCTACATTATTGGGGTGTTGCGACTGATGTGCTCCACTAAGTTGAAGCATGACATATACTAGCTACTCCCTCCCTTCTCCACCCTCCCACACAGCTGACCATAACGCTGCTGACTCGCAAGCACGCGTATACTCTCCTCCAGCGCTCTACGGAACTCCCTCTGGCTGTTCCGCAGTGATATCGGAGGGAGCGCCGAGAATTGGAGTATAGGATCGATCAAGTGCTCATTGACTGCATCGTTATAAGGCGGTGGCTTTGCTGCATCCGAGTCACCCGACACTTCGCGCTTGTCTGCTAATACCGGCGCAGGCTTCTCAACGCTCTTCGCAGTACGACTCCGCAAGCCCGTCTTCTCGTTATAATCTTCACCCAGCTTCATTGAACTCGTAGAAGCAGCAAGGCGGAGATCGATAGCACCGTTCTTTGTAGTAAATTCACGAGGTTTATTCTCTTTCTCTTTTTCTTTGCCTTTGTCAGACCTAGGCGGAGGCGGATCGAGCTGGCGTAGATGGAACGTTGATTTGCCAGATTTGCCAGTATCTAAATCAGATGCGATGTCTCTGTGTCGTAGAAGTGGCGATCACGACGCGCAAACAGCCTTTGCATCAGCGGCGGTCCCTGAAAGAATATGCGTATTGACGCACACTGTGATGAGCGGTTCTATACTGCCTAGTCTGAATGATGCTGGGCCGACTCTGGCTGGTCCGAGAGCTTGCTTTGCCCTTGCGAGCTCGTAGAAAGCCTGCCGGTATCGTAAGCTTTTGCAGATCTAATGTAAGTTAGGATGCAGCCGCACCATCTTGAAATGTTTGCCCATCTGTTCTCGCGATTCCTGGTAGTCATCCAGCGTGTCGAGAGCTGATTCCAGGTTGTCATCGTCCGCGTATGCTGGGAGCCGGTCATCGTTTGAAGCGTCTTGCAGAACAGACTGGGACATCCTTAAAGACTATGTAATGAAGTCTTGAAGCTTGAGATGTAAAGTCTTGAATTGCGTTAAGCAGAGTCAAGGCTCGTCTTTAATCCAGTTACGGCATAGTATGGACCTCGAAACGGCGGGCCTGCAACATCCAGCAGCGGACAATAACGACGACAACGAGGCAGCAATCTCGAATGATATACAAGATGTAGAACATCAGCAAGAAGATCTGGATCAGGATGTCTGTCCTGATCCAGATCACGAGAAAGGGCAGCAGCAGCAGCCAAACGGCCAGGACTTGGAGCAGCGGTCGGAAGAACCAGACACGCAGCATGATGCAGACCATATGCAAGATATACCTGCGAATGATGACCCTGCAGAGCCGCCGGATCAGCAGCATAGCGAGCCAGAGCCAGAGACAGCCAGGCAAGAAGAGGCCAGTCCGGCTGCTCGGATAGCCAGGTTGGAGGAAGAGCTGGAACGCGTCACAGAAGAGAAGAACGCCCTCGAATCGCAGTACAGAAGCTTGCTCGGCAAGATCACCAATATGCGCAATACCCTGGGCGACAAGCTGCGACAGGACGCAGTACGTTCCGTCCCCTCTCTAATTGGCTTTGCAACCGCTCGCAAGCTCATATAGTAGTGTTTTATAGGACGAGCTTGATCGAAGAGAACAGCAGATCATCAACCTCCAAGCCAGCAACGACGACTTGCAAGAGACGGTCGAGACGCTCAAGAATGAACTGATAGCAAGCAATGAAGATGCAGACAGGCTACATACGCAAGTCGAGCAACTACGAACACGCGCAGATGATTCTGCAAAAGCAATAACGGACGAAGCCTCTGCGCGAGAAGCGCAATTACGCGAAGTGACTGAAGATCTGGAGCGGAGTCGTCTAGAGAGAGAGGACTGGGAGAACCAAGCTATGAAAGAGCGAGTAGAGCGAGAAAGCCTAGAGACGGACCTCAATTCGGTGCAGAGGGAAGTGTCGCAGCTGAGGCTGGAGAAACAGCAATTGAAGGATGAAAGAGATAGAGAAGCGGAATCTGCATCGAACCTGCATGCAGTACTGGAAGAGTTCCAAGCTACGAAAGATAGAGAACTCAAAGCGACGCTGGGAGATATCCAGATGCAGCTGAGAGAAACGTCCAAAGGCTTGGTGGAATACAGGCAGAGAGCGCAGGCGGCAGAGACAAAGTTGGCAGAGACGCAGTCAGAGTCAGCGAGGACGGTGGTGCTGGAGAAGGAGGTTAGGGAGAAGAACCTGCATATAGGGAAACTGCGGCATGAAGGTGCGTAGTCTCGAGGAGGATAACCCATTCGTACGCTAATCTTGCGAGTCACCTAGCTGTCATACTCAACGAACACCTCACCGAAGCTCTACGGCGGCTGAAGAAGGACTCTGGCGAGAACAACGTCGATCGGCGTCTAGTGACCAATGTGCTTATATCATTCTTCAACACCCCTCGAGCCGACAGCAAGCGATTCGAGATGCTATCCCTTCTAGCGTCCATCCTCTCATGGTCCGACGAAGATCGGGAACGAGCAGGCTTACAACGCTTAGGAAACGCAGCTTCGGGCTCTTCAGCGGCTAATGGTAGCAGTGGTGGGAAGCCGAATGTCAGTATAGGAAGCTCGAGGAGGAGAGCTCTGAGTAGAGCTACGAGCGCATTCACGAGAGGAAGATCGGCGGAGGAAAGCATATCGACGGAAGCTGAGGGAGGCTTGGAACAGAGCTTCTCGAATCTATGGGTCGAATATCTCCGTAAGCTGTCTTGTCGATTCGTCTTCGCATAATCGGAGGGATGCTGACACGATGATCCGTAGTCAAAGAAGCCCAAGCTGGCAGTCCCCCACCTCTTCCATCAGGCGCAAGCACAAGCACATCCACTTCCATTCTTCCACCACTCTCCAATCCGACCTCACCTCTCCCCAGCTCTTCTTCCACTTTCAAGTCCATCTCACCTTCAGCCGAATTGGCGCTTCCTACATCACCTAGCTCTTCTATGCTCCTACCTTCCCTGTCGAATCAGGGGGCAAAGATGGGCCCGCCTGCGCCACCTATCAGTAGGAGTCGCTCCGATACGGCGAATAGCGAAAGCACGTCTGTGTTCTCGAAAGGCGACGCAAGTAGTACGGCACCCACTTCTATCGCTTCAGGGTATCGGTAAGGTCTATATGTGGGCCTCTCATACTCGTGGCTCTGGTAGGTGCATGTTGTTAAATGCGAATTCATCATTGTTGTGACACAATAGGAAGAAAAGCCATTCATGGCTGGCTGCGCATATGCAGACACTTCTGAATCTTTTAATCAAGCGGGACAGCTGACTCCTAATTCGCAAAAAGGAAGCGATTGTGTGCATCCATTGCGAGCACAGCTTAGAAGCAACTTTGTACAACGACAAACGAAATGGGGATGGTAAAGTGCAGCACATCCTTCGGCTGTGGGTAGGTATGTACGGTAGGTCCGCACGTTTAGGCGCGAAGAGACCTTCTAGCAGGTGAAGATTTAGATGAAGGCGTGGCCCTTTGTCGATGGTTCATAATACTGGCTCGCACAGTCACAATGGGCGCCTGTGTAGACCGCCCAGCTTGCGTAGCGTTGAAGTTCCTCGGTATAGAGGTAGCCACCATGATAGGCTCGGGGTCGTCGCCTCCCACCATAGATGTGTCTGTAAAGGTGTTGCTGGACCGCCCGGTGTTTGTTAAGCTAGGAGGCTTTTTTAAAGAGCTGGATACCAGGATAGGCTCGCTATCTGATTCGGAAGTCGTGTCACCGCTGGCACTGTGAGAAGCATGCCTAGCTTGTATGGCGACGGGCCTCTTCTGAAAAGAGCTGACTACTCGTATTGGCTCACTCGCGCTGCTATCATCCGAAGTATGCGTGCTTCGGCGCAATGGGCCAGCGGATGCCGTTATTCTCCTTTGTGACGCAGGAGAGCAGAAGGTGATAAGTGGGGTGTCTTCAGAGTCCGAAGAAGCGGAAGTCGATCGCTGTATCCTTCTTGGCGCGCGAGGTTTGCTGATTACAGGACGCCGAGAAGAACCAGACCCGGAAAGCATAGGCTGTTGCTCATCCGTATCGTTAACGAATGCGCGGCTCTTCCCTGTGGGGATCGCACGGGATATTGAGACGGGCTTTGGTGGGTTCCAGGTGCTCTTGACCATTATGGGTTCTGAATCTTCAGCATCCGAGTCTGAAGAGTCCGTAGACGTCTCAATCACTCGGGGCCGCTTGCGCTCCGTCTTCTTTGCAGATCCACTTGACGACGTTCTGCTATCTTTCGAGATTGTGCTTGATTTTATTGCAATAGATCTATGCGAAGTGGTCGGAAGAGTGATGGATGCCCGGACTAGGGGCACGTCATCAGAGGAAGTGGAAGAGGTATCGTCTGCTCCGGCGAAGGCTGTTCTACTTGACACGACGGTTTCCGCCCTTCTGTGCGGAACACTCGTAACGTAGACAGAATCGCTATCGGTCGACGAGTGTCTTCGAGCTCTTCGCATGTCGTTCGGTCTCGAGAGCTTTCGAGCGCTTAGGGGTTTAGAGGGTTTTCCGCTGACACGACCGTGAATGACATTCTTGGCCGGTCTTATGTCCTCCTCCGTATCATCATCGTCTGTTGCAGGTCTTACCGGCCTCCTACTTGAGTCCAGGGCGGCAACAGTAGGTTCCCGTTTTGACCCTGACGCGGCGACTCGGGATGTCGAAGCGCCTGGCATGAAGTCACGGACGAGTAAGGGCCCAGAAGCTGTTGGTGATGTATCAGCTTCTGAGCCCTTCTCGCGTGAATGAGATATTCTGACTTTTAAACGGTACCCTTCGGTCGAACATGCTCCTGATGGCTTCCATGGATCTCCTTCTCGGACATCGTGCTCCCGATCGTAGGGCCAGCTGACCTGCCTGGGCAACGACGGACCAGCCAACGATGTTTCGGTGTTGGTGGTGCCTGGGCTCTCGGCAGGAGCTTTGGCTACGTACTCTTGCAGTAAGTTGTGCAGCAATGATGTATCATCCGTGACCCGACGAATGATAGAACTAGTGGAAGTAGAAGGATGCGGTGTTGGATCGGCATGCACAGTCTCAGCGGGGAAGCGAGCTTTCTGCTTTTTGGCACTGCCAGATCGAGATAGGGCGGTATCGTCATGCTTGTGTATGACTGTGGGTCGGGACACCACATAGACAGAATCCGAATCATCCGACGTACTCATCCTGATCTGCCGTTTCAGCGGACTCTTCGCTCGGAAATTGACCGGAGTCGGCTTCGAGGTCGACGGGATAGGCTTCTTCGATGGCTTTGCAAGCTCTGGACTGGCAGACCGTCGTACCTCCTCTTCCATACTTGCAAACGGACTGACAGGCTTTGGACTGGCTGTCTTCGTACGCTCATCTGCTTTGCTTAGCTGCTGCTTGAGCACCTGATTCTCTAATTCCAAATCTAGATCGGCTGCCTTGTCTTGCAGCAAGCGGATCGGAGACGAGAAGGCGGATAAGCTGGGTTGCACTTCGCCCTCCTGTGCAGTTGGGAGAAACTGCATGGACCTTAGGGCGATAGACAGCTCCAGATCGTCATAAGGTGTCTTGGCGGTAAGCGTTTCTGTTTTAAAATAATTAGCGCTGCACGGCCCTCGAGGAAGCTATCATCGCTCACCTCGACGATTGAGCTGGCTTCCACGCTTAAAGACTCTTTCTTCAAACGATCCCTTCATGATGAGCGTCTCTACGTGAACAGGCTTCGTTTGACCCAGTCTGTGCGCTCGCTTGACTGCTTGAGCTTCTTCATCCTTCTGCCAAACAGGTTCCATAAAGATGACTCGAGTAGCACTGGACAGCGTAAGACCACGACCTGCGAACTATTGAAGGGAGCTCAGGGGAGTCTGTGGCAAGAAGGAAGCAAAACTCACTTTGATGTCCAGGAGCAACACTCGGAAATTGGTACTCTCGTTGAAAGCCCGGACATAGGCAGCCAACTTGTTCTGCGAGAGCGTACGAGCCAAGATGAGGTGCGGAATATGAGCGTGATCTAGCGCTTCTGCCACATAGTACAGAGTGTTGTTGGCGACTTGCTGATTACTAGATGATCCTCCAGCGAATACAAGCAACTTCTCGTCCGGATGCGCATTGGCTACTTTGACGATGTAAGCCACTTTCGTTGATGCCATTGCGGATAAAGATGCATATGGCAGAGTACTAGTGACGGGAAGGTTGCTTAGAACGCATGAAGTGCTCGTGTCGGTGATACCAGACTTGTAGGCATCCGTCGCAGCTCGGCGAGCAGAGGGGGTGTCTGCGTCTCGTTTCCTACTGACTTTCGGTATCTGCCCTGCAGTCTTCCCATTTCGTTTGACCATCTCTGCTTCCTGCTGTCTCTGCTTCTCCTTGAGCGTAAAAGTGATTAGATCCTCAACGAAGTCGTCTTCGTTGCTAATAGCAGCACCGTTGCCATCTGCATCCACATCTTTCGCAGTCATTCTGACGAGGTCCTCGGCCTGCTTTGCTATTTGATGCTTTAGAGCTGACAGCCTTTCGCCCGTTACATGGTGACTCTGCCCTCCAGCTTGAAGACCGCCCCATGCCTCCATAAGATCATTTGGCATGCCTTCCGTGACATACAGCATAGACCCGCTTTGCGCATGCCGCCAGAGGCCGCTGTTCAGGGCTAAGTTGAGGTGCGCTTGAGCTTGTTGAAGTAGCAAGTAATCTGAAAGTGACCAGCGCTTGCTTTCGATCTTGGCGTGATTCGCTTCTATAGCTGTGATATTAGATGTTACGGCGGATGCGATGACTTTCGCTAATTCGGGCGAGGAGAAGAGCAGGTGAGCTGCTCCGAGATTGCTGATAAGGGCGTTCAGGGCTGCTTTCTGTTGAGCTGTAAAGAGGTATCAGCACGTGAGATGAGACCACATCGCAGCAGAGCTTACGATGGAAGAAGTAGTCCTCCTGCAATACACGTCATCAGCACGGCCTTAAACGATATTGGCGAAGAGACTCACGTCGGTCCGCTCTGACTGCACAGCGTTTGACGCGAACAGCGCTAGCAGAACATTGTAAGTCATCTTTTCCAGCTCGTTGAACTCCAGTACTGCTATCGATCTAGTGAGCGGAGGAAGCATGATATCCGGTATCTTGTGTCTGATCATGGTTCTGTCGAGGAAGCGCGTTATACCGCTGATATCGCCTCTCTCGACATACGGCTCATGGAAAGCTCGCATGAATGGGTTGCTCTCGCTGCAGAAAGGCTGCAATTGCAAGAAGGTGCTGATGTTCGCTAAGCGCTCGAAGTCGTTCTTGTCTGCTATGGCTGAGGAGAGATCGGAGGAATGAGATTGACCAGGCTGGACATCGTTGCTTCCCACGAGGTTCTTCGAAGGTGTGCCGGATACGATGTATCGTGATTCGCATCGAAGCTTCGTTGTATAGATCAGCTAAGATTGCGGAGAGGGCTTGGTCTGAACTTACTTTCGTGCACATCTTGACGAGATCACCTTTGCCTGCGACCTTGTGACCTTCGTCAACAATCAGTCTTTTCCAGTACACTCCAGTCAGGGATGACGTCCCGAGGTCGATAGGGGCTTTGCACTGGCAATGGACTTCAGCTTCCGGAATGACTTGGGCGGTGGCCAGCTAACCTACTTTGCAATTGATCTCCCTTGTATTGCCAATATAAGGACATCTGCACACTTGCGGAGCTGCACAATGGCGAGGTCAGCGCATTTTCAGGAAATCAGCAACTGTTTGCTTACCCAGTGCCCATTCTCTGTCTCGTCCAGCTTCTGCGCGAATCTTACTCTCGCCTATCAAGACCAAATCCACTTTGGACAGTGCACCGGAACTCGGTATCGTGTTGTCCTTATGGATTCGAATGTAGTCCAAACCTCCTTCTTTGACATGTTTCTCGATCTCCGCTAGCCATTGTGCTACAAGTATATCGGGCACAACTACGAGTGTCGCTGCACTGACATACACTTTACGGCGTTCGCGGGCTGAAGAACGTGTGTCTTCTCGACCTTTGGCGGAAGGAGTCTCCCAGAAGTAAGGCAGGTCGCGGTCGGTGATACCAGCTGCGAGAGTCGAGTCTTCAAGCAAAGTACGATGATGAGTTTGGCTCGCGAGGTAGTCAAGGGCCAGATCGCGTAAAGAAGGTACAGCCCGACTCTGCCAAGGCGACGTTTCTGCTGCGGGGCGGTCCATATTCGGTACATGGTATACTTTGCGCTTCTTTGTGATTCTTCTTTCAAGATCATCTTCTTCCTCTTCCTGCGCCCATGGGAACTCTTCATGTCTTGCAGTTCGCACAGTAGAGATCGCGACCGTTTCTTTCGATTCATCAATTGCAGCCAATGTACCTCGCGTAGTCAAGACGAGTGCCAAGCAGATACACGTCTTGCCCGTGCCCATTCCTTCTGCTACGATAGCTGACTTAGGCTCGATGTACAATGGTGCATCGAAGAAGATAAGATAGTTGTGATTGATGAAGTAGCGGCGAGGTGGATTGTCGATACTCAAGACAGGGCTAAAAGTCAGATCAAAGCGTTTCTGCGGGGCCAGCTCTCGAGACGCAAGCTTCCACAAGCAGTTCTGCAATGTGCACTATTAGTGATGGACGTTTATCCTGCGACAGAATGGCACTTACCTTCTGATGAGGATACAGTCTGCTATGCATACCCTCAGGGGCATCTTCTTCCATGATATCGCGAAGGACCACATGCGTCTTGTCAGATGCTTCAAGCGGCATTGGTTCTGGATCGTCGAGGTCGTTGTAGATATCCGCCAAGGATGGCGGAAACTGCGTGAAGCGTTAAGTCAACGACTGTACAGTTGTAAATGACACATTAATAACCTACAAGATCGTGGGGCAGAACGTAGGCGGCACTGTCAATCCATTCTCCGGTTGTCCATTCGAGCGTGTCATACCGCAAGTGGTGGAATACCCGCTTGAGCGCAGCTTCTGCGGCTCGTTTCTTTGATCCAGATCTTAAGTCTCTCAAGCCATTCAAGTCTAGCCTGCTGTTCAAGCCAGGCGTATCTAGAGGAATAGCGTAAATCCTCAGGAGGATGGTAGACTGCGGCGCAGTCTCTTCCAGGGAGTCCGTTGCAGAGTGAGTAGACAGTATGCGATACTCTACTCTTACGAATGCATTCTGGACGAGGGGGTCGATATCTTTACACGAAGGAAGGGAGATTTGGATTGCCTTGTGTTTGCCTTTCGAGGGTGAAGCAGGGGGACTTGGTGCGCTTGTAGATGGGTCTGTAGCTCCTTGCGATAGGTGAACATGGCTTGGAAGCTCAGAAGAGGTCGCTGACGAGCGCCTCCGCTTATTTCCAACACCTCGTTTGGCGCCTCGCGATTTCGCTACAAAACTGGTTGAATAATCGCGAGTCGGTGCATGCAAATCCACAAAGCAGCCGGGCGTCCAGACGGTCCATATCGACTCGCTCGACTCGGGAGCTTCGACTTGCGCTATCACATTTTCGAGTCGCAAAGTCCCCAGGCTTAGCAGGTCTTTCGTAGATAGCTGGAGCTTGTCGTGCAGCTCTTGATAGCTGCAAACCGCCTTCATGAATCCAGCATGCTCAGCGGTCGGTCTTAGGGGAAAAGTGGTATATGCAGGCGAGTCAGAATATGGGCTTGACGAGTCATTTTCGCTCGCGGAGGGATACTATAAGCCCGTTAAGAGATCAGGAAAACGGTCTGGGAAAGCCTGTAAGAAAGCACAAGCTTCTGAGCTATCTTGTTGGCGTTTCTTTGCCGGAAAGCGAGAAGCTGCCATAGCTTTCATGCAGTACAAGGTGTCACATTGGGATGCTCGCAAGTAGCTATGTATGATGGAATAGCCGTCAAGCTTTCCAACTTCTTACCGATTTGTCGTGACTTCCTGCCCAAACATTCGCATTTTACGCGTCCAAAGCGCTTCTCAGCCTGACTGCTTAACAAGATCCTGAGGATACTGCCATGCCCTGGTCTCTATACGGACGTACCAAACCTCGACCCGTATCAGGCGAAGTTGCAGCGCAAGAAGCCGAGCTGGGCTCCGTACGTCGAGGCCAATCGCTCGACATTTCTCGGACACTAGCATTGGCCAGTCTACATGAGGATGATGCGAGCACTTCTGGAGCATCCAACGATCAGCAGAAGAGGAATAGACGGTCTTCGTTCGCGGCTTGGCGGAGCTCAGGCTCCACTTCTTCTCCGTCATCTAAATCAAACGCTACAGATGGGGAAGTAGAGCTCCAACCGGGGCACGCTACGCCATACACTGCATTTGGAGTGCGAGGAGGGTTCGCAGTCTACTCGAGCCCGTTGTCTAGCCCTGCGAGCGGGTCGAGATATCAGTATGCAGAATCGCAGAGAAGCGAGGAAGACGATTCAAACGAAGGAGCAAGTCTATACACACCTGCGTCAAGTATCACGAGAGTCATTGTCAGCCCGACATTGACGCCCGTCGATTCTGGTTTCGCAGAGTTCGGACCGGATAGCGTGGTCGAAGGGGAAGTGCTGTGCCAATCGCCAGGAAGGACGAAGGGAGAGGCTACCTTGAAAGACAATGCAGCACCAGCCGAGACCTCAGAGCAAGGTATCTTGCCAGGACACAAGAAGACAAGGTCTCGAGGCTGGTTCTCCTTCAGTACCTCAGCAACAGCAGATACACCTATAGCAACTCCACAACAGGGTTCCTCTTCGGAAGCGCTCAGCGAAAGTACGATCACGGTTCGCGAGAGTGCGGCTCATCCCACGACCAGAGCAATACCGCCGGCAAGCAAGGCTATTAAGTCTTTCACTGCTGCTCCAAGTCCAACTCCAACAAATACGACGCCGGCGAAGAGCAGAATGTCTGGCTCGGGCTTCCTGAGTCGCGGGCAAGGCAGGAAGAGGGGCGATTCAGAAGTCTCACTCAAGGATATTAATCAGGGACCGCTGTGATATATGTACGTGAGTCATCTGCGGTATCAGTGGTCCTGATGCTGAGGTCATCGTTATATGTCCAGCCCCTTGGGCCGCCGCTTGGGTTTGAAGAGCTGGACTCGCCGTTGTACGTGGTAGTGCCCGTAAACACAGGAGAATACAGTATGAATTGTAGCTGTAGCGGTTGAGGTGATGAAGATCTTGTATATACACTTTCGGGTTATGATGTAGCTCATTTCTTCAATCAAAGTTTCTTAGCAGCGGTCAGCTCATGCTAAAGCCCTCCAGCAACGCTTAAGACACGCGCTCTAGCGATCATCTTTTCTTAGGAAAAAAAAAGCATAATCAGTCGAAGTGCGGATCTGCAACGCAACTCCAGCCAACATGTTACAACTGCATCAAACAAAACATGCAAGGTGTATGGCAGAATCCTCAATTGCCGACAGCTGATATCTTCAAGAGGAGAATCTTCCGAATCTGCCCTTCTTCACTGTTTTGTTGGCAGCGGCGGCATGCGCACCACTTCGTGCTGATTGACCTGAAAGCTCCACACGCATGGGCTCAGGTGTCGGAGACGTGGATTCAGGTGTTGGCGGCGTCGGCTTGAGAGGTCTGACATGCCTGGGACCGGCTACTTTGATGAGTCTAGCACCTAATAGTGCACCGCGAAGGTTGATTCTGACGTCCCGAAGCTCGAAATTGATCATTCGGCCTTTCGCATCTTTTCCACCAAGCCATTCATCGATCGTAGCTTGATCTCGCCCGTATAGCGTGTCGGGAAAAGCTGTGTCCAGGCCTTCAAGCTGACGCCATTGAAGCTGCCGCCAAGAGAGGTCACCGTGGCCGCCGGCCGGAAGCGATGTGAACTTCAGGCTGTAGGAGTGTCCACCTGTCAGCGCTTCATCCTTCGAGATGATAGTAGGCGGCCCATAGCCGACCCCGTATATCCATTCAGAGTACGTCGCTTTGCAAGTGAGATCGGTAATCTTGGCGCTTTGGATGGAGAAGCTTTCTTCAGCTACCGTGTCGTCAACAAATAATCTCGCAGATGTTGCTGTCCATCGTTGTCCAGAGCCCCCAGGACCAGCAGGAAAGTTCACTGCGTCCAGCTGTAGACCCTCAGGTAGCTTCACGGAAATAGATCGTCTCTCCACTCGACGGAGGGAAGTCTGTAATATGCGAAAGATCGTTCCATCGCCGCGAGCCGTACAGCACGATAGGCGGCCGGAGCATGGAATAAGACCCTTCTGACGAGAAATGTCGAAGTCCAGCATGCATGAGTCTGCAGGTATGTAGAGACGTTCTTCTATGGCCAGATCGCCTTCGACAAAGAAGGTCTGCTTTCCCTTGACCACCCGTGATGCGAACAATGCATCCTCTTCTGGGCTGCTCAAGCGTAATTGTAGATTGAAGAGCCTTTTCGTACCAGACTTGCTTTTGTTGGATATAAAAATGGGGTGATACGCAGCCTTGGTGGATATGTCGCCATATGGGACAGACACAGGCTGCTTTGCGGGTGTAGCAGGATTACTACTGGTACTCGCGCTTTGTGAGGCCGCAGATGAACGTCGCGACATCGAGTACTGCGATATGAAGGATCGCTGGCTTGCGATGCTGGGCGCTCTAGAGGTTGGAGGCGTCACATCGCTTATCCTGCTAGACGCGCTACTAGACGCGCTGCTAAAGGAGCTTGTGGTACTATACTGTCTGACCATCGGCCCCTTCTTGTCTTCATCGGAATACATTCCGAGTGCCTAAGATTTGCTTGCTGGGTGCGTCGCCAAGGTTTGCCAGGTCCGGCTTGTATTGTTGTCGGGAGCGGAGACAAGCTGGCATCGTCCAGCTTGATGCCTCATGAAGCGGATATTGACAAGGGGAATAGAATCAAAGGTTGCCGCACAACGGGAGCCGATGCTGGTGGAAGGAGTAGAAATGGCTTTGCACGCACATAGGAAATGTAAGCGGATGTCCTGCCCAGACACTAAGCAGCGGACACCCTGGGTGCGATGTTAGAGACTTGAGCATATCGAGAGGTGCGACCTGGAAATTGGTTGAAATTGGTTGACAGACGCATAGTCGTTTCATAGGTTCTATGTCGCTTTCCACCTTCGATAAGCTATTCGTGTGATGCTTGGAGGACAGCAGGGGTCATAGAATTGAGAATGGAAGGAAGGAGGAGGGAAGAGTAGTTGGAGGAGCAGCTCAGCGTGAAAAGTGATATGATAAGTCCCGTCCCGTCGTGTTCTGGTGTCGCAACTTCAGCGAGCATAGAATGACAGGCGTATCATTGCGTAGCAGATGTAATGCGCGTGGCATTGACCCAAGAAACTTTCTCACTCTATCTTAGGAGAAGAATCCGAATTTCCCCTTCTTTCCTCGCCTGCTTGAGGCGGCGACCTGTGCGTCTGTGTGCGATTGGCTTGAACGCCGCGCCGGCTGAGATATTGGAGATGTGGATTCAGGTCGTGAAATTGTGGGCTTGGGAGGTTTGATGAACTTGGGTCCAGCTACTTTTACCAGTCTGGCGCTCAAGACTGTACCGTAGAGGTTGCACCGGACGTCGCGAAGCTCGAAGTTCCTATTTCGTCCGCCAGAGCTTTCGCCTAGCCACTGCTTGATTGTCGCATCATCTCGGCTATACAGCCAGTCGGGAAAGGCTGTTTCTAGGCCTTGCAGACGGTGCCATTCAAGGCGCTGCGTCGAGTCTCCGGGTCGGTATGAGGTGGTCATGGGAACGCGCATGTCCAGGCTGAAAGCGTCCCAATCGTTGCTTAAAGCTTTTGCCTTCGAGTCTTTCGCCAGTTCGTCGACAGACTGGGATTTCGCCTTGAGAGTGTCTGAGCGGTAGTGACGAAAGGATATGACAGTAGCGCTATGAATAGCCAGGCTATCTTCTGGAACCGTAGCATCAACAAACAATATAGCGGAAGTTGCGATGCGGTACCGGCCAAACAATCCAGCAGGAAGATCCACCTGATCCAGTTGGAAGCCTTTGGGTAGCTCCACGTAAGCAGCTCCTCTTTCTAGTTCGACTTGAGATGTTCTCAGGATACGAATAACCGTGTTATCGAAACCATATCCTGGGCTGCCATATCCAGGGAATCCACAGCACGAAAGACGAACGGAGCACGGAATGGGACCCTGTCCGCGAGCTATGTCGAAGTCCAGCATGTACGATGCGGCCGGCTCGTATAGCGTCTTCACTTTGGTCAGGTCTCGCTCTTCATAGTACGTTTGCTCTCCTCGAAGCATACGCGCCGCGAACAGCTCGTCCTCCTCGCTCGAGCTGCGTCGCAGCCGGACATTGATGAGCCGCTGCTTCCCGGATGTCGAGCTCTTATTGAGTATAGTTATGGGGCGATACTCGGGCTTGACACAGATATCGCCGTATCGAACTGACTTGCCCTGCCTCGCAGCGGAGGGAGTGGTAGAGGAACCACTACTTGCTGCGGATTGCGAGGCCGAGGATGCACGTCGCGGGATAGAGTACTGTGATATGAAGGATCGCTGGCTTGCGATGCTGGGCGCTCTAGAGGTTGGAGGTGTCACATCGCTTATCCTGCTAGACGCGCTACTAGACGCGCTGCTAAAGGAGCTTGTGATACTGTACTGCCTGACCAAGGGCTGCTTCTTGTCTTCGTCGGAGTACATGCTTGCGGACTTGTGTTCTGCTTGCTAGATGCGATTCTGAGACTTCGCAGATCCGGCTTGCAGTTGTTGTCTTTGGTGTAGAGACAAGCTGGCGTCCTCAAGCGGCTGCCTCATCAAGGCGGATTTCGACAAAGGGATAGACTGAAGGGTTGCTGCACAAGGGAGCCGATACTGATGCAGGGAGTACGAGTGACTTTCGCGCTCGCTATAAACGTGAGCAGATGTCCTGTTCAGACAGTGCCCTCTGGACGCCTTCTGTGCGCTGTCAGAGGCTTGAGTATGTCGAGGGGTGCGGCCTGCAAAATTGAATCGCAGACGCAGAGTCGTGGCCAGATTACCTCTCCATCCTTGTGAACCTATTCATGCGCTGCTGGGAAGAGAGCAAGAGGTACGACAATGGGAAAGGAAGGAAGGAAGGAAGGGGAAGAGTAGTTGGAGCAACCGGGAGCCGAATGGTGCTTCCTAACCTTCATGAATGCACAGAACAGCACAATAACAAGATTAGCTACACCGACACATGGGCTTGATGTTATATCGGAACGCGGGCAATGCTCCCGTTTACTGTGACACCCCGTACTCGTGGAAAGGTGTCGACGATCTTCCATATTTCCAGTGGTATGGATGATGTGCTGAGGGCGTCCTGAACGATTCTATGCAGCCGCCGCTTCTGATTTGCTGAGCTCCTCAAGTAACCTCTCAAGCTCTCCTGAAGACTGGGCCCTCTGCAGATCATCGCATCCTCCTACATGCTTTCCGTTGATGAAGACCTTGTCCAAAAGATGTCAGTAAGTATGCCAAATCTAATGATGATGAAAGCCTGTCATGGCCTCACCTGCGGAACGGTAACTCTTGACTTCCCAAGCTTTGTAGCGAGAGCTTCTTGGATTGCAGTACCATCTTTTTCATGATCTAGCTCTATGACTTGCAATCGTGGTTTGACGCCTTTGTAGCCTGACAAGATACCCTTCGCCCGCGTGCAGTATCTACAGAGTCGGAGTTTCAGCAGATATTGGAGGAAGAATGCAAGAAAGATGTCGTTACGGGCAATAGCTCTTTGAAAACACAGCGATTGTGCCAGCCTTGCTGATGACGCTTTCTATACGAGATGCAGCCATTGCTGCTTGTTCTTGCGAGATGGGCTGAGGAAGGAAGGACTGAAGAAGCTTGCCGAGTGTAGCGAACATATAACACTTGTAATAAGGTTATTGAAGTCAGTTTCAAGGAAAGCCTTACAGAATTCAAGACTTTCTGACGGATTGCCCTTTGCCTCATTCGACGACCTGACAATCTAGAGATCATGGCATTCTCACGGACAGCAGGTGCATAACGAGCATACGACAGACCAGCAAGATATACGCAGAATCTGACGCCGTCGATGTGACCTCTTAGGCTCCCTCGCAGCGCTCTCGCGATCCTCGTCGGTCCTGCCTGCATCTGGCTCTTCAGGGCTACGAGCTTTCTCGTCGTTCGCATCGACGTCGCGTTCTACAAGACATTCCAGCAGTGGTCAGTAGCAGCCTCACGCCGCCTATTCAAGGACCCAGCTGATGGTCGATTCCCGCTTTCTCTCGTTGGCCACAGAAACATCCCTCGTACCCTTCGCTCAGCAGACACGGGCACTAAGCACGACTGGCAAGAGCAGTGCATCAGGATACGGCAACGCAGTCAGCGCCCCATCGAGCGTCGCAAATGCTATTCCTCAGCCGGCAGACGTAGCCCGTTTCGCACAGAAGGGTAGCAACCAGCTTAGTCTGGAAACACCAAGGAATGGAATGGAGTATGTCCTGTGTGCGTATTGCTCCACTCTAGGTCAGCTGCGGGCGGTCACTGAAAGTCTTTGTTGACGGCTCGCAGCTACCGCCGACAAAGTTGTCAACTGGGCAAGACAGGGCTCCATGTGGCCTATGACATTCGGACTAGCATGCTGTGCAGTAGAAATGATGCATATGGCTGCGTCTCGCTATGATCAAGATAGGCTGGGAGTAGTGTTCAGAGCATCCCCTCGTCAAAGTGATATGTGAGTGTGCGCAGCATAAAGGAAGTTAGGAATGTGCTGAAACACTCTGTGACCTCAGTATGATCGTCGCTGGTACATTGACTAACAAGATGGCGCCTGCTCTGCGCAAGGTATACGATCAAGTACGCCTCTCCTGCCTTCCCATCTCTTCTCAAGCTAACCCTAGTATTTAGATGCCCGAACCACGCTGGGTGATCTCGATGGGCTCCTGCGCCAACGGCGGTGGCTACTACTCTTACTCGTACTCAGTCGTCAGAGGCTGCGACAGAATCGTTCCTGTTGATCTGTATGTCCCTGGATGCCCACCTACGGCTGAAGCACTGCTTTACGGAATGCTGCAGCTGCAGAAGAAGATGAGGAGAGGAAGGAAGGGTGTCAGCTGGTATAGAAAGTAAATGAGCGGAGAAGATGACCCGATTACTGGTTATTCTCCTCTGATAGGCACGGAAGCTTCTTTATGGTCTTGTATGTGCTTCGACATGTACAAATGATGTTCTAATTGCATAAACTACCTTCTGGTACGCAAGGTATCTCACCTGCTGGCGAGCGAGACAGCTCTTTTCTCTTTCACTAACCGCCCAGAATGGGCATAGGCTTCCTACACTATCCTTTCCTTCTTCTATCCGCGTCCTAGATTCTGCTCTCCTTTCTCCCGCACCCTTTCCGCCTTCCCTATCTCCCTCGGTCACAGCCTCGCCCGCTCACTAGTTCCTCCCCCAACTCCTGCTTCTGCCAGTCGCTTACGTTGCAGCTTACTGAAGTAGGATACAAGATGGCGCACTGGTTCACTTCCATTGCAGCAGCCGCCACCATCAATCCGATCTATACGACCGCTCAAAGGATCTCGTACCCTCCGGAGGTTATAGGCTGTCAAGCTAGTGCGGGCAATCCGTGAGCGCTACGAAGCATTGTAGTCGACATAGACAGGCTGACTCGAGGTTGCTATCGCAGATGCCTGCACTGCCAGCTTAAGCGAAACAAGGCTGAATCCAACAGACGCCAACTCAGCAGACGGCAGGAGCATCTTCAGCAAGAGCGAGTCGATGCATGGAAAAGGACGAAGCATACCCAGTCGGCGCACAGATCACAGCCAACCAAGCCCGTCAGTAACGAACAGGCAGACAGATCCAGCGATGCTGGTCCAGTAACGAAACGCGTGAGCAGGGAAGGCATCGGCAAATGGACGGACATGAGGATGTCGTCGAGAGTATGAGCCAGACGATCTATGTGTATTGTGTGCTCTTTCAAATCGTATCAAAGCTTGTTCTCTTTCCAACCGAGAGATGGCTCCGCCTAAGATTGCTCCTTCCTCACCGAACAGCGAGTACGAGCACGCACAGAGTATCACAGAGCACAGACAGCTCGAAGCAGAGACAAACAATACCAAAATGCAGGAACAAGAGGATTTCCGGGACAGAGTGAACGCCAATAGCCAGACGGTCGCTCACGACGACGAGGAAGATGAGATTGAACATCAGGACACACAGCCTACTCCTTCTCCTCCAGCTCAGGATCTAGACTCGCCAGAAAAGGCTCGCGTAAACAACGAACAACAACCACTCACAAGCAGCCAGAATTCATTTGACGAGCAGAGTATCCAGAACAACAGTGTACGAAGTGAAGATGCAGAGATGATGCATGAAGAAGACGCGTCTGAACGCTTTCGCACGGCTCCCATGCATCACGAGCCAGAGACCTGTCATAACCCTCCTCCTACTTCTAATAGGGTCTTAAATGACACAAATCGCACTAATACACCGAATGACAAGAACAAGGAGAAGCTTCCTGCTACCCCTCAGACGCCCAAGAAACCCAATCCGGTACACAACAAACAGCCTTCTAGAGATGTAGAGCCAGAGCAGCCGCACGCTTCTTCCGTCTATCGAGCTCTCCTCCCTACGAATATGACATGCATACTCGCTCCGAAACTGGACCAGAAAGGCATCGAAGCCGAAAACATGAAAACATCACAGGAGATCCAGAATCGATTGGCAGGTTAGTATACTTCTTGTGTCTTATAGTATAACTGGTATGAGTGCTAAGTCATGCATATTACCAGAACTGAGAGAAGAGTGGAATGGATTGTCAGAGAAATTCGATGATTGGGCAGACAAAGGCTTTGAAGCTCAAAACAGAAGAATCCGATGCCAGCTACGAGCCAAACTGATGGACTGTGCTGAGAAAGAGCAGGAGACTCGTATGCCGACCTTCTCGTATACCAACTAAGATACAGTTCTGATAATCTTTTTTGAGGTAGATGCCGAGCAGGAAAAGCTGATCCAGTTCAAGTGAGCGGGACTCGATTCTGGAAGAGAAGAACTTCGTGCAGCTGACGAGCGTTTGGGCTCAAGTGACTCGCTTAGACAGGTCTATGCAGCCTATCTCGGTCTTGGCAGAAAACAGATGGCCTGATCCGCTTCTTACACGTTGAATATCAAAATAAAGAAGACATACAACAACAGAACCACGAAAATCAAGCTGCCCATACTACAGTATTCCACCTAGAGATGCTTTTGTAGCCTCTTTCTTTTCCCGTGTAGCCATGTGTAGCCATAGTTTAAACATTCTATTACTTCATCTCAAGTCAATCAAAGCTTCCCATTCTTCTTCTGTTCCTCAAAAAACCTATCCACGTCCTCTTTACTGACCACTTTACCCTCTTTCGCAAACGGTTCCAAAAACATCTTAAGTTTATCGCGCATGCTCGTATATGCCTCTAAACCCTGAACAGCTTGTTCATGAGGTAGCTTCGATAAAGCATCGGTGCCGAGCTCTTCGAGCGATTTTTGAGAGTCCGGATCGACGGGCGGCTCGTATACTGTCTCTTCCCGCAGGAGATAGGGAAGGGTGTCGTAGAGTAGCATGCACTGGGTGGAAACGAGTCAGGTTCGGGTCACTGTCGGAGCGTAGAGGACAGATGTACTTTGACGCAGCGACACCACCGATCCCGCCAGCCTTCTGCGAGATATATATTCTTTTTCGATATACTGTTGTCTTGGAGGGTCATGTTTTCTGGTGGAGGAGCTGTGCATGTCTGTGCATTACCATCATCGGACAATTTTGAACGTTTCGCAGCAGGTTTCCCCTCCTCCTTCACTGCCTCGTCGGGCGAGCGACTCCGCTTGATGTCTCCTTCTGCCCTCTCGTCCACATGTCCGTCATCCTCTTGACCTTTCGAAGCAGATGATGCATCCTCCACCTGAGCCCTTATTATATTCGGATCAGACGGTTTCCGTGTATCGTCATTGACACCCAAGAAGGTCCCATCGTCCTTCATGACCATAAAGCATGGTGTTCCGGCATATCTGCGTATCGTGTCTTTGCCTTTTGCATCGACACAGGCCTCGCAGACGAGATGCTCGAATGAGCTGGGATTTATGGTGTGTCCGGGCGGTGAGAGACATTTCTCGGCGTGATACCAGTCTTCGCACTGTATTGAGTACTCAGTTTAATCGCGCATAGCGGTTTGAGTTAACGTACCATGAGACATTGTACCATCTCATCTTCTCTAAACATGAGCATCAGCTGCAGCTAATTTCATGCCGAAAGTAGCTAAACTCACTCAGTTTCTGGATCATAGCGTATCCCACAACTACAGAACACTCCATCAAAGTTCTTATCGTATCTATTCCCTTCATTTGGCTTTTCATTCTTTCTGAGCGTGAGGTTACATCCTCTCTTGCTTAGTCGTGTACTTCCACAATCGCATACGAAGTCGCGTCTTGTGAATAGTTCTACGAGCTCGCAGTCACTGTGACAAGCGACTGAACAGCCGGCGCAGATACCGGCTCGCGTGTCTACACCACTAGAAGAAGAGGAAGTGGAGGTAGAGGCAGAAGGACGACAGCTCAAACAGCTGTAGATAGGTTGTCTGTCAAACTCTTCGGTGCTGCCCCATGTACAGCTCGAGAAAGTAAAGGGAATAGCTTCGGCTGCTTCTTCGCGTAAACGCTCTTGTTCTTCAATGACTTGGCCCATGCTGACAGGCTCATCGCGCAAGGAAGAAGACGAAGAAGCCATGCTAGATTGCGGTAAAGAGATGAGCAAGTATGCAGAACAATGATATTGGGGACAACAAGAAAGCATTACGACATATTACGGTAAGAGGTAAGTAGTGAGGTAGAATGATGATTATGTGAGATAACACTGCCTGCAGCTATAACCCAGGGAATCTGAGAGTAAATACCATCTACGCGCTTTGCTGCTGCTGGCGCTCGGAAGCGAGTATGCCGGCCCATTTCTCGACGAGCTTGCTGTGCGCCGACATGTTGATGTTACTGTCTTCGTACGCGCGAACCATTCCGTCCTGATCTATGATGAATGTAGCTCGTTCTGCAGGCACGACCATGACAGATTAGCAGGGACCTACGTTTAATTGCAAGGTAACTTACGCGCAGATATCCCGAACAGCGCTGATCCATTCACGTCGTATGCTCTCCTCGCTTCTTGCTGCGTATCCGCTAGCAGCGTATAGCCTAGCGAGTGTTTGTCGCTGAACCGTTTCTGTTTCTCGACTGAATCCGACGATATGCCTATCAGACGCAGGACTTGCGTATTATCTGCATTTGTGAACGCTGGTTTGCTAGCAACGTCGCGCAGACCGCATGCTTCTTTCGTGCATCCTGGATGACGGACATGACCTTCGTCAGATTACAATATCTTGGATATTGTCAAGTGACGGGCGCACCATAGGTCAATGCCGCTGGATAGAAGAATATGCACAGCGCCTGTTTGCCCAGCAAGCTATCGACGTCGAATGACTGCCCATCCTGGTCGAGAAGAGGTCCAAAGCCGCGAGGAGCCTGTTTCCCAACGAGATGCGACATGCCAAGGAGAATGCAAGCGGTGACTTGGCGGACTGTCTTGCCCCCGTGAGACGGTCTGAAGCGAAGCTGGCGACAGCAAGAACGCAGCTACCCTTTTGAGAATTAGACTTGAATGGATCAGCCAGCCCCTGAAGGTCTACCGGAGTACCATGCCCGATGCAACAGTATGTCAAGAGTCTATACTCTAGAATCCAGGTTATCAGCTGGATCTCCTGAAACTGAGCCATGACCAAGTCGACGAAGCTTCGCTGCAATTCAGCGACCAAGCATCATAAAGACCTGAAGTCACCAATTGCCAGATCTGCATTCCCTGCGTGCACTACTAAAGAAAGACGTATCACCGTCTCTGTCTCTGCTCAGGCCGGCCATTCCGTCTGCTATAGTCTGCCTTTCTCGCATACCAAGCTTCCATCACCTTTCCGTATGTCTCATCGAACACCTTCGTACTCTCGTCTAAAAGAGTCTGGAACGGTCGCACCTTGTCACGGCGGTAGGCCTCCCTTCGGCGCCGGCTTGCCCAGAATGGTGTGGCTCTTTTGACAGACTTCAAGTGGGATCTTATATCTTGTCGGACTTCACTGCATCTCACAAGACACTCCGAGAGGCTGTTGAGATCCGAAGCTCCGTCATTCACGTTATCCTGGAGCTTGTGTAGCTTATCCCTAAGATCCGTAAAAGCGCTACCTGGGCTTCCCTGTAAGTTCCTTAGCTCGATTGGCTGGGAGGCAGACATAGCGGGAACAGTGAAAGGTACTGTGCCAGTATCTGCACTCTGAATCAAGCCTTCAATGACTGATCTGGCTTTGTTCGCAATTATGAAGTGTTGAGCAACGCTGTCCAGGCGTGACGTAAGGAGACACAACGAGCAAGCAGCAAGCAAGTGTGAAGTATAACGACTCCTGTGTCCTTATCATGAATTCTACGAAAGGGATCTGAAAGGAATCGACGGGTTCTGTCGAGACTTCCAGCATCGCTGAACGCGCTCTCCCGCTCAAGACGCACAACGCGTCGATATTATGTCATCTGAACACTCTCTCTACTACCAGATCAAACTAGCCGTTGTCCCGATATGCCGTTGCCAACGAGATCCCTCAGTCGATAAGTGACCTGACGACGAGGATTTCCTCTAATATCTCCCACTAGGATTTCTTCTGCTTCTTGCCTTTCTTCTCTTCAGACTTCCCTCCTCGTCGTCTCACCTCATCCTAGCTGGTCTAGGAACCCATCACTCTACTAAATCACCAAAAGTTAGCTGGTCTAACACAACTGCATCTTCCCACTCTCTGTCCAGTCTAACTCTACTATAACACAAGATGCATCTGTAAGTCTCAAAGTCCTTCATCTCGCTTGTCGACCGCTGAACGACCACCTTCCCTCGCCAGCTCTCTGTCTGTTCTTTCTCTCGCGCTGGCCGCTTCTTCCTCTGTAGCTCTATCCTTCGACAATGCCCCTCATCCCGCTCTCGACAAGGTATGTTCCTCTTTCCGCCCATCTCCTCCCCTCCTCGCCCTGGCCTGACTCTCACTCCCTCTCTTTCTCTTTCTCTCTCGCTCTTCCCTTCCTCCTCCTTCTTCTGCGTTCCTAGCCATCCAATGCCATGAAACCCCGTCAGATCGGTCGTGACAGTCGAGATCGAGCTGGTCCTGCAAGATTAGACAATGGTCGTATGGATCACAGCGGCAACCTCGCAGCTGGAGACCAACTTCGACAACTCCTCGAGAGTCTCGGCAACAATGGTCGACTCGCCATCAACGATAACGGTAATGGAAATGGAAATGGAAGAAATGGTGCGATGGACCATGATGGAACTGCTCGAGTCATCATCATCGCGCAGGGAAATGAAGAGCATGATCAGCAGAGAGGGGATGGAAGAGGCAGAGGCGGACTGCGCGGCAACAACGACGATGGCAGAGACAGAGGCAGAGGAAGAGGTGGGAGAGAAGATGGCCCTGGAAGAAACAGAGGTGGAAACGGCAGAGATCGAAACAAGGGCAAAGATAACCTAGGCGCAGGCGCAGGAGGTGACGCTTCTGCCATTGCTCCTCCTTCTCCTCCTCCTCCTGCACTCGGAACAGACGCTTCTGCAATCATCGATGCATCCGCCATTGTCGATGCGTCCGCTGTTGATCCCCCTGCTCGACCTACTGCAGTTCCTTTCCGACCGACAGGTGCTCCCGCTCCTCCTGCTGCTATCAACGGCACAGACGCTTCTGCCATCATCGACGCTTCTGCTACCGCTATCGATCCAGCAGCAGCAGCTGGCAAACCCGCCCCGCCTACTGCACTTCCTGGCGCTGCCGCTGTTGCTGGAGAAAAGAAGGGTAAAGTGCAGGCTAAGGTCAGACATGGAGTAGAGAGCAGACGAAGAGGAAAAAGAAACACCCCTCCTCATGCCTAAGTTAGCTTCATCAGACAAGAGAGTTCTCAGGTTGTGACGTAGTTCAGCTAGTCAGCTGCGAAATACATCTTTCACCTTCGTTTACTAAGCTACATCTGTCTTGTTTGAGTGTATTGCGTTCATCTTGCTCCCTTAAGTCTGCTGATGCGGATTACCTACTGATCCAGCATTGACTTGTTCTTGTCTCCCTCGACCTTCCCTGCATCCGATTTGTTTCGCTCTGCATGTTCAGTATCTGTAGTATCATCATCATAATCATAATCAATCAACACTGTCTCCCTTGTTTAGACGAAAGGATCGAGCCAGCTTACCCTCCTCCTTGACTGCTCCACCCGCATCTCTGGCTTTTCTATTCACTGTATCTCCCGATACGCCAGGACCAGGCTCTTTCCCTTCATCTTTTGCGTCCGTCTTGCGCCCTTCGTGCAGCTTGTCAGGCGAGTTTGTGTCGCCGTCAATCCCTCGGTAGATCGAGGTGCTGCTCAAGCCGGCTCGTCGAGTGAAGTTGGAGCGAATGGCGTATCCGCCTGAGCGCGTGATGGTTGCACGTAGAGATATCATGATGGATGTATAGCTGGGAATTGCGTAATGTCGATGTGGGAGAAAGCAAGATGTCGATAGAGCCAAGGTCAGGTCGAAGCTCTTCGTCAGAGATTCAAGAGATCATTCAGTACGGCTAAGTATATAGCTGTCAATACATACGGACATACTCAGTACACAGCTTGTACATCTAGACTTTGGCTACAATCTTGTTGGATTGCTCTTTCTCTTCTTCACTTGACCATCTCAAGATGACTTCTATCGCCAGCACTTCCCGCTTACCCTTGACACGCACAATACAACGACGAGCCGTCACCGCAGCACTATCATCTTCCCAACAATGTCGCTATGCAAGCAGCTCCTCGAATGCAACCCCGTCCACGCTGGAATCGCTCGCGAAATCCCAAATGACAGCAGCGAGCCGGAAAGACGAACTCAGCAAACAGCTAGATGCATTGAAGAGAATGCAGAATATGAAGACGCCCGCGCCCATACAAGTGGGCTTTCCCGTGAATATGGAGAATTTGAGATAGTATACTGACATCGATGCTGCGCGATAGACCGACACAAGCATACCATTTGGTTCGCATGACTCCACTTGAGCTATGGAAGACACAGCTGATGTAGTTTCATAGCCGTCTATACCAGACCGAGGAAGCACGGCTTTCGACTCTTTAGCGAGCAATGGCTGATCTACCAAGGCGGGCGAGCTCTAAACTGGTATAAAGGTCTACAAGAGTGAGCTCATGTCCTTGCCCACGATCTTTCTTGCACAAATAGCTGATTGTAGACAATTCGGCGCAGCTCACAGAAGGAATTCGGACTGTGGGCAGCTCTGAAGCCGATATCTATGAAGGGGCCGTGGAAGGATGTAGTGCATAAAGACCTGGTGCCGCTCTATCAACAGATATGTGAAGCGTATTCGATGTAGGCCTTTGTCACACCCTGCTTTCCATCACGCACAGCAAGTCGACTGACATATAATGTATGGTACAGTAACGACATCCCCTCATCTCTACATAACAGAATAAGCCGGACGCTAAGCGACAAGCTCGCTGAATCCGCAAATACTCGAGATCTGAAAGGCCTCAAGTACTCGTGGCAGTGGCATGGCTTGAAGAATGTGAATGTCGAGTGTATACGCCTGATGGAGAGCGAGCCCGGCGTACCGCAGATGCAGATGACTTTACGTATAGAGAGTCTTCAGGTGCGCTCGCTTCGCTCCCAGTTTCCACGCTACCTCCGTCTCTGATTTCCCTCTGCTCTTTGTCATTTATACAGAGCCTCGAAACGCTCGATGCGCGCACGGATCGTCTCCTCTCAGGCTCCCATGCTTCCCCTGAAACAGTCATTGAAAACATGGTTTTCCAGCGCAGGACCTCCTCTGCGGACCAGCCTTGGATAGCCATCAACACTATTCCCACATTGACGCCTCTACAGAGTATAGGGAGGATGGACAGGGATCTACTGCAGATCGTGGAGAGGAAGAAGAGGACGCGCTTAACTGTTGTTGCATAGGCGTTCTCTTATGTATTTAGAGATTGATGGATGTGTCTCTGAGGGGAGTTCATAGCTTGCCGAAAATCGCATCGATGTCGTCTTTTGGACCTGCTGCCTTCTTGCGCTTCTTCACTTTGGCTCGCTTAAGAGGCGGCTCTTCGGCCACATCCGTTTCGCGCTTAGCAGCCTTCGGTATTGCCTCCTCCTTCGTGTTCGCATGGACAGTTGGAGTCGCCCTTTTGGGCACTTCAATTGGATTCGCAGGCTGGGGTGTTGTGTCTTTTGGCGATTCGATATGCGGTATTGGGGATGGCATGCGCGATGATATTGCTGATGGAGCTTGAGAGGGCGTTTCTGAGGTTTGCACCTTGTTCGAGGCTTCCTGGGCAGTCCAGTACTTCTGAAGCTCCTGCGGGAGCCTCATGACCATTGCGTCTAGCTGGGCTCGCAAGTCTGGCTGTGTCAGGGATATTGAAAATGAGTGGCCATTGGAATGACACAGAGATCAGACACTTACCAGGTTCTTGCTAGTCTCAGCGAGTACGGAAAGGTAGATCTCGAGTTCCGCTTGGAATAGGTTGTAGAGCGTCTCGAGTCGCGCGACGATGGCTTTGCATGTCAGAGTGAGAGGCATGAAGAGAGCTGCTCGCAGTTGCTGTTCGAGGGCGCTGGTATAACTTGTCAGCTGAGAACGGATGGTGGATGAAGCTGGTCTCACGCTAATGCTTTCACATTGAAGGAATGGGACTTACAGATGTGATGTTAGCTGACGCAAGGGATTATAAAGAAGATTGCATACATGGTCTTTCAGCAACAACAACCGCAAACAGCTTTCCAGCTGTCTTTCCAGAGTTGCGCGCCGGGTTGTTGGTCTCGCATCTCCTCTGGCAGCCCCGTTATTAGCTGACATCTACAATGGTTTTATAATCGACGAACTTGGTCTCCTCAAAGTGCAACAGCAGATTCGTCCTGAACTCTTCACTGAACCGAACGGCAACTCTTTGTGCTCCAGTCAAGTGCCTCCACCATGTTGCAGATCGATGTTGGTTCTTCTGTTTGTATCGAATCTTCTTCAAAAGTTCCAGCTCGGTATCGAATAGATTGTCCAGTCGCCGGAGTTGTTTCAGGCAGTTTGCAGCTTTTATGGGAGGCAGTGAAGGGATGTAGTCTACTGATTCAAGGACTTCAATAGGAAGGGAAGGGAGGGACCTTTGAATCATCAGTAATATTAGATGTTAGTCTGCACGAGACCTAACAATTGTTGACCCTGGCCTGCTTTAGGCGGACTTAGACTGCCAAAGGAAATGCAGCTTGAACGAAGGCGTCAAGATGAGATATACAGCAATCATGATACGAGAACAGCAACGACGACGAGCAGTCATACTCTAGGACCAGCGCCCCTGCCGCCTGATTTGAGCGATTTCCAGATCCAGCAGCAAACGCAACTTCGAGAGCAAGCTACCAATGGTCATGTACAAGAGAGCAGTAGTAGTAGTCTATCTGCGGCTCAACTGGCTGCCAGCCAAGTCAGTCTGCGCGAGAATGCATGTTCTCATTGTTGGACTGAAATCGCGTTCGCATCCGTTCGCAGGACTTACTGGCGTCCCTCTCTGTTGCGCAAGATACTTTCGTCAATGTCCTGCATCAGCTCATTCGGTCCAAACTGCCCGGGACAAGCACAGCGACGGCTTCTGGCTCTATCTCCGGACTCGACACATCAAAAGGACATACATCTTCAAATGGTGCGGAAGGCTTAGCATCCCGTCCTCAGCAAGATGAGAAACTCGTATCGCTTCTACACGACTTGCGGCAGGCTTCCGAATTGCTTCATGATCCCTTCTCACGTGGTGAAATGCAGCAGGTCTCGCAGGCAGTTACAGGAGACAGCGGTACTATCATACATGAGGTCAAGCAGTCGCTCGACAAGCTAGTCTCGCAATTCTCCGATACGAAACCTGAAGCTAGACAGACGGCACGAGCACTGGCCTCGTTACTTGGCTGTCTAGATCGTCTGAAGACTTTATACGAAGCTTCACCAAGCCTGGCATCAAGTGTAGAGACGGACGGCGAGCAGGAGTCATCGGTAGCTGCATCTGCGCCGGCGAAGCTACAGGATATCGGCAGCGAGACAGCCGTATACGAAAGCTTGCAGCGAGAGGCGAAGAGCAGGCAGTATTCCTCAGCTAGGATGGCGCGCAACGATTCGCACGACTCTGCGAACGCTGTACGGGCTGTAGAAGAGGCTGAAGCGGAGCTGTTATGGGGTCGGGTGGACGATCTGCTCGAGCTTCTATCGGACCTTAGGACATCTTCTGCTGCGCCTCAGACAGTCAAAAACGGTACAAGGGAGCATAGGAAAGGCGCAGACTATGCTCTCGTAGGACCTACGCCAGCCATGGCGAATGATGAACCAACCTTTACCGCGCAAAACATGTTACCAGAATACAGCTCTCTGGACCCTCCTGAATATGCTGCAGAGGGAGATCTGGAATACCCGACAGACGGCAAAGACAGCTTAGAAGATGGAGCGACGCCTCGACGATTGCAAAGAGTGACTACACGGCAGCGCTATCCTACGGACGAGAAGATGCAGATGGATTTGGATCGCATGACATCCGCTATCGAGCGCTTATATACCGCTTCTCCACAATTGGCGAATCAGCGAGTCGATACTGTCCGTCCTCTAGCACTCGACAGGGCAGCGCTGAGAGAAGCGCAACTGGCGCGCCTAGGGAGTGCGATAGAACGCCTGAACAAAGGCAGGCTGGAAGATCAACGAGCTACACTCTCACCCAATCAGACTGTAAATGGGAAGGAATCGTCGGGTATCTTTGGCTTCCTGTCAGCTAGCGGAACGGTCACGTCGAATGGGAAGGGCAAAGCGGCGGAAAGCAAGCAGCAAAGCTTGGACAAGCTGCTTAGCGATATAGATAAAGCCGCTAGCAGGACGATGAACGATCAGCGAGTCAGCATAAGGTCAGTCTGCATAGTCGTATCGCCATTCAAGCTTACTGAATTATACTCGACAGTGCACGGCAAAGAGACGCGATTTCATCCGCTCGACAGACTGCCCAAGCTGCAGCACAAGACTTGCGTTCCTTAGATCGCGAAGAGCTGGCTTTCCGCGAGCATCTACTAGACAGCGTCAGTAAAGGACGTTTGACAGGTCAAGATGCGGTCTTCACCTTATCATCAAGCAGCAATGCCCAAGCAAGATCTTCAGCACCTCCCAATGTCTCTTCTTTCGATTCTCGACTCGTCACGCAAAGACGCTCAGTTGCACATCCTCTCGACTACCACCTCTACTCTGAATCAAATAGCAGCAGCAATGCTCGTGCGAGGGCAAGCTCAGTGGGAGGTATCCCGCCCGTCCCGCCAATGCCGGTTGAATATTCGTCCTCAAAATCGGGAAAGGAGAAGGAGCCTACTGTAAAGAAACGCTTCTCGGTATCAAGACTCTTGTCCGCTAAAGATGGCAACAGCTTACAAACATCTCGCAATAAGTCTGGGTCAAGGCCAACTTCCATGCATGCCAGCGGTACGTGACCCACTGAGAAGACAGCCCAAAATCTTTGCTGAATTTTGATCCCCAGATATGTTTGTCATGCACTACGTAGTTGAGGAGATGCGCAATCTCGGTTCCTTGATTGTTAGGGTGTGGGACGATCGCTTTGACCGGAATGACGGTACCTCCGACTCTTCACTGGCCCAAGAGGCCTGGTCTGCAAAGTGTCTAGACTCCACGACACTCCAACTTGCCACGAATCATGAATCCGCTACCATACGTCTAGCTTCTCCTACCTCACAAGATACCCTCTCCACCAAGTCGCTCGACTTTGTCTTCAAGTCTGATCATTTCGAGCTTCGACTGCCTACTGCAGACTCCACTCACTCCACGCGTTCGCGAGAAGACCTAGAGATCGCCACACCGTACCGAGCTAGCGTCTTCAAGAGATACCACCCTGCATCTCTCGTCTGTTCGACATGCGGAGAACAGATCGCCGATCTTTCATCAATCACGAGGTACAATGACCTTCCTTCAGAGCATTGGGCGGAGTTGCTAGATGCATGGATGTGTCACCATGATCAGACACTTTCAGAAGAACTAGTTGCAAAGGGCAACAATATCTGGCCGAAAGCTCATCAGGCACTTCTGAGCTCCGGAGCCATCGTCCTCGCAGCAGAGAACGTGCGGTCATGGCAAGTAGCCGATGACATCGAGGTGAGTAGCGTCCTCGCCTGCTACAACATTCCGCATATCCTGCTCGTATCATGCAAAATCAAAGAAGGGCTCTTAAGAAGGCCAGCTTCTGCAGGTCATTGCATTCGCCAACAAGGACCTCCTAGCAAGGACCTCAAAGGCTTCTGCAGACCGACAATACACAGAAGCTGTGTCGATACCAGAGCAAATCACCCTAGATTAGCAAATCTTGCACCTTCCATCTATACAAACAGACCTTCCGTCATCACACGCTCTCAATGCTCAGAAGGCTAAATAGATGGATAAATATTGACACATTGGTTTCATGTCTGCTTTATAGGCGACTTTGGGAGCAGATGGGCATTGGAAGTCCGTTCGCTGTCAAGCCTGTCGGTCACTTATCGGCAAAAGCTCTAGCGGTCCTAGACAAGATCCTAGCGCGACACCAGCATACGTCAGACTGTTCAAATATGCAATTCAGCCAGCTTCGTAGGTCACCAGAGCCAGTGTGCTAGGTCATGAAGCTGAAGCGTACACAACAGACGATCGCGTATGCCGGTTCAACCACTTTCAGCCCATGTAACGTCTGCAATCCTCGAAACTTCGCTAGCAATGGCTATACACCGCTTTGTGATCGAAGATGCCGAGCAGAGTGTCGTCCGACTCGTCGTAGGTCTTCCTGCCCCGTTCTACAATCAGAGGCTGATTGTCGCTCTGCCTATCCAGCTCTGGCTCTTCAACCCTTCCATCCGGATCTCTTCCAGCAATACTTCGCTTTCGAACGCTCCAACCATCAACGCCGTCAAGATTTTGTATCGAGTCGGAAATGACCTAGACCAGTACGTATCCTTGACTGACTTGAGCGGCACGAGGTCCTGACTCTAGCGTTCATAGGGCTGGCATTGCTGAGCTTATGGGCAATACCGAATATGAGACTCTATCTTACCCTTCGCGCATCTGTTCGCAAATATCAGATCTTCTGGAGCTCAGCACTCACGTTTATCCGAAGAGTCAGCAGAAACTGGGAGAATGGAATGTCGGCTGGCTCGAGCGTTCAACAGACTTTGAATGATATATAGATTCTCGCATCTGTATCAGTTACTAGTAGTCCGCAAATCTCGCTCAGTCTATAGAGAGTTTTCAGTCGTAGGGCAGGCGTTCAGTGTTCGGCTCGAAGTGCTAGTATGCAGTACTGCAGGTGTAAAACTTGCTGTTAGGCGTGCTATAGAAGAAGTATCACATTGCATGTAAACACGAATACTATTACTATCAATGCTAAAAACGAACATGCTCGGATCTTGCTATATCGCTCTGCGTTCATACTCGAGACAGCCTACTACGCCCAAGAAGCTATGCGCGTTATGCAGAGATACTCTGCCCTGATCTCTACTATCTCTCTTCAGGACGGCGCCCGAACGGAACTCGAATCGATGTGTCATTCCCTTGAGGGTGCTCCTGTCCTGTGCCAAGGAAACGATCCGAGCGAATTGCGTGTTGTTGAGAGGAGATGCGAAGACGGGTGGGTGTGGCTGACCCGGATTGAAGGAACTTGCTAAAGATGGGTTGGGAGGCAGAGGGACAGGTTCTAATGCTGAGAAGCATCGTAGGATATGTAGGATAAGCTCCGGTGGTAGCTTCAATATGGGCGAGCTACTCCTTGAGTCTGACCGATCATGCGTAACCTTGTATGAATAGTCCACGTTTGGTCGAGCCCCTTGTGATTGCATACTAGCCATAGCTTGGGATCCTTCGTCGCCTGACTTGACTTGCTCCCTTATCTCCTGTGCCGATATACTAGGTCTCTTCGCATGCAACAAGATCCTCGCTGCATTGAGAAGCGACAGAGCCGCATATCGAGTCGCGAGCTGAAGAACTTGATTACGGGCTAGAGCGTCTGACAAAAGTGGCTTCATTTGCGGGAAAGGCAGATCATCTCCTTGTAACACGTCGTCCTGTGCAACTTCTCTGCCATTCGGACTCTGCCGCCGTTCAGATCCAGGTGTGTTTATAGAGAGTTGAGCTATCTGAGGTGTCTCATCGGCATCGTCATTAAGGTTAGCGACTTGTATGTCGTTCACCGCTAGTTCGAGTCTCTGTAAAGAGACGTTCAGGCCGGAGTATACGATCTTCGCAAGCCTGTTGGTCCCGAAGCTACCGACGCCCAGACTGTTTGCATTCAGCTTGTAGACAAAGTAATACCAGTCAGAGCCAAGTTCAAGCTGTGTTATCAAAGTGTCCTACTTCGAGATGCCCTAATCTGCCGCCTTTCGTAGGGTTAGCAAGCCAGCGGGCGAATGTTTTCGCATCTTCAGGTTGTAGCCCGCAAGCATTCAGCTGCAGCTGTATCAGGCTGGTAGGCTCCAGGTGTTGTAGAAATGCCCTCATACTTGCTGGATCGGCTGCTATTCTCGCATTGGTAGACAGGGTAAGCGACTTGAGGCTGGAAGCAGGATGAGATAGAGCGGTTGAGAGGAGGTGGGGAGTGGCTCCGGAGAGCGATATATTGTTGTTCGAGAGAATGAGTTCGTGTAATGTCGGTGGTTGCGATTGTGGAGGTGGTGAGGGTAGCAGAAGATACTTGATTATGGCATCGAGCCCTTTGTCGGTGATACCGTTCGAAGCTGAGTCGCAATTCAGCTACATCGGAACGTATAGAGAACTATACGTACTGAGATTGAGCTCCAGTAATGGCATCACCAGGCGTCCGGTCTTCCTGAGCTCGAGAATGCCGGAAGCTAGAGTAACGACACCTGAATCTCCTAGAGCGTTATGGGAGAGAGTGATACGCGAGGCGTATGGGTTATGCGACAAAGCGCGAAGGACCTTGGTGACGGGAAACAACACTTGTCAGGGATACGATATCCGGCTATCTTCTGAAGCTTAGGAGTGGGGAGTTACAGTCATGGCACCAGATAGGCCTTGCAAGCCAGAGTCATGGTAGGAGACATGGTTTAGGCTGCGATTCAGCGCCATGGTGGTCTTGCTAGGTTCCTCCTGGGCGTCACTGTTCCGGCAAAGCAATCATGGAATCTTGGGCCAGACAATGATAGCAGAAGTCGCGTTGGACAGCAGGTAGTTCTGTAAGGTCAGATCCAGATAGGCCAAATCACGAAGTCTTGTATCGAGTCGGCGTAAACGAGCTCAGACAGCTTGAGGGGTCACCGATACCTGACTTTTACCGCAAACATGACCACTACTAGTCACACAGAAGCAGCTATTGCATACAAAGATAGCCCATTCATCGTGTTTTCCGATTTCGACGGTGTGTTTTCCACCTCTTTGGCGCAATTGATGCTGTCGAAGCAAGATTTCGGATCACTGGCAAGACGAGCTGACCTTACTCCGTGTTACAGGGACTATTACTACGGAGGTTCGCGCGCCTGGCTTGAATGCGAAAGCCTGAGCTGATACTGACGTTTGATCCGATGTCACTCAGGACAGCAATGACCAGTAATCAAAGATGCTCGCTAACGTGCCCCGACTACCACATCTGATGCGTGAATCTGTGCAGCATGACGGACAACCTTGGCTTTGGTCGCGAGAAGCGCAGAGGTTTGAACGAGGATATCCTTCACGAAAGGACTACCTTCAGAGATGCATTCCGAGATATGCTAAACAGCGTCTCTGAACGTCATACTTTCCAAGAATGTCAAGAGATTCTGAAGAAGAGTAAGTTCATACAAAGCCGCTGAAGCGTGTCCAAGCTGAAGTGAGCATTCCTTCTACAGACATCAGACTAGACCCTGGCTTCAAGGACTTTTTTGACTGGTCGAAGCAGGCGAATGTGCCGGTCGTCATTGTATCATCGTGAGTTGATATCCACTCGGCTTTTAACAATTCTGAAGTCCTGTACTTCTATTGAAGTGGTATGATTCCCATCATTCGGTCAATTCTAGAGAATCTCCTTGGACCTGAAGATGCCTCTCGCATGGAGATCATCGCAAACGGCGTGGACGTCAAGCCAGACGGCAAATTCGAAATTGTTTTCCGACATCCTGAATCCGGATTCGGGCACGACAAGAGCAAGGCATTGAGGATATACAGGGAGCTGCAACCAAGGCCGACCATCTTCTTCTGCGGTGACGGCGTCTCAGACATGTCAGCTGCTGGAGAGAGCGATATCTTGTTTGTCAAGACTCTGCCTGGCGCAGCGAGCGATCTGGCAAAGCATTGTGATAAGACCGGCGTAGATTATATGCCATTCACTTCGTTTACTGAGGTGAGCTTTCGGTTTCTCTTGAAGATCGCTAGTTTACCTTCCCCACAGGTCCGAGACCATGTCAAGGGAATAGTGGAAGGCTCATCAACAGTACAACAACTCGTTGAAGCAGGCAGGAAGGCTGCGACAAAGTAGACGTCAAATCCCCAGGAATATAGACGATAGATGCGAAAATCATAGAAGACTGTCACGCAGCACCATAGATCTCTGACGCAACAGCACTGCAATTAGATGTCTCGAGCTATGCACCAACTTACATCAAGCTAGTACGTAGGGGTTGGCATACTGGTTTCTGAAAGCTTCGCTTTGGCGGACGACATAAAACCCAAAAACCAACATTCTGCGCACCTTGGAGACACGTACACATTGGACCTCGTCCTACAACATCCCAGCGCGCTGCAACTCTCTTATAGCAAGTTCCATGGCTGAAGTAATCCGTCCGACACTGAGGTCGCTGAGCTTTTTGTGCCGTCGGTGTGCACCGAAGCTGATCTGGCTGCGAAACACCACTCCTTCTTGCGAGTTTCCGGAAGTCGAGTTCCTATCCAGCATGCGGCGAACAAAGCGGGACACGTCGTACAGAAGAGTTCTGTTGGCATCTCTGGGACTTGCTTGGCTCTGCCATCTGGCCCAGGCGTAACGCGCGTTGAGATGTAATGCGTCAAAACCGTGGGCGACTTCTTCGACTGGCTTCTGGAAGTCTGTGGATATGGCTTGCACGATATCGTTTCGATAGTAGCTGATGAAGTCTCTGATTTGTCTCTGTCGTTCAGCTTCCCGCTCTGCTCGCTCCCTTCGTCGTTCTTGCAGGTCGAAACCTCGTACGTAACGGACGAAAGTAGTGCCTCCGTCGGAATACTCGCTTTCTTCGCTGCCCATCTCGGACGAAGGCAGACCGCCACTTGTCGCAGTCGAGTATCGATTGTTCGATGCGTGACTAGAGCGTCGCATGGCTGTAGACTGTCTTGTGCTGATACCTGTCGGGCGAAGTGGAGCTAATCTTCAAACCGCTGGCTGTCTGCGAGAGTGATGGCAAAACAAGGAGGCTCCCAAGCCATGGCTCTTAAAACCTCGAAAAGGTCGCCCGGATCAGCATATCCGTAGAGCAAAGGGACAGTCAGCTCCCTACACAAAGCGGACCGTGTGGCACGGGCCTTGCCTTTGTGCGTGCCGACCTTTTCATGCATACCATGCGGCTTTCGACCGGGAGCGGCATAAGCTACTAGCAGGGAACCTCTCACATGCATACTTTGTGCGCTCATCGATACAACAGGGGAGACGTATTCCACGAATGAAGACCGACAATTGAAGCGGCCCTATGATAACTATACTCGACAAGAAACTCCACTCAAAGTGCCCTAATGAAGGTAATCTTTCTGTCACCCCGCCTAGCTGGGTTGACCTTCTCCGCCTCAATCTCCTCTGCTGTCATCTGCGCAATCAGCTTTCTCCTTTTGGCGTTCTCGAGCATGTACAGCACTCTGACCCCTGCAAAGATGACGATGGCACAGATCGAGATGCCCATGGAGATGACTAGAGGAGTCTTGAAGGTAGGAGCGTACTTGAACTTGTAGACCTGACCGGCAATGACTGATGAGACGGGCGTCAAACCCAGAAGGCCGAAAACAACGGCTCGAATGGAACCATCTGGAGTGTTGTCTGCCAGCCATGCAGCGACGGTCGTCCCCGGAGCAAATGCACCTCCGATACAGACGTGCAGGAAGACATAGCGAAGGACATTGTTCTTGCTGCCAACCATGACTGATAGTCCGATGACACTGGTAGAAGACAGCAGTTAGCTATGTCTGCCTTGACAAAGCAGAACCATCGAATGCGACAACTTACGAAATGACGAGAGATGCGATAGTATGAAGGGAGCGCTCCTTGAAGTGATCCGAACTTTTCTGAATACCAACGAGGCCAACGTACGCAGCTACGAATGGAGTGACTGACATCTGTGCGATTTGAAACAGCCATCGATCAGCGGTGTAACTCGATTCCATCGGGATGAAACGTACCAGGTTGGCTTGTACGCCTGCATATCCCATGCTACCAACCAAAAGAGGAGTGAATACCAAGAACCCGACAACGGGCATGACGATGCAAATTTGTCCCAGCAAGAGGAGAATCTTCTGCCAATCTTTGAGAGCAAACTTGATATCCGCCCACCCGATATTCCGGCCATCGACTGCGTCGGTAGAATAGCAGGCAGTGTCACGCTCCATGCGAGAGACAGCGTGCATACGCTCTTCTGGCGTGAAGACTGCTTGGGTGTCAGTACAAGAAGCGAATCCATGCACGCTATTGTGAACTCACTCCAGGCTGTTTCTAGCTTCTGTGGCACAACGCCAGCAACCAATACAGCGAACAAACAGGAGATGGACCCGTATAGCACGAAGAGCAGCTGCCAATTTTTGATTTCCAGATGAGTAACCTGGAAGACTCCGTAGGCAATAAGGTCTGATGATGCAGTCAGTGATGCGATGTTGCTCGAAAGTAGCACACACGTACTGCCGAAACCTCCGCCGAATACGGAGAAACCAGTATAGATCGCCAGACGAACGCCGTAGTTTGCACGAGGGTAGATAGTGGAGATGTAGTACAGGGATAGTTGTGTGACAGGGCTGTAACAGGTTTGTTATGCTCAGGTAAGCCTGGACATTGTGGGAGAATAGTTACCATACCTCTCAAAGAATGCTTGCAGGATACGAACGAAGTAGAAAGCCGACTGATTCTTGCAGTAAGCAGACGCAATCGTACACAGACCCCAACCTGCATAAATGGTAAGCCTTTGGCGATGATCCGCCGAGACAGATAGATCTTTTGATCTTACCCAAAGTCATGAAACCAAGATAATACTGGAGTGGAAGGTGATAAGGTATCAGACCAGTCTCCGAAGAACTACAAGGAAATTACGCACAGCAATACCGACTTTGCGACCAAAGGCTATAGTTAGAGGAGTGACCACCACTGATGATCATGTTTCAGTGGATGAACATCGCGCGGTGACAACGTAGAGCAAGCGCGACTCACGGACTACAGCTGTCATAGACACAGCGTTTGCGACCTAACAATTTGACCAGTCTTCAGCGTGGAACGATTGCGGGTAAGTCCCTCATGTCCGACTCACAACATCGGGATTGAAGCCAGTATCCTTGATGAAGTCGACCGTCAAAGCATTGCCTATTTGTCATGCAGCATTAGCAGGCTCAAGAAAGCATGGCTAATGCCCGGCGCCTTACCCAAACTGTTCTTGTCGAGACCGGCAAGGGTATAATTAACAGCCAAGATAGGAAGTACAATGAAGTCCAGCTTTCGATTGACCCGCTTGTCCAGTGCGCGCTCATCTGCATTTGCGGGTTCGTAGCCAGTCGGACCTTTCTCGACAATGACCGCCTGGCCATCGATTGGCGCTACGGTACCTGTATGCGTCTCAACATGTCCCTCCAAGGGACCTTTGACTTCTTCGAACTCGTCCAAGGGGGATGAGGACTTAATGGATGCGTTAGCGTTCATGGCTGGGACTAGGGTGAACGTGGAGCGAGAGGGAGAAGGCGACACCGCAGAGGAGAAGACAAGCCGGAGAGGAACAGGACCTCCGTCTCATCTGGGTCCAATCATCGTGAATCTATGGGGGAGAATAAGTTAAGGCGATTAATCGGGCCTTTTTCTTGCTCTCTTCTCTTGCAACTGAGGCCGTTTTCGGTATTCGATATATTTATGTAAGGAACTGAAAGCGTGCAAAGATCGGAGTATGTGTTCTTCCAAGTGTTTGGCCTCGAACAACTCCGAGCCATCAGTGCACGTCAAAAGAACCCGGAAGCCTGCCGGTACAGCTAGACAGCGCGCCTACCTTACAGAATTGATATACAGCAAGCCTATATAGCACTACAGGACTACATACAGACAAATCATGCCACGCCTTACTGTCGATCAGGCGGCTTTGGACGAGATCATGCAAGATGCTCTGACTACTGCGCCGCTGCCACTTCCACGTATATCAGCTGTAGTCGCGTCTAGCGATGAGATACTATGGTCTGGAGCTGGAGGTTCGAGGCTCTACTCTGCAGACGGAAAGCAGCCCGAAGGCACCGTGACGTTTCAGACTCCATTCGCGATGTTCAGCAGTACGAAGTTTGTGACCTGCTTGTAGGCACTCTTCCAGTTTCCCTTCACGCTCACGTTTCTCTAATCTTGAATCGATTCGTGTGCCAGATGTGCCTTGCAAATACTCGAACGCGGTCAGATAGCTCTGGACAACTGCGCCGAGAGATGGGTGCCAGAACTGCGAGGAAAGCGCATCCTGACCGGATACTCTGAAGATGGGGAAGAAGTCTACGAAGAGCCTACTTCGAAAGTTACCGTCCGAGATCTTTTCTGTCATACCGGCGGGTAGGCGCATAGAATCTGGTTTTTCCAGCTAATAAAACATCGACCTGATGCATGCTTTGCTGCTAACCAGTCTACCTTACACTCCGGGAAAAGAGCTTTTCGAGCGATATCGACAGGAGCATAATCTTGAGAAGCAGGTGGAAGGTCTTATCGGAGACAAGGTGAGTCCAGCCCCAGATGTGATGTACCTCGCGTTAGCTGATTCCTGTATCGCTCCAGAGAGCCATAACAGACATACCTCACGATTTCAGCCCTGGTAGCAGGCTACAATATAGCACTGGAATCGATTATTTGGGCTACATTGTGGAAGCGGTCTCTGGCTTGGATCTAGAGGAGTGAGTCGATTCGAGTGCCATTCGAGAAGTCAAACTCTGACCATCTTGTTGATAGGTATACCCAGAAATACCTATTTGAGTCAGTTCTTGCCTGTCGACACTGGTATACGAATAGAGCTGATTCTTCAGCCCTATTAGACCGCTTGGCATCACCGATGGAGTCTATCGCCGCAACGAATCTTATCTAGCGAGGCAACCCAATTTGGTGACTCCAGTGAGATCAGCAGAAGGCAAGACCCTCTTTTCACCTGCACCATTCACTCTGCCGATGAATCCGACGTCTTGCGGAGGTGGCAGTGGTCTCCATATCTCTGCAGAGTCGTACATCAAGCTCCTACAAGCTCTGTTGAATGGAGGCACATATGCCGCGACTGGACGCCAGATACTCAGACCAGAGACCGTAGATCTCCTGTTCACTCCGCAATATACCAACGATAGTGGTACGAAGTTTGGCGATGCACTGAGAGACTGGTTGAATGTGAACCAAGATCCATTCTGTACAAGCAGAGATGGCAGCATTTCGGGCGTTCCCCATTGCAGAAGAGGGTGGGGACTAGGGTCTGGACTGAACCTGGAGGATATACCTGGGGGTCGTAAAGCTGGAACCATATTTGGGTCTGGGTTTGGGTGAGCGAGCGATCTGGTACGATCGATAGCAGTGCTGATACCTCGACAGGGATACCTTCTGCTGGGTAGATAGGACGGCAGGAATAGCGGCGACCTTCATGGTCAATACAGCGCCATCGCGATCGCCTGGAGTGTACGAATTCTGGAAGCGCTGGGAGACTGCCATTTACGCTTCGTTGAAGTCACAGTAGTAGAAACATAATCGTATCGGCTGCAAGCGTGTAACTTTGTATCCAGTAAAACACGCCTCTCGTGCGTAATCTTCAGGCTAGTACGTTAGCATCCTGGCGTATCATGATATGGCTTCAACAGCGGCGGACAACATCAGCGACCAGAACGATGCGTTGATGGGATCAGGAGCAGACGTGTGGGCCAACGAGCCATCGCATCCACCTGCAAAAGCTACTGAAGGGATTGGAGATGTACAAACGACATTTGACGAGTTCGATCCGTTCAAGCCAGAAACCCAGTCAGAGCATGCGACATCGTCACTGCCAGAAGATGCGCCCGACACGCCTGCGAAACGAGCTCCTCCTCTGCCCGTCAAAGAATACGAGGCGTCACCGGCCAGCGCAATCCAGGACCTAACTGTATCTACGCCTACGAAGAGCAAGAACCAGAATGATACTCTTGCTGCACCTCCTATGACTCCAACGGCGAGCGGCAGTGGCCTGACAAACCCTCTGGCCAGTATCGCATCCGCCTTCAGACGGTCATCTGCAGCTGGATCAGGCTCGCGACCGCAAACTCCCACTGGCAAAGCAGCTCCAGCTATTCTCATACGTGACAAGGACGAGACGACCGATATCGACGAGTCGGAGAAGTCAGCTCCTCCTGCGTTTCCCAGCCAGAACAGCGGTACAAACAGCGATGGAGACGATGCAGATGCACCTCCCTTCGACTTCAACCTGTTCCTCGAGCAGATGAGAAGCAGGGCGGCCGACCCTATCGCAAGATATCTCAGAAGCTTCTTGAAGGAGTTTACGAAGAGGCAATGGAGCGTCAATGAGCAGATCCGCGTCATCAACGACTTTCTTGATGTATGTTATGCTTTCCTCGAGCGGGAGAAGACATGCTGACTCTGCCTTACCCAGTTTATTTCGATCAAGATGCGCGAGAATGAGGTCTGGAAGAGCAGCGGCGAGAGGGAGTTTGACAATGCAGTAGAGGCCATGGAGAAGCTTGTGATGAATCGCGTCTACCATTTGTAAGCGGTTTTTGAGACCGCCTGCTGTGTTACTTGCTGAGAGCTATGCTGTATCAGGACCTTCATACCCGCTTTGACGCCCGCTCAGCAAGCCAAGACACAGACAGACGACCTTGAGAGAGATCACGTACTTACGCAACGGATAAAGCTCTTTGGCTGGGTTCACGAAAAGCATCTTGACCTACCTGAAAACCCGGACAATGCGAGCTTCCTGGACTTCGCAAAGCAAGGTAGGCCGCAATGGCGTAAAATGCATGCTTTTGGTATACTTAGGTAACTGTATACAGAGCTACTCAAGGTCAACACGTACAAGGCGCCTCGCGACAAGCTTATCTGCTTGCTGAATTCTTGCAAAGTCATCTTTGGCCTCATACGACATCTAGCAGCCGAAGATGGCGCAGACACCTTTATTCCCTTCCTTATCCTCGTAGTCTTGCGAGCTAATCCTGAACATCTCATCTCGAATGTTCAGTATATTCAGCGCTTCCGGAATCCAGAACGCTTGGCCGGCGAGACTGGCTACTACCTAAGCTCGCTCAATGGAGCCATCTCATTCATCGAGACGATGGATAGCTCATCCCTGTCGGGCATTACGCAACAGGAATTCGAGACGCGAGTTGAAGAAGCCATTGCTGCGATGCCAGCCGAAGAGGAAGTGGCCTCGATTGCTCAAGTGCCTCTGTCTCCACGGAAGTCTGCAAGCGCAGCAACCGAATCTCGGCCGCATAACGCTTCAGAACGTCCCCAATCATCGCTTGCTGTGCCACAATCCGGCGAGCAGTCAGCTACGCCGTTACAAGCACCAGCTTTCGCAGGCACATCACATCCACCTCGGTCACAAAGCCCCGCAGAAGCGACGCGCGACTTCTTCGCTCGGTCATCAGATAACCTGCAAAAGACTGTCAGTAAGCCGCTTCAAGCGCTTGGTCGAATCTTAACGGAGATGGGAAGTGACTCAGAATTCATGGGAGGCGTATCTGGAGGCAGCCTGCATAGACAACAAGGCCTGCAGCAGCAGCAGCAACAAGGCTCGCCGCGGCCCGCACCTCAACGGCAGCAAAGTCGACATAGCTTGACGTCGCCAACATCGCCTATGCGGAAGCGAGGCTATGGACCAGCATACATACGAAATGTTCCTGAGACTCCAGGCGGGCGTCCGCTCCCAAACCAGCAATCGAGGCCACCGAATCAGAACCAGCCCAATACGCCGCACGCTTCAGGCTATACAGCAGCCGACTATGTCGATGACAGTATATCAGCCGAACAAGTCCAAGCGAACGCGGATATGCAACATCAAGCGGCTTTCGGAGCGAAGATAGGCACGCTCGTTAGTATCTTCCCAGGTATCGAGAAGGAGACTCTGGAGATAGTTCTGATAAGCAACGGCGAAGACGTCGAACGGACAATAGAAAGCCTGCTCGAGATGACCTAGACCCTGTGTTACCACGAAAGGTCCCGCACCTTATGAATGGTCAGTGAATGTTGTTATAATCACAACTAGAAGGGAGAAAAACCTTAGACTTCGTGGTACCAATGCCGCATGCTCGAAGCTCGAAGTGCAAATGCTGCGAACGTATCAACATCAAGCTGTAACAAGAGGTCGGGCGAAATTTATAAGTCATGGCTTCCTTGCAGGCCGCTTCTAGGGCCTGTTCTCAATCGACTACAACAGGAAGAAGCACAATGCTGCAGAAGGCACAGTGTCTGGTCTAGCACAGCACTGATATCTTACGAACGAAATCTAGTTTCTACTGTCAACAAGACGGAAGCACTATGCGCGAGTCACTCGCACATGGCAAAGGGTTGATCCTAGCTCTGGCATCGGGGCATCGCTCACAGCACCGTCTGCTTCGATGTGCGAAGTCATCCGAAGCAAAACTTCCAAAGCGGTCTGCAAAACCCTGTGTTCAAATGCTTATTAGCATCTATCCATGCAGGACGAAGCAGGACTACTCACATGCGTGCTAAAGGCATGCCTGCGCATCGATGCCGTCCATTACCAAACCCGAGATGTGCTTGGATGTTTGGTCTATGCAGTATGAACTTGTCTGGCTCCGGAAAGACTGAAGGGTCCCTGTTCGCTGCTGCATATGTCACCGTCACTGGCTCGCCCGGGCGTATAAGGCGGCCATGCATTTCGAATGGCTCCTTGACCGTCCGGGAAAACCCTCGATCTGGGAAACGACAAGGTCTCAGCGACTCATACTGGGCGCGACTTGAAGACAATGCACTGACAAGGTGTATACAGCCGAAGGAATTCCTCTGTTGCAGCTGGCAGCAGTTCCGGGTGTTCTCGCAGTTGTTCCTGCAGATCTGGATGTCTTGTAAGATGCTGACATATGGATCCAAGGATGATGGGAGGAGCGACGGTGCCCACGACTAGAGACTGTCTGATGGCGCCAACGAGATGCGATTCCGGCAGAGGCTCGCCGTTTGCGTCGACCTCCAGCAAGAGCGACGAAGCTGGGTCTTCTTCTGGATCTTGCGGGTTAATTTTCCTATCGTTAATCGTGTCTGTCGCGATCTGATACATGATCTGACTGTACTTGGCGACATTCTCCGCGTCCAGATCTCTCCATGCTCGAACCCATTTCGATGCTGAATTGCATAGGATTGGTGCAATCGAAGCATCAAGATTGAGCCATTCTACCTCGACCTGGAGCGACAGCCATTAGCCCAAGCAACCAGGGACAAGAGAGACGAGAACCAACCCAGGCCACATATTTTGAACCAAAGTCGCAGCATATGTCACCTCCACCCCTCTCTAGCAACTCTTCGACACCTCGCTCTGCATGCTCGACGACTTTGCCCTTCAAGCGCTGTAAGCGCGATGGCTTCAATGTTCTATCGAGGGCAGTCCGGAAAGGAGTGTGGGCCTGAAGATGAGGGCAATGAGTCAGCCAAGCTTCGGATCAGCAAAAAACGGTAAGCATGTTTACCGGAGCATCGAAATTCAATGGCGGTCTTCGAAGACCGCGAGGGTCACTTGGTACCACCGCTTTAACAGAGGATAGGAAGAGATCACTTCGTGATGCAGCAAACTTGACATCTTCGTAGCGGGTAAGAAGCCAGTATCCGCCTAGAGCGGATGTTCGTGCAACCGGGCAAGTCTTGCGGAGCTTTTCGTATTGCGCATACACGAATGCTGCATTGTTGCTATTGGTATCGAAGTCGTCCTCGTATATATCGTCTGCCGTTAACAGCGATCTTGCGAATGGACAGCCTGAAGTCAGCGGCGAGCTGGAAACGAGGGTGGGCATGGTGTGACGACGGGCGACTTGCTGATAGGAGGGAGTGGTAGTCATTCACTGCACCTTCAGCAGTATGGGACCGTTCTGCTTTAAGTTATCAGCCGTTCTTGAGGGTATATCTCGGATCTTTCCCGTAATTTACTTCTTTCCCTAATGACGGGCAATTAGGGATGACAGGACACGACAGCCCGGCGTCCTGTGCTAGCAGCATTGGCGTTGATTCGAGGCACTTGATCTAGCCGTTCATCAGCGACCATGTTCAAGAATATCGATACCGAACGCCTGAAGCAGCTGGTCATTGATGCGACAACTGCTGGACCAAATCCTCTGCCTCGAGTGGTAGTCTCTGTAGCAACCAAGGATAATGGTATCATCTTCGAGCAAGCTAGCGGTGTCAGAAAGCTGGCTGCAACCGAAGAGGAGCTGAAAGACGGAAATCAAGTCGCGATGGATTCGATCTTCTGGTTCGCAAGCATGACCAAGCTGGTGACGAGTCTGGCCGCCGCTCTCCTCATCGAAAAGGGAGTCTGGACACTTGATAGCCTGGCAGAGGAGTTTGTGCCGGAACTTAAGACTATCCAAGTTCTGGAAGGCTACAGCGAATCTGGCGAGCCTATACTTCGAGACCCGAAGAAGCGGATCACTATACGACATCTCTTTTCTCATATGGCTGGGTATGTCTGTGTCCTAGCGCGCTTCCTATGTAGCCAGACTGACACAAATGTAGGACCAAATTCACAATGGCTTCCCCAGATCTGGATCGCTACAGACAGGAACATGGTCTCGAAGTAGTATGGCAAGGACCGAAGGGAACAAGGGTACGCTGTTCCCTGATGTACCGCTGACCAGAAGGACGCTGACATGCATACGGCAGGCAACTGTTGCAGGCTTACCGTTGCTTTGGGACCCCGAAGAAAGGTTCAGCTACGCTCACGACAACGACTGGCTTGTCTTTGCAGTAGAAGGTGCATCCGGGATGGACTTTGAGGCCTACTGCAATCAGCATATATTCCAGTTCGTGTTCCCGTCTATTGAAGTAGCATGGAACATTTACTGATGATGCATCTGTACAGACCTTTAGGCATCGATGACATGGCCTGGCGTCGGAATGCCAGCCACATAGCCAAACAAGTGGATCTTTGCTTCCGCAAAGCAGACAATACGGGCTTCACTGGCGCACCACTGGGTGTCGTAGAGAGGCCTGAAGCCTGCTCAGGTGGAGGAGGCCTGTTCGGATCTGCTGTCTCCTACATGAAAATAACCCGAGCATTACTGCACGATGGCATCAGCCCCGACACGGGTGCCAGGCTAGTCAAGAAGGAAACAATTGATATGATGATAACTCCGCTCGTTACAGAAGAAAGGTATCTCAAGCAAGTCTGGGAGTATATGAAGCATGACATGCCGTCAAGTCCGGCAGGCGACGCGGAAGTCAACTCAGATCGAAAGGTTTGTATGATTATCAAGCTCATTACGAAGGATATCGAAGGTGGCAGACGGAAGGGAACATTCTATAACGAGGGCTATGCGTAAGTTTTACGTGCTCGTATCGGCAGTTCTAGCAGAGATATAAACCTGGTTGTGCCTTTTGCAGGAACACATACTGGTTCGTAGATCCTCGGACGGGAGTATGCATGGTAATGTTGACGGACGTAGCACCCTGGGGCGACGCGGTAAGCTGGATCTCGCGTTAGCTGGCTGAAGCTGATGTTATCGTGGTGCAGGGGGTGATGGAACTCGCCGCGAAGTTCGAGAAAGAGCTATACAAACAGCTGTTGTCCGGTGCTGCTTAAGCGGGCGATTAAGCAATCGGCTCTGGCATTTCTGTCTCGCAAATGACGTGCTGTCGTAGCAAGCCCGAAAATGAACAACAAGGCTGAAGACCGCTTTTGCTGACAAGCGCAGACAAAGACAGGCACACGTCCGAGGCCCATCCCAAAGTTGCTGTCCATTCGCTCTCGACTCCCGACGCCCTTCCGCCTGCCTCAAGTAATATGTTATACTGTCGAGACTCAGCCTAGTCTTCCAATGCGCCTCCGTCTTATTGATGCGGCGTAAAGCCTCTGACCTCAGCACATAATAAAATGCCCGTCCCCTAACAAGCGCCGACCATCGCTTCCATGCCTCTTGATCGTTGCTAGATAGACTATCAAAATTGGATCTCCCCCGAAACCTGAAACCCTCGCTCCTCCAGAGTCTGAGAACAGCAGCTCGTCGCGCCCGTTCCTCAGCAGCCAGTCGCTCTCTTCTCTCGCTAGCGTGACGATAGCCAGTGTAGGTGTTATCTTCACCCGCGTAGAGGCACTCACCGCTGCTCGCTTCCGAAACCCAATCGGAAGAAGACCTAGATGACGATGCATCCCTCTGGGCGACTCTCTGCCTCGGCTCGAAAGAGGGGCTACGTTGTCTGCGGCTCATCTGTCAAGCTGGGTTGCTGCTGACGTATGGCTAACGGCGTCTGGTCAAAGCGCAGCGGGGTGTGCTCGTTGCAGGTGCGGTTGGATAAACTGCAAGCAGCAGAGTCGTAGGCTCGCTGCTCTCCGCTCTCAATAGCGCTGCTCCTGCAAAGGTTTCGTCCATCAAAGGCCAGAAGACATGGAGGCAATCGCCTTTGAATGTGCAGCTCGCGGAAGGAATCTAACCGTACCTGCACGAGAATCTTCGGAGTCAAAGGTAGATTACCTTCTGCTTTGCGTCTTATGCCATTAGTCAGCACCAAGCGAAATATGTTTAGAAGGAAAGCTCGCTTTTCAGGAAAGAACGGGGGATAGTTGCAATGGTGGAGTCGGAGCGAAAAGACTTCGCTAGCAGGCTACAAGGATACAGATACCCTCAGAGTAGCCCCAGGTCGCTCAGTACTTCTCGTATCATAGTGACGATTCGTTGGATGCTGAAGTCACTGAGTCTATGGTGTCGTCTAGGACGAGGGCCAAAGCTGTGGCGAGCTCGGAAGCCGCGTCCAATGGGCGTCGTGTCGCGAAGAAGCGTGGTTCGGACGGTGCGTACGGCGTCTTGCAAGAGACTTCTCTGTGGATAGGCAGGACTTGGTCGATGTTGCCAGGATGCCAGATCCAGACGTGTTCCTATAGGTAGTGCATCGAAACCGCCGATAACCTCTTCGATGGACATGTCAAATGACTGAGAAATCCTGTGTACCACAGCGCCTCGATAATGATCGATTATGCTGTTTGCTTGTTCCATGTCGGCGTTCTCTTGTTCGCGTCTGCGTCTTCGCCGTTCTTGCAGAGCTGGACCTTGAATATGGCCAAGGAAGGTACCACCTTCAGAATACTCGCTCTCCTCGCTGACTATCTCATCCAGGGTACCAGTGGAGCGTGTCGATCGCGAAGCATGAGTGGTTGGGTGGTGCATGGTGATCGTTATGACTGCTCAGATAGAGTAGGAGTGATGAAGGATGCTGGCTGGGTGCTGGGGTGCCTTTTCGACGAGAGAGAAAAGAGCCAGAAGCCATCGCAGCCAGCCAATTTATGCAGCAGAAGTCCAGCACTTCGGTCGCTTGATCCCTGCCGTCAGACAGTCAACAGCGCTTCAGGACGGCTCCGTTTCGACAGCCCTTTCTTGACCGCAATTCCGAATACTCTAAGCGGGCGTTGGCCGCCTCCTTTACTGTACATTGCTGAAAACACAGGCAGCCCAGCAGATTTTGGCTTCGAGCGTTAGAGCCTTCAAGGCGGTGCACTGTCTGTTGCCTTCCTGCCAACTGGATGCTGGATGCACATTGTCTAGCGCAAGAGTTGTCGTGAAGCTGATGCTGAGATCTGGCAAGACCGTCAAGATTATGGATTCATGCATCACAAAGCTCGGAGGCGGCAGACTGAAACCAGGCATCTCATGCTGCTATCGCTCCTCCCCTCATCTTTCCCGAGCGACACTCGCCTGGCTTCATGTTCATTCATCGGTACCAGCGATCTTCCGCTTGCAGCAGATGACCAGTAATATTCTCGAGAGTGAGTCTCTCAAGCCAGTACCACCTCGACATTCGTAGATGGCGCAAGGCGTCGTTCTGCAGCTCGTAGTATGACGGCTCTACTCCTCGAAGAGGCATCGACCATCGTTTCCATGCTTCGCGCTGGCTCTATGGAAGCCGATCAAAGCGAAGACTTGGCGAGCCAAAGCTTAAATCTCTGCGCCAAAGCCTGAGGACGGCATCACGTCGTTTCGCGTCTTGCGCAGCACTGGCAGCCGCAGCAGCTAATGCTCTTCTCTGGCGACCAGTACGATAGCCAAGATAGGTGGTGCCACCTATGGAATAGAGGCTCTCGCCACTGGATACACTGCCGTTCGAAGCGCTGTCGGCAGACGTAGACCCTGCTGTTAACGTATAACTCATGGCGATTCTCCGTGTCGGCCAGAGTCGAGTTCAGGTCCGCAACCATCAAGGCCCGCCTGCTGATTGCACCGCTTCAGCTGAAAGGTTTCGATGTTCACCAAGAAAGGATGCGATATGTGTCTCGTACCCGCCAATTCGAGAGCAACGCAGATCTGTCGTAGTAACATGCTGCGCACAATACGATAGGCTTGGCGACTGCCCCTGTTTCGCTTAATACCGCAAGCACACGCGTCGATCAACGTGTAAGGGCTATGCACGTTGTGTCAGACAGACTCAAAATTTGATAGCGAGCTTTTGCGACAGCTAAGAGAGCATGGGTTTCTTCAGCACCTATCGATCGGTTCTAACCAAGTAAGCCGCCAGCTCTATAGTCAATGGACGATAACGATTCTGGCTACTATACCGCCAACGATGCCACTTCATCAAGCTCTAGTGGATCCTCGCGCTCATCCTCTCGCTCCTCGTCACAAGTGTCAAGTCACAGTAGCGTTAGTACGCAGATTCGTCGCAGCTCGGAGGCGCCTGCTCGCATGAGTACCGCCAGCTCTCATAGCTCCAAAAGGCCTTCCAGCAGATCGGCTTCCATACATCAAGTCAAGAGTCACTCCTCTTCTTCCTCTTCATCTAGGAAGTCACATAACTCATCGGATATCGAAGTAGGAACTGCCCAACAAGGCGCTATAGCTACTGCCCACCCTGTCCATATCGGCGGCCGTGGTTCAGTACCTGCCGAGCAGCACGTCCAGTATCCGGAAGACCATAATCCGTCTGTCCACGTCAGAAGTTAGCCCTGACTTCTCGTCCTCGTCTTCCTCATCGAATCGAGACCCGAGCGTGTCGTCTTACACCAGCTACACGACCTCACAGCCGGCACACCAACTGAGAGCATACTCGAAAGTTCCGAAATCAATACCTATCAGCTACAAGCTAGAAGGACGTAAGTATCAAGAGCACCGACACCACAAGCTGCGATCAATGTCAACCGAGTCCAGTGAGTTCCGACAACTTATTTTGCGGGGGTAAGCGTATGCTGACGTAGAGTTGATGCTCTCGGATAGTCTTCGAAGCATCCGAGATTTACAGTAGAACGAAGAAAATTCGCCGATTCAGGCCAAAGAAGGCTGGCACACAGGCTTATCTGTCAGGAGCTTGACAGCAAGCGGGAGAAGAGTCAGTATAGACTCATGCGCGATGCCTTTAAGGTTGCTGTTGCTGTAATGAAGTGCTCTTCTACAATATTCGCAGTGTTTTCGAGAGCTTTCGTTGCCCTTTTGTAGTTTCGCCTTTGATTGAAGTATCGGACCTTCAGCGATGAAGCGCGATACATACTGCTGATCTTGCTATCCTGTTTGTGAAGTTTCAGCCCAGACCTATACGTCAGCGCTACACCCTTCAAGCAAGATCATCTTAGGTGTGACGCCTACCAATGGTCTTTACGCCGAACGAGCTGATACTGCCATGATCAGTCTCCAATGCCATCTTCAAGATCCTCACCTTGTAAGTTTGGAAGCAAGGATCGATCGAGTGGTTCTGGGTCTGCAAGGAACTCCATGTCCGACTGCAGTGGATCCATGAACCAGCCTCGGAGGGACAGCGGTGGCAGCGTTGTCAGCTACCTTGACAATGAACCTGCTGGACCAGTTGTAAGGGAGACGCGAACAATCGGCCGCACCCAATCTGGCAATCACTGGCTGGTCCAGGAGTGGTACGTGAAGCACATAAAGGGAGTGAGGGTCCATCGAGACCAGAGGCGAGAACATGTAGGACCTGGTAAGTTCATTTCCTGGCACGCGAACAGCTTAAAGCTCGACTTGACTTGATCGCGTCGTGCCGCAGATATGCGTGACGAGTACCCAATAGGGATGCCGAGGAGGGGGGATGCCATAAGTCTGAGGCAGCGCATCGCTGAAGTGCTGAAGGCAATGCCGGCACCCAATGCCCCGGATCGGACTCAAGGTATAGGCGCTCGATAGAATCGTTCGAAGTCCACAGCAAAGTCCATGGCCAGCCGTAGCAGTTCCAGAAATCTGCATCGCAGCGATAGCCAAGGCAGTCTCGCCAGCTACATGGACCATGAATCTGCCGGACCCGCTATCATCGAGCCTCGAATCGTTGGCCGTACACTGGATGGCTCTAATTGGCTGATGCAGACATTTGCTGTGAAAGACACAATGCGTATAACAGTGCATCGAGATCAAACGCAAGAGCACGTAGGGCCAGGTGAGTCGCAGCATCTCGTGAGTTGTACCTGCTACCGTCCTGATGTGGTTGATCTGTCGCAGATGTACACGACGAGTATGCATTGGGTGAGCCGGCGAGAGGGAGTGTAATTAGCCTGCGACAGCGCATTACAGAAATTCAGGCAGAGAGAGCCAAGCGGCGTCAGATTCTGGCTGCTCGGCGAACGAGCTAGCCAGTTCCCAAGCAACGCAGACCAGTGGTCAAGTGATCCTGTCATGAATGAGATATCGCTGTCTTGCGTTACTTGCTTCTCATTTCGTACTTGCTTGCTTGCATTCCGCCAAAATCAAAGTCGCGCTTCTTATCTTTGCCTTGTTTTCGCGCAAACCGCTACCATTCGACAGCATGGCCAGCAGAACGTCGAGGCTGGCGCAGCTGGAAGCGCTGAAACGGTCGCGGGCAGGCGAAGCAAATCGCTCGAAAGAGTACACATCGGTATGGGACAGCAGCCGTCAGAGACGCGTAAAGAACGAGTGCTGAAAAGGCGATAATTGAACAGGAATCCAAGCCAAAGAAGATCTACGACGAGGTTACTGATGAAGACTACAAGCTCATCGTGAGAGAGCGGCTCGATGAGGACGATTTCATCGAAGACGACGATGGCAGCGGATATGTCGACAATGGGATGGACGACTTCGGAGATCGCGCTACTGACGATGAAGACAGCGACAGCGACAGTGGTGTGTCTGCACAGCTCACCTCTCCTGCATCGCGGTCTTCAAGCGTACTGACTGGCTGCAAACGCGTCGCGGTTGTTTGGCCTTGTTTCGCTGAATACAGCACGGCGCAAGAAGAAGTCGAAGAAGGCGAAAGACTCAAGCACATCTACAAGCAAGTCTAAAGAGAATGCCGACCCTTCGAAACTGCAGAAGGTCAAGAAGAAGCCACCCCCTCCACCTCGACCTGTACTCGCAAACCCGTACAAGAAGGCCATCACGGTGGACAAGGAAGAAGATCTCATGGCAGATATCTTCGGCGACCTTGCTGCTGCTCCTAGATCGCCATCGCCGCCTCTGAAGAAACGGAAAGCCGTACCTCCTACAAATGGCTTCTCGACCAACTTCAGATCCGCTTCCAGTAGCGCCTTAGCTACTTCATCGGATCCTATACTGGGCGACGGCTCTTCCTTCCTTGAAACAGGACCTTCCAGCGATGGTCTCGGCAACCTCTTCAACGACTCGACGCGAAGCATCAAGAAGCCACGCGTTAGCGGGACAGAACGTATCTTGGATGATCTAAATCTAGACAATGATCACTCATTCGACGGCAATGACTCTTTCGATGCAGGAATGGATATGGATATCACGAACGGGAAAGAAGAGGAGCAGGACGACGAGATGATGGTAGTCCAAGCAGTTCGCAAGGCGAAGAACCCAGCAGGAGGAAAGAGGCAGCTGGTCAACACCTCCTCAGTCAAGACTGCTAAACCAATGTCCTCCCTCGAAGCATCCCAAGAGGAGCAGAAACCCGATATCAAGCCCGCTCAGAAACTGCATCAGTCTAAGAAGCCGAAAGGAATGGACTGGAAGCTAGCTGCAGAGGCTGTCACGCTGAATGACGAGGTCATCGAACTTGCAGATGAGCAGGATGTCTTCATCGGCTCGAAAGGACCAAGGAAGTTCAAAGCTCCATCGGCTGGCGGAGGCTCATTGGCTACCGCAAAAATACAAGCTCTTGAAGAAGATGGCTCGGTTCGCTTCTATTGGCTAGACGTGACGGAGAATCAGGGTGTCTTGACTTTCATCGGCAAAGTCTTCGATAAGGAAACCAAGAAACACGTTTCTGCATCGGTGACGGTGGAGGGAATAGATAGGAACCTGTTTGTCTTACCGAGACAAGGCGGTGTCGATGGTGAGCAGGACCTCGCCTGCCCTGCTGTCGAACCTTTACTAAATCCTGCTTCCAGAATACGGTAACGATACGGATGCCCCGACCGATGACGAAGTATACGAAGAATTTGGTCAAGTTGCAGAGAAGCATAAGATCACCGAATGGATGGGAAAGCAAGTGGATCGCAAGTATGCATTCGAGTTACCCGGAGTCCCGCAAGAAGCGAGCTACCTGAAGGTCCTATATTCGTTTGACCGTAAGCGACGCTAAACTATGAAGAGAGGAGCCTCTACCAATGCTGATATGATGCACGAATCGGCAGAACCTGCGCTGCCGCTTGACCTTTCCGGCAAAACCTTCTCTCGAGTCTTTGGTACGAACACTTCAGCTTTCGAGCTCTTCGTGCTGAAGCGCAAGATCATGGGTCCTTGCTGGCTCAATATCCGCGAACCTGAGTTTAGCGACAAAGCCGCAACATGGTGCAAGCTGGAGATCCTCGTTACAGATCCAAAGACTATAAACCCCTTCTCAGACAACGACGAGTCGGCGCCGAAAGAGATGCCACCTCTGACTGTCATGAGCTTGAGCGCGAGAAGTATCGTCAATCATCAGGCCAACAAGAAGGAGATTGTTTGCACAAGCGCCAGAGTCTGGCAAGACAGTAGGCGGCACTACATATCGCTGACATTGCAGAAAGCCTGACCTCTGTCAACAGTGAACATTGACGATCCTACACCCATCGAGAAGCAGCCATGCACAGTACACACCGCCGTCCGAGCTCTGTTCGAATACCCGAACGGTTTCGAGAACTTGGCCAAAACGCAACGAAGCAAGATCACAACCTGTCAATCTGAGCGACATCTGCTCAACCACCTTCTCAGTAAGTCGGACAACGACGTTTGTGCTCGGATGCAGGCTAATATCGGGCAATAGCTATCATACAGCGATTCGATCCGGATGTCATCGTCGGGCATGAATTCAGTACAGTCATGCTCGATGTCATACTACATCGTCTGCGGGACCTTAAAGCCGACCATTACTCGCGAATCGGGCGATTCAGACGGATGAAATGGCCAAACCTGAAAGCTGGTATGAACACTGGCCTACTCAGCGGTCGTCTCATTTGTGATCTAGCGAGTGATGGCTCAAAAGTACGTCTATAGATCGCTCTGCATAGTTGAGCGCCGAAGCTCACTTGTTCTCGATCTTTCAGAGCATGATTCAATCGACAACCTGGTCACTCACCGAGATGTCGCAAACACATCTCAAGATCGACAGAGAAGACATCGATCCCGATGATACGCCCGACTACTTCGACTCATTTGCTGAACCTACAAAGCTGCTCCACTTTGTCCGGCACTGCGAGGCAGACTCGTACTTCCAGATGGCTCTAGCGTTCAAGGTGCAGCTTTTGCCTCTGACGAAACAACTCTGTAATTTGGCTGGTAATTCTTGGTAAGATGTTCGAATATCTTGTATTTTCGAGCAAGCTGACTCTGTTACTACAGGTCAAAGACCATCATGGGAGGTCGTGCTGAGCGCAACGAATACATTCTTCTGCACGAGTTCCATAAGCAAAAGTACATCCGGCCAGACAAGATTTCCCGATGGCAACGGACGCAGATGGCCAAAGCAGCAGCTGAACAGGAAGACGACGAAGTCCAGGAAGTCAGCAACAAGAAGTTGGCGAAGAAAGACAAGTACAAGGGAGGTCTCGTCTTTGAACCCAAAAGGGGACTATGGGACAAGTATGTTCTGGTTATGGACTTCAACTCGCTTTACCCCTCTATTATTCAAGAGTACAACATCGACTTTACGACTGTCGAGCGCAATAACGGAGAAGACGAAGATGAGGATGCGTTGGAGAAGATGCCTGAGATCCCCTCAAGCGACCTAAAGCAGGGAGTTCTCCCACGACTTATCGCTACTCTCGTTAATCGGCGTAAACAAGTCAAGAGCTTGATGAAGGACAAGTCCGCGTCTCAAGCACAGCGACTACAGTGGGACATCAAGCAACAGGCGCTCAAGCTCACCGCAAACTCTATGTACGGATGTCTCGGCTTCGAAGGATCTCGATTCTACGCTCGACCGCTAGCTGCTCTCACTACTTTCAAAGGCAGAGAAATTCTGCAAAACACTCGCGAACTCGCAGAGAGTTTGCAGCTTGATGTATGTATCCATCCTTCGCTGCCGGCCCAAGCTCAAGAGCTAATGACTTATATATCGCCAGGTTATCTATGGAGACACCGACTCCATTTTCGTTAATACAAATGCTACCGAGCTCGCCGAAGCTACCAAGATCGGTAACGAGTTCAAGCGCCTGGTCAACGACAGATACAGACTGCTAGAAATCGATATCGATGCGGTCTTCCAGCGCATCCTGCTATTACAAAAGAAGAAGTATGCTGCTCTCAAGGCAGACGACACCGGCGCTACCACCATGGAGATCAAAGGTCTTGATATGAAGCGAAGAGAGTTTTGTCAACTGTCCAAGAACGTGTCCGAGTAAGCTCTCATTTGCCAGACGAGTTATTTGCCTAAGCTGACCCTTTTCTAGATACGTGCTCAAGCAAGTCCTGTCAGGCGAAGCTACAGAAAATGTAGTCGGCCTGATCCACGACTATTTGGAATCAGTAGGCAAGCGTGTCCGAGCAGGAGAGGTGGATCTCGAACAGTACATCATCCTCAAGCGTCTAGGAAAGAACCCGCAAGACTATCCCGATGCAAAGTCACAGCCGCATGTACAGGTCGCACTGAGGAAACAAGCCAAAGGCCAGTCGGTCAAAGCTGGAGATGTTATACCTTACGTCTTTTGTCTTGGAGAAGATGGTATTACTGCAAGGGCAGCCAAGGCAGATCGTGCTTACGATCCCGATGACCTGCGGAAAGCCGGGTCTAATCTGAAATTAGGTATGTATGATGCATACGGTCAAACTGTCTTGCGCAAAGCTAATCACCTTTCTCCCAGACTACGACTTCTACCTCTCGGTCCAGGTTCTCCCTCCCATCCAACGTCTTTGCGAGCCTATTGAGGGCACTGAAAGAGCGCGGCTGGCAGAGGTCCTTGGACTGGACCCAAGTCGCTTCCGCGGTGTCGAAACGACTGTCGAAGCGGAGAGAGAGTTCCACAGCTTCGAGTCGCAGATCTCTGATACCGAACGCTTCCGAATCTGCGAACCACTCAAGCTGAAATGTCGCTTGTGCAAGGAAGAGAGCGCTTTCGGCGGTATGATGGACAACAGTAATGGCATGATCAACCCATCGGGTATTCACTGCGCTAATGAGGCATGCGAAGCGCACATTCCGCTGGTCTCGGTGCAGATCCAGGTCGAGCACCAGGTTCGTGCAGCAATCAACAGATTCTACGAAAGCTGGGTAGTCTGTGATGATCAATCGTGCGGCAACCGAACACGTATGATCGGTGTATACGGTAGGAGATGCCTCAAGCCAGACTGCAGAGGCCGAATGCACAACGAGGTGAGCTGACTCTTCGGATAATTTCGAGAAGCTGGGTGCTGACTGTTGCCGCAGTACTCGGACTCGAGGCTCTACAACCAGATGCTGTACTACCAGTCTCTGTTTGATACTGAGAAAGCTCGTTCAAAAGCATTGGGTACGCCTAAGTCTGGTAAGTCTGATCATCGGGCCGTCCCTGACCAGCTGCTGAGATCGTTCTCTCACAGAGGAGATTACTGCGCTTGGCATACAGAACAAGGACGCATTTGCGGAGGTGATGGCAGTTGTCGAGAAGTACATGAGCAAGTGCGGTCGCCGATACGTCTCGCTGTCGGGAGTCTTTTCGTATATGGCTATTAAGAACTGATCTGAGAGACCTCATGTGTTGTTCATAGTGATCGCGGCAGGTCTGAGGTGTCTAGTCCACCTTGTTGTCATCATATAGCGTCGCATAGTCTTTCCCCGGGAGGAGCCGCAACTCAGAATCGTCTCAACCGGTATTCTCCTGAAGATATCGTTAGCCTCTTCGCTGCAGTGCTAAGCTTCTTCTGGCAACATTGCGATGGCTGGAACATGGTCACCTCATCTCCCGATGCGGTCGTGCCAGAAAGCGACAAGATAGAGACACCGGATGACGCCCAGCCGAAGCCAAAGTCGCTACATCAGAAAGCCACATATGTGATCTACTTCCTGTTGAAGCAGTGGTTCATTGTAAGTGCGTGCAAGCGGAAGAGAAGCTTCACGCTGATCCAGCTTTCAGATCGGAGTCGGTCTTGCGATACTTCTGGCATACTTCTTTTCCTCTGCTGGCGCTTCCAATGGCCCACATCATGAGATATCTGAGCCCTTCATCCACTGGCTATCTATCGCCCTGATCTTCTTCATCAGCGGTCTGGGACTTTCGACATCGGGTCTGAAGAGGCAATCTCTCAACTTCCGCCTGCACATCACCACTCTGGTCATCAGCTTCTTGATCTTTCCAGCTCTCATGTTTGGTATCGTCAGCGCTGCTAGAGCTGGCCAAGGTCTGTCGGGCACTCTAGATCCGTACATGATGGCAGGCTTCGTCTTCATGGGAGTCGCGCCTACAACGGTCGCTAGTAATGTCACTATGACCAGATTGGCTGGAGGAAATGCCGGTGGGCAGCAGTGTCTAGTGCTGCGCTATCTTTTGCTAATGTCGACTGTCAATATATAGAGGGCGCAACTATCGAGGTCGTTATCTCCAACGTTCTAGGCGTGTTCATCACACCTCTCCTCCTCACTATGTTCCCGAGGGACGAGACTGGTTGGGGTTTCGCTACACCGCAGCCAGCGAACGGCGGCGGGATTACCGATATATACAAGCAGATGGCCAAGCAGCTGTCTCTTATCCTCATAGTACCATTGGTACGTCAGAGGGAACACTGTGAACTAAGGCATAGTCTGATTTGCTTTGCAGATTGTCGGTCAGGTTTTGCAGAATCTGCTGCCAAAGTCTGTCAAGAAGGCTCGAGATGTACTGTACCTAGACAGAGTCGGACAATTCCTCCTTCTCATCAACATCTGGGCTGCCTTTTGCAATGCCTTCTACAGCGGCGCCTTTGAAGCGCTATCACCCCAGTCCATCGCGTTTATGGTCTTGCTGGACTTCGGAATCTACATATTGTTAGTCGCAATAACGTTCAGTATAGCGAGGATACCAGTTCTCGGCGCTCACGGCAAGAGCCGCGCTTTAGAAGGTATGCGCTTCAGCAAGGAAGATACAGTTGCACTGGTCTTCTGCGCGATCTCGAAGGGTATGTGTGCGCGACTCCGCCGGAATGGAATCAATCTGAGTATCATGTGGTTGCGTGCAGGTATTGTGCTTGGTACTCCTCTCCTGACTATCTTCTATTCTGGGTATGATGTCCGGACGCAAGGTCTTCTAATCATCCCCATCGTGGTCTATCAGGGCATGCAGATCGTATTTTCACAGCTCTTAGTATATGTCTTCACGACCTGGCTGAGGCGCTCTGCTAAAGACAATGATGTTGTATAAGAGGCCTGTCAGGATAACTTAGACTGTGTGCGGCTCCGCAATGCAACCATACCACATGATGTGTACTGGCGGACATGGGCGTTCCTTAGCATGTTGTATGTCCGCTTTTTAGCCCTAGGATACATCATCTTGCAGGCGTGTCTGGGCTTGCTTTCATACGCACTGCTTTGATCATCAAAATGGACAGCGGAAGATAATCATCTGTAACATCTGTAGCTTCTACACGCACTTCTCAAACCTGCAACCTATTTGCTCTGCGTCGAAGGGTGCCCTACAGACTTAATACCCGTAAATGGCCGAGCCTGTTTTGAAGAGAGCGCGTGAAAGGTGAGTCCCTCGTATCTATACCCATGTACAATGCTGATGAACTTGTTTCTTACAGCGTCGGAAAAGGACAAGGCCGGGCGTGCGATATATGTCGATCAAGAAAGGTGGCCTGCGACAAAGGTCTGCCCAGCTGCTCCTCTTGTATTACTTTCGAGGTGCTCTGCACTTATTCTCCTCCTACTGTGAAGCGTGGTCGACCGAGGCTGAAGCCATACACTCCTGCGCCCGGTCGAAGCGATGATGGTCGAACGTCTCCAGCGGTTCCGGGACCTTCAGACATGCTTCAAGAATCAAGCGCACAAGCTAATGCAGCCACTGCTGATCACGGCTTCGAAAATGCTACGTTCCTGGCATCTCTTCGCTCGGCCCCATCCTCTTCTTCCCAAACTCCGGTGATCTTCGATGATCAGAGAGTTCCCGGCGCTTTCTCTGCTCTGCCACCTCAAGACGCACGCTACGGGATGAGACATCCCAGGCCTGACTCGGCTGGGCCTAGCAGGGCATCTTCCCCAATCCCGCTGGCAGCGGGCCCCGCCGCAGGTATTGAGAACATCGTGCCGCTGATTACAGTCACAACGCTAGTCGACATTTTCTTCACCACTCTATGGGTCCGACTGCCGATACTACATCGCCCGTCCTTCACAAGCAAACTCGCAGCTCGTTCAGATAGAACAGACGCCTTGTTCTATCAGCTAGTAGCCAATGTATGCGCAGTGACTTGCGTCTGGAATCGCAATTTGCCGCTTCTGCGCTGCTTGCAAGATGCGGGCTTCCTGACCTGGGAGGATGCTGGTAGACGATTCAACACGGCAACAGTGGCCACGGGACATCGTATCCATCAGATTGTCAAAGCTGGAACCACGATATGCGTGCAAAACATACTACTTGTGGCCACTTTTGAGAAGTGTCTATCATCGAAAGTGGCGGACCGATTATTTGGCGAGGCAGAAAGGATTGCGTTAGCTTCCCACTTCGAAAGAGCCAATGATAAGCTGGACCCAGTCCAAGACGAGATTCGCCGAAGAATATACTGGGTATTGTGTACGTTTCCGACAGGTATACGATTCAAGCGGTACCAGCTGATCCGCGATCTAGACATTAACGACAAAGTCCGTGCTCTGGTCAACAATCAACCGATGCTGCTGCGAAGTGACGAAGCGTCTACCGAATTGCCTAGGATACTACTGGCGGATGAGAACCAGCTTTACACGACAGGGGGCATTCCGATAGGTCCTCCACCGAGCCTTGCAGATTTCAGCGCCGTTGTCGCCTTCTGCCAAGCAGCAGAAAATTCCATACTACAGTGGAAAAAGCATCTATCTAGCTCGCTGCCTGCTACCGAGCCATCAAAGTCTCTCAACGACAGCTTGGCCAACATACTCACTCTATCTATCGAACGGAAAGATCATGGTCCAGGAGTTGTTGTCCTGACGCACTCAATACGCGTTGAGCGTGAGTCTCCAGCTCGCTGCAATTGTGTACTCTGCTGAGCGTATACTGCAGTATATCATCGCTACGCCAGGCTTCAGAGCGATCCTTTGCAGAACCTCATGGAGAATCTCGCTCGTACAGGAGAGCGATTGGCGCGTGAGCTGAGCACTCTCGGTCACGGCTGGCTCTTGGCGCTTGGGCCGACTTTTGTGAGTTTCTGTAGCGGTCTGAACACAGCGATGCTAACAAATATGTCTGTAGATCACCCTCGTGGATCATTCTCACAACAGACTTCGCAGTCTAGCTGGTACACTTAAAGATCCCTTCAGTGCTTCCGAGGCAGCGGCCGCTGCTGAAAGCTTGCGGGAGCTGCTTGATCAAGCATTGAATCCAATAGAAACAACAGTCTGCAATGGAGATGAGCAGGGGGCTGCACCTTCATCGAGCGCTGCTTATGGTCAATCTCGCACAAATTGCGCACAGATCCTGGCAGACCAAGCTTTGGATTGGCCTTCTGCCGCTGCCATCGAAGGGATGAATACTCAGGACCCCTCGTCATATTTTAGTAGGTTTGGTGCTTCGCTTGAACACTTACTAGGCTGATCAGCGATTCCAGCCGGACCTGGCGTCGGGACCCTGGACTTTTTGCACGACCTATCATTCATGACCTTCGATAACCTCTCGCCCCAATTTGATCCTTCCACAACGCTCTGGCCATAGCCTGCTTTACCTGCGCGACTTGGTCGACATTGATCAATGGTGATCCCCCTGCGACGAAAGCGGATGGCACACTTTATCGGGGTGGCTCAAGCGTCCGTTCCTCCGTCTTTGATCCAGGAGAGCTTGACGGCTGTCACACTCTTGGAGAGGCGGGAAACATGGTCAAGAGCGCTTCTAGTATATCTCGAGGTCCACATACAAAGCCTCCAGATTTCCAGCAATTTCCCCTAAGCTTATGAGTTCACTTCTCAACCTCATGGGCTGTCTGCTTTCTTTCCGGCTACGACTATACGGCCGTTGCGGCAGAATACCTGAAGATCACACGCTCCTGCTCCGTATAGCATGGCGTGCGTAGACGACACATGTTACTCCCTTGATCCTTCAAGACTTGAAAGGCGTCGTGTCGGACCCTTTTCGTGTAGAGGCCGGCCATCGTAACCCTTTCAACTTCTACACTCGTCGTGCACAAGGCTGCCGAACTGCTCTTACGCTTTCGACCTTGAGATCGATCACGCAACCGAAGACATTACACTTATACGAGCTCGATACAGGCAGTCACATCATGGCAGGACCATCCGACAAACTCAAGCTTGCAGAGTCCTACGCAACCAAACTTGCAGATTCCAGCGAGGCGAAATTGCTCGTGGGAGCCTTTGAACCTTGGCACGTCCACAGTGAGTAGAGAGTCGTATCTTTCGGAGCGGTTACTGAAGTGCCATGGATGTAGTAATGGCCGATCCGAATGACCATGTCTCAGCAAGTCATCGCAATATCAGCCAGCTATACGCCCTCGCACAACAAATTCGCAATCTCCATACACCTCTCCGGGCATGGTATGAGGAGCAGCTCACTATACTCCCTTCAGGGCGAGCGGCCACTTGCCTTGTGGTGCAGCATACTTTCATCTTCGATCGACGAACTCTCCCTGACGCATTCCGCCAAGCCCTGAAAGATTATCTTGGTCTCGACAGTCCAGCTCCGGGCGAAGACTCTTGCCCCAGAGGAATGATCTGCAATGCTGGGCCTGACGCGATTTATCGCATCGGTGTCCGTGCTGGAGCAGGTCCTACGAAAATCATTCTCCATTACTCCTTCGTGCGTCAGCAGGAGAAGAGAAGCAAGTTTTCGTCTTTGGCTGCCTATCTTGGCCTTCAAGCTGGCAGTCACAGCTACTATAATCTCAACTTGAATGTTGACGGCCGGACTCCATATCCCTGGCATGGCAAGCTCTTTCATATATTAGACAAGCCGATCGAGCCTCTCAGATTTCAACAAAATGTGAAGGTACTTGTAGAGGCCACTACCGGAGTCACCTCTGGCTTTAAGGGCATCAAGATTGCGAGCGGCACCTCAGATGATTCGCGCATCCTAGGTGTTTCGCATCATAAAGATAAAGGCAAACAACGCAAACATTATGTCAGAGAGGGGTGTGGCAGATACCAAGAGGCTCTTGGACCAGCCCAGCTACAGGTACGTTGGTTCCGGCTCGAGCAGGCTTTAACCTTTCGTGAATCGGCAGCCGAAGCTCGCTCAGAAAGGACGTACAGGGAGAGCTACGGCATCTGGAAAGGTCAGCTCTTCAGAGAGACGTTTGATACTACAGATGCTATATCGACATAGTAGCCATCTCTTGCCATCTGCAACTACGGGTTTGCGGTTGTCCTCCATACAGTACGAATACAAAACACCTTGAAGAGGTCGAAAATTCTGACAAGTACGCGAATATATGTAACTGCCTCATCATGTATACCACTCGTGCGATGATAAAAAGTTTTTGACATTTCTGCCCTTACTTTTGCCTCGATCACTTTGTTCCCCTTGCCTTCCTTTTTGCGAAATCTCGTGCGCGAGTTTGAGGCGAATTCTGCAAAGTCGAAGAATCTTGCCCCTTGTGCAATCACCATCCATCTATCACTCCACCATGTCCACACCTGAAACCGTCCTCAAGCGCAGACGCGACGTCGCAAAGACTACCGAGGAGAAGGCCGCTGCCAGAAAGGAAATCAAGAAGGTGAATAGCCAGCAACAACCCAGTGGATTCTGCCCTTTTCATACAAACGACTTCCACGATGCATAATTCTATATACCCAAATTGCTGAGGGCCTATCGGGTCCCTTGATAAATTTGTTAACCATCTTTTGGGACTGAGAACCGAACCAACGAAGAATCTGCGATACAACCTCAAGCAAGGAAGGAGAGACAGCATTGCTGACTCTATATATCGTCTTGGTTCACAGTCCAACAAGGCAAAGCGACAAGTCATCTTCAAGCGCGCTGAGCAATACGTGAACGAGTACCGCAAGAAGGAGCGAGAGGAGATCCGCCTACGAAGAGTCGCAAAGAGCTCTGGAGAGTTCTACGTCCCTGCTCAACCCAAGGTCTACTTTGTCATCCGTCTCAAGGGGTGCGTGCCGTCTCTTGCGAAGTATAGAATTTTTAGGCTGACTGTCGAGATTCACAGTATCAACGACCTCGCACCCAAGCCCCGAAAGATTCTACAGCTCCTCAGACTTCGACAAATCAACAATGGAGTATTCATCAAGGTCACAAAAGCGACTACGCAGATGCTGCAGATCGTCGAGCCATACATCACCTACGGTGAACCAAACCTAAAATCCGTCAGAGAGATGATCTACAAGCGAGGATACGGAAAAGTCAACAAGCAGAGAGTTCCCTTGAACGACAACAAGATCATCGAAGAGGCTCTCGGCAAATTCGGTATCATCTCAATCGAAGATTTGGTCCACGAGATCTTCACTGCTGGACCTGCATTCAAGCAAGCCAGGTGAGCGTCATTCACATACTTCACTAATATTCCCTTCCACGCAGGCAGAGAGGAAAAGAAAAGGCCAAGGAACGTTAGAGGAGTGGGAGAGGGAAGCTGGGATATGAGCAAAAGCCAGGCTACAGCGCGGATTTCATCGCTCCATGCTATGCAGCAGTTCAAGCTACATTCTGCTTTGACCATGGCGAACCTCTTCCACTCTTCAGCCTTTCTGGCTTCACTCCACCTCTCTGCCGGCTGGCATATCATCGCATTCATGCGCATCACCTCTTGAAAGTCGAATCCAATCGCTGAGACTTGAACCCTCTCTTGCGTATTTGTGATCGCACCTACCCTTTTATCGAAAACAGCAACTTCCTCTGGCCTGTCAAGCTCTCCAACCCTACCGGTGGATTCAGACCACGCAAATTCAAGCACTACATCGAGGGTGGTGAACGTGAGTTGTCTTTCACTCTCTCGATTCGAGGAAGGAAACATGGCTGATGTGTCGCTTGTGGGTGATCAGTCGGAAACCGTGAAGAGAACATCAACGGCCTCGTCAAGCGCATGAACTAGACGAGTCCAACCCCTTGTAGTCCAGTAGCGGGGTGCTATGTCGTACACTCCTGCTCGCTGTGATACGCCCCACGTTGTACGCCTCAGGCCAGATCAGCTTTAGAAAGTGAAAAGCCTTTGTCGCTGCAACATCCTTTTCTTCCCTGCTATACCCGCTCAACTAGCAGCAATCGCCCTCGAGCTAAAGTAACAACAACAAACCAGCTGACTCTTCGTGACCACTCCGGCTGCTACTGAGAGACTTGCTTTGTGAAGAAACGCGTCAGTCACGTATCATCTGCCTGAAGAGTAGGCTAGCATACCTTGTATTGCGCTCACTCAATCTTCAACCTCTTCCAGCGCTCCGCTTGCTATCAGTCTTTCCACGTCTGCCCTCCTTACGAAAACCAATGTTCCCTTCCTTAGTGTTATCGATCCATGCTCCGTCTCTATAGTCCCTACGTCTTTCAACACTCTGACCTGACAGTGCAGCTGTTTAGGTGGAGTTTCCAGTACACCGCTCGACAGATCCACCGCGTCTATGTATGCCGACTTGTATTCTCGGACCAGATTTGCATATCCGTTCAAGAAGTCTGTTTCTGCAGGTGATATGTTCCTCCTAACTTGGTCCGCTGCTGAAGTACAGTCGTTTGCAGCTAGCAGATTGCCCAGATTGCTTGCTCCTCCGCCTGTCGATGGATCCCATAGCAATTCTTTAAGCAGCTCTACACGCTGATTGTGATAGACGAGCAACGCGCGCTTGTTTCTCCGCATCGCCAACGCTGCGACTGTCAACTGACATACTGAAGCATCGTCGTCGTCGATTTGCGAGAGAACGGCCTGCCCTGCTTCGAGCTGGGACGCAAGGGAACGCGTTTCTCGTGCTAAATGCCGTACAGCTTCATCCTGGTAGGGACGTAGGAGGGATGTCGACGCTGAACGGTGCGCGTCTTGCACCAGCGAAAGAGCCGCGTCGCCAATCATTGGGGTATTGACACTGGATGTATAGAGAGTGTTAAGAAAGTGTTGAAGGAGGGTGTTGAAAGTGTTCAATGGTATTAAAGAGTGATTGTAAGGCCGACCGTTGAAAGTGTTACAACCTCGATGAACCATGACTTTAATTCAGGACACGCAACAGTAGCGCCTACACAGCGCAAGATAAACAACAGTAATAACATCAATTCAAATGGCCTAATAGGAAGACTCACCACCGCCGGAAAGAGCGCGAAACTGCCCACGTACATCGATTATACCCATTCTGCTGCTTTTCAAGACGATAAACATGCAAAACATCGATATGGAAGACTGGTGCATAGAGCTAACACAGCGAAAGGATGGGCGGGAGCCCTATTGAGGTCGGCTATAAGAGCTGGGCTGCTTGAAGGTGTCTTCTGGAGGAGATTGGCCGTAATCCTTGCAGCTTTGCTTTTGTTCAGTGTATGGTATCTAGCCTATCTATCCCTCCCTACCAATCTGACCTGATTTCATGCAGTTCCTGCTGTTCTACTGGACATACGAGACACATATAGAGCTCGCATTCCATAACCGCAACTGGATCAAGCGAGCCATCATACCAGTCCCAACACTCTCAGAGACATGCTTCTCCCCATCTCGTCTTGCGTCATCCTCCTACAACACTACCTTGGCAGAATCTCCGAAACATCTTCTGCTCAATCCAGGCATAAGCATGAGATTTGGGTTGGACTGCTATCATTTCAGCAAACAACTACCTTCGAGTCTTTTGGTAGGGCAGGAGTTGCCGCAGCATACCACTTTCCACCTGTACTGGAGAGCGGACCTGGCACCGTTTCAAGAACGACAGGCTTTATTGATCAAGAGCCTATTCACAACCCAAGATTTGTCGACTTCAGATCTCATTCTATGGTCGAACGATGTCTCGCTACTCAACAATCCACTCCTTCTGCAAATACACTCTATCGTAGGGAAAGAGAAACTGTCTATCCGTATCGCAGACTTCGTAGACCTAGCAAAGGGCACGCCTATGGAAGGACATTCTCTACTATCAGCAGCAGGGACAAAAGACCGTCGAGGCTGGGTGGATGGCGATCTTTTGCGCGTCTTGGCGCTCTACGCACACGGAGGAGTCTGGGTAGACATGGACACTGTCCTTCTTCGCTCTATCCGGCCTTTGCTTGAACAAGAATGGGTCACGCAATGGGATTGCTACGACAAGCCTTATGCGCCCTTGAACGGAGCAATGCTCAACTTCTACAAGTATTCGCCCTATCTATGTGAGATGCTGCACGCAATGGCATCTTCCAAGAGACCTCCTCGGTCGTCTTCGACGGACTGGGGTAGTCTGCTATATCACCAAGTGCACAGGAGGTTGTTACAAGCTGGTAAAAAGCCTTTTGCGGTCCTGCCCTACTGCTTGACGGATCCAAGGAGCTGTAGATTGGATAACAGACTACCTGATCCATTCGAGAAGGACGATGGATGGATCAAGAGCAAAGAAGGAGAGAAAGAATTGAAGTACAAGTTGGACAGCATATTTGCGATACATTTGCATAATCAGTGGGAGAAAGCATTTCCGAAGAGTGGGTGGATGCAGAAGTTCGTGGTTGATGTGGTAGAGCGGAAGTGGGCACAGATGCAGGAAACTAGGCCTGGACGGCAAGATTAGGAATGCTTATTGTGACAAATAATAGATGCGCTTGCTTTAGTGGGGACGATCTTCACGAGTGTTGTTGTGCTCATATAGCTTGTGCCAGTACTTGAGTTAGGAAGATGCGATTGATCAAACGAAATACTTCCTGCATTACTGCGTCTACCTCAGGGTATACTCAACTACATCCTCTCTAATGGTGACAAGCTGAGAATGCGCATAGCGTTACCCAATACGTCCCTGGCACAAACAAAGAGCCATAATCTAGCCAATGCAATCTCCTTCGGCTGTCCCCTGACTAGCAGTACTTCCCACGCCGACGAGATGGAGTGACACAGCTTGAACAAGAATGTGACGATGTTACTCGGCTCGTGCGTTTCCAGTGCCTTCTTGAGGACGTCTGGATAAGTAGCTAGGAGCATGATGATATCCCTTGCTTTCTGTTCCGTCAATACGGAGGTATCGATCTGAGCTGCTCTCTCTTCATAAGGTGGCAGAATAACTTCTGGTGCCGATTTTCTCTCCACGCTCGAGAGACGGACATGCGCATATTGCAGATAAGGACCAGTGTCGCCTTCGAAACTTGTCATTCGGTCCCAGCTGAATTCATAGTTGTTGATGCGCTTGCCGGACATGTCTTGTACTTTCACAGCTGTAATGCCGATAATGTCGCTCGTGTGCTCGGGATCTTCGATGGATGCATATTTGGCTTCGTTCGACTTCATCTGATTATGCATCACTTCTTTCGCTTCGTTGAGGATGTCCTCCAAGAAGACAACCGTTCCTTTACGAGTAGACATGCCCAGTACCATTCCGAAGCTGGAAAGTAAAACTAGTCAGAGGTGTTCTGGGCGAAACAACCGGCATGATGAACTTACTTGACGTGCACCATGTCTTTTGCCCAAGGATACTTCATCAACTCCATCGTCTTGAACACTTGCGAAAAGTGCAGATCTTGCTGAGCAGCCACGACGTAGATGTGCTAGACGGATACTTTCGTCAGTTGCTAGCATCTCACCGATATGAAAAAGTCCGCAACACACCTTGTCGAATTTGTACTTCTCGAACTTCTCGACTGCTCCACCGATATCGCGGGTGATGTACAGATTCGTTCCGTCCCTCCTCTTGACGAGTACTTTGCCCAACTTGTACTTTGACAGATCCGAGATCATAGCACCATTATCGATCTTTGTCAAGCCCATCTCCTCCATCTTTGCAACTGCGTCCTCCATCGACTTTGACGAGACTTGCGATTCTCCCCAGTAGATATCGAACTCGATGTTCAGACGAGAGTAGATCTCTTCGTACTTCTTGATAGATAGATCACGGAACCTCTTCCAGATATCCAAGGCAGATTGTTCGCCATCTTCCATGCCTTTGAAGAGCGCACGAGCAGCTGAGTGAATAGGCGAGTTCTGGTCTCCTTGATCTTCTTCCGCGCGGGTGTTAGGCATGTCTTCAGTAAGTTCCACCATCTCCTTCTTGTCGTTCTCAATCATGGCCTTCTCCCCCGTCTCCGCTGCTTTCGCTAGCTTTCGTTTCCTCTCTGCCTTCACCCAGTCTTCGATCTCCTTCTTTGCATCAGCATTGATTTTGACGTAGACTTCGTACAGATGTTTAATAGGATCCGCCTCGAGCGCTTCCTCGCTTCCGTATCTGTCGAACCCGACAGCTAGCAGACCATACTGCTTTCCCCAATCTCCTAGATAGTTAAGCTTGACTACATTCCAACCGTTCGCAGTGTATACATTCGCCAGGGTCATGCCGATAATGGTACTGCGCAAATGACCAGCGTGGAAAGGCTTTGCAATGTTGGGAGAAGAGAAATCGATGACGAGAGTCTTGCCGGCACCGGACGTGTTTGTACCGTATCCGTATGCCAGTTGCTTGGATGAGAAAGCTTTGGTAGCTGTTCCATCAGGTTGGGCAGCTTCGGAAGTTGAGGTCGAGGGAATCTTCTTTTCTTCAGTCAAGTGGTTGATTTGGTTGATTTGCTGGAGGACTAGGCGGGTGAGTGTAGGTGTGTGAAAGGTGAAATTGACGAAGGGTGTGCCATTGCTCTCGCACTTTGATATATAGTCATTAAGCACGAACTGCGAATTTGATGGTCGAGTCAGCCTGGTGCACACATTCAAGAAAAAGTCGCATGCATACCTGCTCTTCGACCCTCTTTGCTATTGCCTTTGCATCCTCTTTCAATCTGAACCTCGGTATCGCAATATTGCAATCACAGCCTTTCGCGCCTATCTGAACTCCAGCATACACGGCTTCCACGCTCAGACCATGACCGATAGCACTGGCAGCTTGAACAGCTATAGCAGTTCTGAACGCGTCCAGCGCAATGCGAGTGGGTTCAGAATTTGGAACATAGGGGAGGTCAGGCAGTCCTGCAAAGAGGGGGGAGTTTGAAGCTGCGGCCATCTCTTGGATCGTGTTATAGCAGCGTAAAGCAGAGATGTAAGGTGCCTTGTGTAAATGTCCAGGAAATCTGCCTTGAAATGTCGTTTGACTGCTTAAAGCTGCTTTAAAGAGTGTAGAAGGCTGTCGTCTAAGCAGGGTAAACAGGGTGGATAGACCAGCTTATAGAGGTGTCTTGAATGCCCTAAAAACCAGGATTAAAAGTGTTAAAGCTGTTTCAAGGCGACTAGACTTCGCAAGAATTTCAAGGCAAAGCGTGACTTGTCCAGCAACCAAACACTCAAGAAAGATGTACCAGGATACTGAGCGATACAAGAAAGCTATTGAAGCATCCAAAGAAGCTGCAACGCACGACATACAGCTTGTCGAAGAAGCGCCGCAAGCCAAAACGACCGTCGAGTTGGATGCATCTGCGCATCAAGCTAGCTCTGGAAAGGTCCCTTACTCGGTCATATACCACAAGAAGCTGTACCACTATGTCCGAGAGCTGTGTCGTGAGCTGCCTGCCCAAAGCCAGCTTATCGCGGTCATTGACATCCTTATCTCGTCTCCCCTCGCATCTCCTTGCTCATTCTCTGTGCGTTGCATGCTTAGATGATCCATCAGAAGCGATGAGTTTGGCAAGCTACTGTCAACACATCAAACGATGGGAAATTCCGAGGTCTTCGTATCCCGAAGGGCTGTCAGGCTACAAAACCTGGCGCTCCCAACTCAACAAGTTCCACACGACATGCGCATTCGATATACTCGAAGCCTCAGGCTATTCGCAGACTGAAGACGCCGAGATCTTCCATACCATCGCAAATCTGCTACAGAAGAAGACACTGAAAGGCGGTAACGACAAGGGAGACGAAGAGATGCAGATCTTCGAAGATGCTATATGCCTCACGTTTATGGATCTCGAGTTCAGCGAGTTTGCGAGAAAGCACGATGAGGAGAAGATGGTCAAGATCGTGCAGAAGACATGGGGAAAGATGGGTCAGAAGGGCAAGACGTATGCATCAGAGAACCTGGCAGCAACCTTGCCAGAGGACGCAAAAGCTATACTCACAAAAGCTTTGACAACGGCTTGAGGGTAGAAAGGAAGATTCCGTCCCTTTGGCAGGCTGCCCTGCGGTGTTTATCTGCGCTGGCTGCTTCCTCTCCGATTCGTAGAATACACAACGATGTTCACGGCTTTCAATCCAAGGTGGCATCGGAACAAGTCTGCTAGCAGGTCTACAGCTTCAATATCCACTCGCAAGCCAAGGGCTCCCACAAAGGTAGATGTTAAGCCAGCCCTCAGCAAGACACAACGTCCAAAGAAGGTACAAGATATACCACTGCAGGATCTATCTCACTTGCGTTCAGCAGCTCACGGTGATATCGCTACAAACGGCATCGCGCCTCGACCGCCGCCCCTTTCAGGCTCGTCTAGCAGCACTGGTAGACCGTCATCGAGGAGCTCGTCTACAGCATCTATGATAACGGCGAAGACACATCTCTCGGAGCACAGCGAGACCGCAGGCGGTGGGACAGATGTGATCGATTTTGCAAATCTAGAACAAGTCTCTAGAGGGTGGTACAGATCACGAGGGCTGCCTGTGCCGTCAGTGGGCGTGCTTACTAGCCGTGAGAAGATAGTAGAGTATGTCAACTACGCAACAAGAAACAAGCGGACTGGACAGAGATCACAGGAAAGAAACGGGCGAAGAGGGAGGTCAACTCAGGATCAGTGAGCGGCCAGCGGTAAGGTGAAGACAGACCGGGCTACAAGCGAAAATGTTTCTAGGTTGTGTAGCCTAGGTCGTACCGGTAGATGCCCTTTACACAAGATATCTCTGCTGTTGCTATTTGCTCATACAAGTCACAACAAACACGATTGAGACTTAGCAAGCAGTAGATCTAATTGCAGACTGTACACAGGTGATCGTTCGTCACCAGCTGGAAACGACAGAGGTCAGCCATCGCCCTTTGCAAACCCGAAAAGATCAGGAACTTACAAGGCACACCACCCGATGAAGGTTTGACATAGGTTCTCGACTGATGTCGCTTGTAATATTAGTTTCTGTACTTGATCTTTTACGTCCAAGACTTGAGTAGGCTTGAAGTCTCTTCCAGTCAGTTTTTGTTGTACACGATCGACGACTTGTAAAGCTCGTTGATTAAGCGCTTCATTTGCTTCGTCTGGAAAGTCAAGTTCAGAACGCTATCCACTATTCGGTGAAACTTCAAGACATACCGTCAAGAGGGTTTGTTTCGTCAACTCCTGTCCGCTTGGGTGCTCGTTCGTTGTTACCAGTACCGCCTCCGCCTCGTCTGCCCGTCGTAATCAAACGCCAATTGATAAGCGGATCATGCACGAATGCCTCGAGTACAGCCATAATAGACTCCTTGTTATCACGAAGAACCCGCATGCTATTCTCGCATGTTATGCGGAAAGTACCTTCAATACCGCTGACTTCCATTGCTTGGATTAACATGCGAGTCAAGCGGAAAGGTACCCGTTCTGGATACTTGTCTCGAACCATGGCGACTTCGAAACAGTCACCAAAATCGACATGCACCACGGACCCGCTTAGTCGGTCGAGCAATAAGTTGGAAGGATGTCGGTCCTGTTATCTTCGTCAGTACTTGTACAAGGCTACCCGAAAGCGCAACTTACTCCCAACCCAAGGATGTGTCCGACCATGCTCATGGTTGCCAGAGTCCGCGTATACTGCGTCCGGCGATCCAGCCAAGCCTCGGAGTTGCGACTCTTTAGCCACAGTACTCGGTACAAATCTTGTCCGGTAGTATTATCGAGCGCATATTCGAAGACTTCGATCTTTTGCATGAGCATCATGTGATCGTAGTCGGGCGCCATTTGCAGCATGATCCGATGCTCGATGTTGAGGAGAATTTTGCGAGGGTCTAGCAGTATCAATGTTAGAGGGAGCGAATCAACCGCAATGCCAGTATTACGGACCTCGATAATTCTTGACCAGCACATGCAGAGTATCGGTGTTGTCGACCCATCCAAGGAGACCGGAGTTGGGTGCAAGTGGAATGATTGGATAGGGTTGTATCATGAGGTGTCGCTTGAAGGTTTCGGGATCTTTGCTGAGCAGCGTGTTGACGAGTCCGAAGAGCTGCATGACCCGTTCGTCTTGCCGCAAGTCTTCGTGGCCTTTCAGCAAGAAAGCGTGGTCTTTACCATCGCTGCCTGCTACCTTCAGCTTTCGCGGCCTCTGTTTCGAAGTAAGAACATCGAAAGATTCGGCAAACTTGACGATGCGAATGATTGGCTTGCCGACGTGGTAGGTACCTGAGCACAGTGATCAGCAAGCAACCTACCTCTTTTGTAATCTTGACGCACCTGGTACAGCTAGCTCGAGATCCTTCACTGCCAACAGCTTCGGCGAAACTTGCTGCAGTTCCAGTACCGAGAATGAGGGAAGAGCTCTTGCCAACCGCTTGAATATCTGATAGTAGAGATCCCATGCTTGGTTGAGATCACTAACTTCTCCGTAGGTCTGGAAGCGTCGACATGACTCTCGCGCATCCTGCAAGTCTCGTCCGAAAGTCTGCTGGAAAGCTATCTCTCGCAGGGTTTCCGGTCCCTTCTCGAGTAGGTCATGGAGCGGGTCCAGCGTTGCGAACATTGCTTCCACATTACCATCTCCATAGTACAGCCGAGAGGCTTCTTCGAGACCTTCGTGCCACATTTCGTGCCAGAGAATAGCGACTCTGATCAATTCTTGACTGACCAGTCTTGCTTGATCAACTAGGTTGGCGCTATGTTCCGACATACGATCGATAATGGCGAGGGCAGCACGCCGCCGAGGAGGATTAGGGTACTTTGAGGCTACGGTCAATGCGTACACTAAAGCTTGGGGATGTGCTTTGCCAACGTCAGAAAGGATATGGTGGATGAGCTTGCGGACGCCAGCGCTCGGGGCGTGGATACGTGCGATGAGCTGGAAACAAGAGTGAGCATCAGAGCCTGTTAACAATGTTATCGAATGGAGGATCAGGCCTACCTGAGGTATCACTTCTAACCAGATATCAACGCTAACACTGTTGAAGCCTTCAGAGATAGCTTGCGCGACTTGACCATGGTAGCCATATTTGAACCAGAGTGTAAGCAAACGAAGTGTATCTTGTAGGGAATTACCGGGAGATAGAGCGATAGACTGGAAGAAGGCTTTCACAGCTGGCACGATATGACCAGTCAGGATCTCCGGTGGCATTGGATCGTTTGTCGTCTGATTCCCTTGCGCCTGATTGTAGTAGTTTACTACCTCTGAATTCGCAAGAGCCCAAGCGTGCCACGCTTTGTACCACTTCCGGTCAAGATTCGTTGCGATGAAGTAGGACTTGATAATACCGTCGACATATTGCTGTGCCAAGGCAGGGTCAGTGTCAACGCGAGTGAATGAGATGAAAGACCTACAGAACCCCAATCTGGCTGCAATGCACTTTGCCATTCTCCCAGTTTGTAGTAGCACCTCGCTAGCAGTTTAGTGTATTCCTGAAGCTGGCCAGAGGCTGCGAGCTCCGCTGAAGCGTTCGGCTCATCTGAATCTGGATTGAAGCCTAAATCCTGCGTCAACCGTCCGGTGAAGTCTTGCAGATATGCCCTGGCCACGTCTGTCAATACGTGCTCGGATAAATGCTACAATCATGCTTACAAGGTATCTTCTCGCGCGCCTGTAGCCCACATATACTTGAGATGTGCATATATCACATGGGGAGGCCCTTGCATAGACTGGAAGCGCTCTTAGCCTGATCGTGAGCCGCTTACAAAGGACAACTCACAGTAGATTCGAAATCTTGATCTTCTCCGAATAGCGAATTGAGCGTCTTCTCTGCTAAGCCGAGCCTTCCAGATTTGCGACACAGATTCGCAAACTTGATCCACATCTCCATGTTTTCTCGCGGCGAGACTACCAAGGCTCGTACTTTGAGGATTCTCTGCCACACCTCTACATCTCGTTGACACCCCTTCAACCGCTTCATCCACGTCTTTTGGATGACCATTCTTCTTTCGCGATTGTCGCCAGACTCTTTGTACTGAATAATCTCTTCCAGCTCCGACAGCATCTGCACCCGTACAATCTGATTATAGGCGCGATTGTAACTCTCGCCAACTAGAGTCCGAAGTTCGGTATCTAGAGAATCTCTTGCCCTGTTGACGTGCTGTTGAGCCTTGATGAACTGATTGCGGTGGATGGATAAGATGGCTCTGAACCATGCTCGATCTGCAGACTCGTGCTTCAGGACAGCGATGTAGTCATCCATCGCTTCCCATTGTGCGAGTCCCCAAGCGGCTCCTGCAGCCAGTGGCGCGATCTTGCGTCTTTGTTCGCTTGAAGCGCTGCGCCAGTTTGCGCGGGCCAGGTCTGACAGGCTTTCCCATTCTCCAAGAGCATGTAAGCATCGCATCATACCATACTTGTAGTCGAAATTGTTTGGGTCATCGCGCTGCTTCCGTTCATATGCTGCGAGAGCATCGTCCCATTGCTCAAGTTTTTCGTACCAATCTTCCTTGAGTTCGATATGGTGGACACTTTGCGCATGCGTCAAAATACCAACAGCTACATCGGGTTGCTGTAGCTGATTATTAATGCGTATGAGAGATTCGATCGTCTCTGCTGTCGGCTCCGAAGACCATTCAAGCTCTTTATAGTGGAGTGCTTTCGCGAAGGCATGGCACTTTTGAGCATATTGTCCGAGCGTTCGAGGACCGATAGGAAGTGACTTGTCGTCGTGCTCCATGAACTCGGCGAGGTTAAGAAGGGTTTGTGTGATTTCGGGAGGTACCGTTGTGGAGGCCAAAGCCGTGTCGATGGCTTTGACAAGGTCGTCTTGATACGATTCGTACAGCTCCGACCAGCATGAAACAAATGCGGCGTTGAAGAGGTCGCTCGCTAGAGGCTGATACACCTCTGCTAAACCCGAACATGCTCGTAAAGATAAGGAAGGGGAAGCCTTCAGTAATGCTACTGAAAGGCGCTTGTACCAGTCTTTCCAGTCGTCTGCCTTTGCACGCTCTGTCGTCTCCCATTCTCGCTTCAGCTGTTGCTGATTGACGGGAAGCTTGTTGACGCCTGCGTCCGCAGCAGGATCTAGTTCGGTGTTCACGCCTGTACTGACGTCCACGTAGCCGAGATCTGGCAAAGGCTCTCCACGAAGGAGCTTTGTGATGAGCTGGTCGTAATTGGAATGTTGGATGCGACTGCTGACCATAGCCTGCGGACCCATAAATCAGCTTGAACAGATGCCTAACCCGTCCTGACTTACTTTGTTAAGCATTGGCACAAAGATAGCGAAGTCCGACCCGATCTGCGTGACGAGCGAGCAGAGTGCATCCATGCAGTCATTTCTGAGTTCAGGCGGCCCACTGACGAGTGTTCTCGCAAGGGGATGTATGACTCTTGAAGCATGATCTGAGAAGTTGATTTTTCTGCACAGTATACCGGTGACTTGGATAGCATGCCGCCGCAATGACATTGGAGCATCGTATCGCTCGAAGGTCCGTACTATGACGGGAATGACGAGATGAAGGTATTCTTCTAGATTTGCACCAAAGATGCCGAAAGCATGCAAGATGCGCTGTAAGCAGGGTAGTCTTCTTTCGGTAAACTCAGCATCGAAAGCGGTAAGCATGAGAGGGAGTAAAGTAGGTAGGTAGACCTTGAATTCGCCTTCCAAAGCAACGGCAATCTTTTCTACCAAATCGACGAGAATGACTTGTAAAGAAGGACCGGAAGCCCAGGAATCGCGAATCAAAGCAAGAATGGGAGGAAGATGGTTGCGGATATGTTGGCCCACAACCTTGATGAGCTTGCTAAGGTTTTCGAAGTAGTACTTCTCCTGAGCAGGTCCTTGTTGTACAGTCCGCATCGCCCCCAAGAAAGCAGGTATGACCTAAAAAGCGATCAGTGATTGAGCGGGAGTCGAACTAGAGCACGCTTACTTGAGGCAAGAAGGTAACGCATCGCAGTCGCAGCGAGTTGAAGATATACATGACAGCTTCGATGACTGCCGTGTGATGATTTGCAAGAGAAGAATCGCGCAAGATGGAGAGAAGGGCGTGAAAAGCGACTGTAGGATAGTATTCGTCGTGAGAGGGTCCTATATTCATAGGATGGCTGGGATCGGTGGGGTTTAGAGGTAAGTCGTTCGCTTCGACTTCGGTGCTTTGATGAGGCTGCTTATACGGATCTAAGGCTCCGAGTATGCCCATGACTTTGATAGTCTCCCTACGAGTAGCGGGAACATTCTCGGACTTAAGGATGTTGATGAGCGTTCCAAGAAGAGTCGGGTATTTGATGTAAGGCTCTATAACGTAACCTGCGTAAGAGGACACCAGGCCAAGGGTATGTAGTGCTGCATCCCGCTTGATGATGGATGATTGGTCATGCAGCATCTCGATAATGAGAGACATGTACTCGTCTAAGCGGGGTAGCATATCTTCGCCTCCAACTTTTGCTAATTCTCCTAGCGCTAGCATGATAGCCGAAGACACGCCTGGACTGACATCTCTCGCTTTCGGTAGAAGGACTCGAAGAACCGAAAGGCAGTATGGCTTCGAAAGTCTTGCTGACGCTCCGACGAGCATTCCAAGCAGGGTGGCACACTCTTCGCGGTTCGTCCTATGTAAAGAGTTGTCAACATATCAGCCAGACACAAGAACAGATGCTAAGCTTGCGACTTACGCATATGTACTATATTCAAGCTCCGTCAACAGCTGAATCAGAGCCTTTCTGAGTGAAGGCATAACATAAGCTGGGTTATGCAGGGATATTCGTCCAATAATCTTGATAGCAATTTCTCTGATTGGGTAGACCTCATCATTGATAGCCAAGAAGATGCTCTTAACGTTCTCCGCCTGCGCTAGATGTCTATCGAACTTCGTATCTAGACTAGCTAGAGTAGATTGCCGAATATATGCATCTGGATCGGCTATAGCACAGACTAGTAGCTTCTCCAAAACCTCAGTGACGAGGTTTATGCTGTGATTACTCGTCTGGAAGATGATGGGATCCCGGGAAAAAAGCTTGCAGCATGTTTGGGCAGCTGCTAAGCGTACCTCGCGGGAGTCATGGTCAAGATAATTCGTAATTGTATCGCGGACGAGTTCATGTAACAGGATGCCGGAGAAATCGAAGGAACCGAGTGTCGTGATAGCCAGGGTCAAGGTTGGGACATCGTTTATTTCTTGAGCAGTCTGAGAAGAATCAAGTCAGCACAGGCCCGCTCAAATCTTTGCGTTGACTCACATTCAGTGCCGACATATCCCTCGTGATGCTTGCGGCAGTAGGCCTCATCTGCAGCGGCGCTCCAGGTGTCTTAAAAGGCTCTCCTCCCAGTATTAGACACAGAAGGTTGAGCAGTCTCTCTTGAATCGTAGGCAGAAGAGGCGGGATATGTGTTGATAGATCGATAAGAGCTCGAACCAGGGACTCGGAGAGTCCATATGCGAACATGAGGTCCAGAAGCTCGTGCATATGCTTCGTGAGCGCTTGTCCAACGGCTGTCGCTAGCATACTTATGCATTGGAAGATGGAGGCTTCGGAAGGGGCGTTCTTTCGGCTGCGAAATAGCATGATCGATTCAGTCATGGTACCGTGTTGACTGGTTGAGGCAACACTCACCCTCGCGACTGCAAACCCTCTTTCACGCTTGATAAGACAGCATCGAGATAGGGGGCCATACTATTCGTCACGGCAAGCGCAACGTGCCCAACAGCATGGTATGCTGAAATCCTCTGTCAGCGTACTTCTTCGATACCTCATACCCGCATCAGACTCACAAGTCGTCCTATCCCGATCCTTCTTCAGCTGTCCCAGCAGGTAGACCATACATCGATGCAGGTAGCCTGTTATGAATTTCTGGTGATAGTAGCTCGCGAGCGTAGGTATGAGCTCGATAACTGCTCTTCTGACAAGCGGCTCTCGGTGATCTTTGTACGAAAGGATCTGCTCGCATACATCGTCGTACCGCTCTTGCATGAACTATGACCAGAAGCGATATAAGTCAGCTTCTAGACCTGTAAAGCGCTTCTGTAAATATCTAGGACGGAGGTGCGCACCATATTGCCATTTGTGAAGAGCTCTTTATACCCTAGCAAGCTTCCGTGAATCGTATCGCCTGTATTCATCTTGAAGCCCTTCTGCGCCTGTTCAAACACCATCGCATAGCATTCGTTCCGTGTTGTATTGTCTCTGGTAGAAGCTATCTTGAGGCATCCGGACAGAGCAGACGCGGCCGCCTCTCTAATATTGACTTTCGGATCTCGCAATGCTGTCCAGAGATAGTCAAGAATGTTCTCGACGCGGTCTGAGATACTGAACGGTGCTGTGCGTGCTAGCTCGCGAAAAACAAGCGCAGCGGCGTATCTTCGAGATTCATTGCGGTCGTCTGCGAAAGCAAGTACATAAGGCTCAGCCTGCAGAGCATACGAGTGCACGAAAGAGAGAGAATACCCTGTAACCACTCCATGGCCGTCTGCACCTGCAGGTCTACATTCTTTACGAGCGCTCCACCTCTCACTACCAACTTCGCGTACGTCTTTGCAGCATGCGCCATGACAAGTGGATCCACAGAGGGTATAGCCAGCCATGGTTGCGTTGCGAGTCTAGCTGCAATAGACGCATCTTGCGTAGCTTCTAGTAGAGTATCGATTGCGTTCAATCCAGCTAGCTTGTCGGTCAAGTCGTTCGAATTGATCAATGCTGTCAAGCGTGGTGCGAGCTCCTGTATGCTCCGTACGTGCGCATCTACTGTAGTCCCGCGAGATGAGATCTATGCGGTTAGAAGGCCGTATGATTGGATGTTCGCAACGAGCGGAGCGGTATGTGAGGATGTAGATTAGATAGAATAGACATTAGAATGTCAAGCTTGATGCAATTGCGACTGCTCCCTACCCAAGTTGCCAGATCCGAGCTTGCTCTCAGCCGAGTCTCGTCGTTTCTTAATCACAGCGCAGAAAGGATCAGATTCCATTTGAGGCATTGCCGGTCTTTCTTGCTTCTCCTAACCTCGAGCGCATCTCTCCCAGAATAAACGAGACATCCTTTGCGAGTGCCATGGCTGAGCCCGTGTAGGGTACGGTGGTGTATCTAGCTCGCCGGCAGTACTGCTATCACGGTCGCAGTGATGTATATGCCAGGTTGATGTATCTTTCAGGCCATTTGTGGCAGATTGAAGTTGCAAGTCTGAGAGAAAGCGCAAGGTAACAAGAAAGCCGGACAAGTAATGGAAGCTCTCCATACCGCGCTTGACATAACACCTTTCTTTGCGGTACACCAAACTGCCCGTAGCATACCAGGCTCTATTGCAAGGCCTCAGCTAGAAATGTATGAAGGTCCGTCAATCAGGCACATACAACCGCGTACCTCGACAAAAGGTTAGATCTCCGTATCTTTTGATCAACGGTCTGCGACAAGCATCTGGTTTACGTCGAAATCTCACATTCAAGCGATGATCTAAGGACGAACCAGTGTCGCTGACAATTACAGGAAAGATCGGACGGAGTAGGCTTGATAGTCCGGCTATCTAGCTTCAGCATGGCGGAATATTGTCATTTTGAGACAGTCTCAGTAGCCTCTTGTTGGGCCTTGATACCCCGAAGAAATTTGTCGATCTTGGGACCGTCTACTTTGAGTAATGTCGCTTTTAGGATATCGCCAGCGAAGTTGCGTTCTACATTGCGAAGCTCGAAATGCTGACTTTGGCGGGCGGTCCACAGGTCATGCATTTTGTATTTGGGCATTGGGCCAAGCCATTTGTCTATCGTTTCGTTACTCATCTTATAAAGCTGCTCTGGGAAGGCCTTATCAAGGCCCTGAAGCTGATCCCAGCGGACCAGCTGCGCGCGGGACTCAGTGTCCTTAGACGATCTCGAAGGGATCATTGCGTCCAGGCTGAATGAGACATAATCTTTCGTATTCGAGGAGGGGTAGGATCGGGTCGGATCCTTTCGGCAATAGAAGTTGGAGATATTGACCTTTGGAAGGTAGAAGCCAGGGTCAGACACAGAGAGGTCTACAATCAAGATGCCAGTGGAGCTTCTAGGGCGAGCTCCAGCCAGACCGTATGGAAAGTATACAGTGTTGAGGGTAAGGCCTCGCGGGAGTGCAATATAGGCAGCTTCTCCGGTGTCCAATCGCAGCTGCACGTTGCGCAGTAGATTCAACAACTTTTGGCGCGACAGAGCGATAGACGCAGAGTGCATGTTATTGGCCTCTTGTTTGAGCGAGTCACGTCGAAGTCAAACATATAGCCCGCTACCGGCTTGTAACCAGTGTTTGAGTCCGCGAGTAGGTCGTCCATGCACCCGTCTTTCATGAAGGACATGGCCTTGTACTCTGCTTCTTCAGCTTGCTTGATCTTTCGCATACGAAGATTGGCAATCCGTGCTCTGACGTCGTCTCCGACATCCCAATCGATCCAGACCGGTTTGAGTTCTGGCTCTGCGAAAATGTCTGAGTATTTGACAGGACCAGCCTGTGGCCTTGTAGTAGAATGGCGATGGCTCCGACGCTTGAGCTTGTCCCAGAAGTGATGAGAAGCCGCGCCCTCGAGTGGCCTTTGGGAGATCTGCGAGACCAGGGATACCTGGCTAGTGATACTGCCTGCCCTTGATGAGGGAGGAGTGACATCGCTGTTTCTTCTCAAAGAAGGACTTTGAATTGGTCTACTTGCAGAGGAGCGCCTCCCTGCTTCCGCTTTGTCGTCTACGGTCGATCCGCGGCGGTTATTGTTCTGCTGCATGGCTAACCAGTAGCGCTGTATGCTGCGAGGAAGGGGAATGGGGTGTGTGGTCCAGATAAAAGAGGTTGTCGAGGGTGCGTTGACTCTTATAGCAGATGTAATGCTTACATCCGAAGCCTATTCAAACGGACTTGGCAAGGAGTCATTCCGGATCGAAAGGGGAGCGGTAGGTATCCAACATCCCCGAAGCATGCGAAGAGAATGTAAAGGCTTGCTGCCGTAACTTGCTTCGGTCACAAGGTATGGGATGGCTTCCAACCGTCTCGATGCTTTGTGAGGGGTACGCGGGGTAGATTGACGCAGGAATTGGCTGCCTCGTCTGTCAGTGCAAGTCGTTCGAGCTGTTAGTGCATTCAGACACTGTGCGAGCCTCTTCGACCTTTCGAAACCAACTCCAGTCTGAGGATGTCTTCAAGGCTTATTGGGGGCGCAGTAGCATAGTTGATGGTCAATAGGATCTGGGATTCTTCTACTCGTGTCATAATGTCTTCATCCTAGCGTATCTCGAAGCTCGGCTTGTCTTTCGCTGGACCGTCCGCATCTTGCATCATCTTTCTGGTTATTTGATGTAGCGATGGACGACCTTCTTCATGAATTTGATCCTCTGCACGCCAGCAACAGCAGTAGCACCAGTAATGCGACCCAGCAAGTATCGGGAGGAGGGCAAGCGTCGACATCATTGACGGGAAATGGCCAAAATACGGTCGCAAGTCTGAACGGGCAACAGCTACAAGCAGATTATACACAACAAGTACAAGCAAAAGCAGCTGCGCGGCAGAACGACATCCTCAGCGAACTCGAGCAGGCCGATCAGCACGTAGATTGGCAGAGTCAATCCCAGCAGCCTCAGGCTATATCTGGACCCTCTACTACTACTTCTAGAAGTCCGCCGTTGCTGTCTGGCCAGCCTGCGAACGCAAATAACGCATCTGCCAACGCGCCTCGACAGTTTATGCCTCCACGGCGTATGTCACGCAGCGGACTCATGAAGGATACAGACGACTTCTTAGCGTCCTTCCGACAACCTCCATACTCATCCTCTCCCCAAGCTAGCCATCCGATCCCTTCCTCGTCGCACAATGTCTTAAATAGCCCAACTGGCATAAACAACCAGCAGAGCGACCTCTTTCATCCAAGTAGTCCGCCAGGAGGCAGCACGCTGGAGAGTATGCGCCAGTCTAGCTATTTCGGGTCAATAGGCAGGAGCGGGCACTCAAGCACGAGGAAACCGAGTGGACCGCAATATAGCGATTCAGCATCGCAGATTACCTTTCCAGCATCTTCTTCTTCTTCTACCTCTTCAAAGCCTGCCTTTGGGATACCCCCTCCATCCTCTTCTTCAGCGAACAAGGAGAACACGCAATACAATACACTCACGACATCTCCGAAACCATCTCGGACAGACTCCAGCTCGTCATGGACATCCAAAATCAAGACGAAAGTCCCACGCAAGCTACCTTCCTTCGATTTCCCTACCTCCTTCTCTGAACATAACGAGCCGAGCAACAGTATATTGTCGGAGAAGCAGACGAAGAGCAGACAGCAATCGTTTGCGCCTAGTCTGCTAATCGATGCAGAACCGCTGCCAACTATCATCTTGAAAGTACCGCGTGCGGCGGAGAGCACGCGGCGAATCTTGACTGAAGATATAGCAGAAGGAGTGAGTGCATATCATGCCGTATCTATGCTGTCGGTCTTATTAACCAGCACGCCATCGGCACAGATTCGACCGTCTTTGCCTAGTCGAATAAGGCTCGCACGGACGTGGTCTCTTCTCTATTCTCTGGATGCGAATGGCACTTCTCTCTCCACCTTATATACACGCGTGAAAGCAGGTCTAGCAAATGCGGCAGGTGGCTGCGTACTAGTGATCCATGACACGAACGGCGTCACCTTCGGCGCCTACTTGAACGAAGCCTTTTCCATTTCCCACATCTCGAACGTGTCACACGCCAAGACGACCAAAGATTCCTTCTATGGCTCTGGCGAGTCATTCCTATGGACGACCGTAAAAGGCTCCTTCAGCGGCGATTCCACAGATTTCAGAATAGGCCCTATCATCGATATCTATAAATGGTCAATGAAGAACGACTATATCCTCCTTTCGACAAACCAGTTCTTTGTAGTGGGAGGTGGAAACGATGGGAAATTCGGATTGTACATCGATTCGAATCTAGATAAAGGACACTCGACCAAATGCCAGGCATTCGATAATGAACCGCTCTCGAAAGTCACAAGTACTACAATCGATGAAAGAAGTGGAAGAGAAGTCAAGGAGAGTAAATTCGAAATTGTAGCGCTAGAGTGCTGGGCGGTCGGGTGAATTTCAAGCAACAAGACTGTCTACGTTCACTCGCTTCTATCGTCACGGACGACGTCCTTCTGTATAAGTGGTGTAAGTTGCGGCCATTACGAACACAGAAGCACAGAAATGTCAAGAGTAGCAAGCTCAAGATATCCTGACTGCATAAGGAGGAGATGAAAATGCAGGAATTCATCAAAATTATGCTGGATAGCTTTGCCTGTGGGTCCAAGATCGAGGTCCGCGCCCTTGTCGGACTTGATCTTCACAGCGCCTGCTTGAAGGTAGGGATCAACATGCAGCACTAACGAGCCGTGAATGACTTCGCGCACCCAAGAAACATTGAGAGCCGAGCCGAAATGGCTCCTTACTCTCATCTAGTGTTTTATGTTAGGTTAGTATGCAGCTGATACTGAAGTCTTCCAGTCTATTGCAGCATCCCTGACTGACCTGCGACTAGGGCAGACCCGCAGAATACCTGACGAAAGTTTAGTTGACAGATTGCTAAGTCGTTTGCAGCGCGATCAGTGCACCGGTGAGCTCAAGTCTTTCTGTGATTCAAGAACACGTCTAGGAATACAGAAGGCCTATCACAGATCTTCAGTCCTTGTCACGTCGAGACCTCCCAATTCTGGAGAACAGACCACCTCCCTGCTGCCTTGCATCGCGTTTAGCGACTTCGGCTTGTTGCTGCCTTGCATCGCGTCTAGCAGCTTCCACTGTTTCCTGTATCAGCTGACGCGTGGCGGGTGTTGGAGCCTGTGAAGACTGTGCGCGCTTGCGAAGCGGGGCCGCAGGTCTCGGAGGGCGTGGACGAGGAAGGGATCTCGGGCCAGCGATCTTGAGGAGTCTTGCACTGATGACATCTCCCTTCAAGTTGAACTTGATGTCGCGTACTTCAAAGTGCTGGTATCGGTCCTTCGCACCGGTTGGTCCGAGCCACTTTTCAATGGTCTCGTTATCCTTGCCATACAGCGAGTCCGGGAAGGCTGCGTCCAGGCCTTGAAGTTGATTCCATTTCACCTCCCGGCTTGAAGCTCCTGGACGATACTTGGTATCGGGCGGTAAATGAATCGTGATATGCCAATAGTAGTATGGACACTCGAAAGCCCGCGCCTTGATTTTTGTGAATCTTTCCTCTTCAGAATGTGACTCTCTGCCACAGTAAGCGGTAGAGCAGTTGAACTTGATGACAGCAGCGCTGTGAACAGACATGCCCTCTTCTGGGACGCTCATGTCGATAGCTGATTGCGCTAAAGAGGCTTTCGGACTCCTTTCAGATATTCCGCACGGAAAATGAGCGCAGTGAAGGTAGAGACCTAGAGGGAGGTATACGATGGTCGCGACACGACTGAGCTCGCGCTGGGACTGCCGTAGGACATGAAGTACAGGCGTATCGTCTCTCAAGCCCACGATTGCACAGCATAAGAGACGGACACTGCATGAAATAGGTGCCGCATCGTCCACAATGTCGAAGTCCAGCATATACCCAGCGGCGGGCTCGTAAAGGGCTTGTTCGCTGGCGAGCTCGTTGTCGACATAGAATGTCTGCTTGCCTGCCACGACGTGGCGATCGTATTCTGTTCTCTCTACTTCGGTGATCTTGCGTAGACGAAGATTGACGATCCTCTTCGCCTGCGTACGTTTGCTGATTCCGTATACATTGATAGGCTGTACTTCTGGCTTCGACATGATGTCCGTGTACTTCGCCTGCCCTGGCTCAGCAAGTGGTACCTTCGCTGCCAACAACGAGGCGTGCCGCTGTTTGAGATACCTTGAAACGAAGGACGCTTGGCTGGTGATGCTCGGCGCTCTTGAGGTAGGAGGAGTAACATCGCTGATTCTGCTAGACACGCTACTACGAGCAGAGATGTGCGAGGCGCCCGAATATCGACTTGCCAAGCTGCTAGCATCTGACCTTCGCCTCGACAGCTCTTTCTCATTACACGCGGGGGCTTTGATGTCTCGGTTCATTGTCGTTTCTGGCGTTTGCAATTGACCTGGTGTAGGGAGCAAAACCCCGTCGACAAGAGATTGTCAATCTAGCGTAGGTCTGCCCTTTGTATGCCAAGCCTTTGCAATGTGAAGCCTTTGTTGAGCTAACGCCTTTGTTGTTGCATTTCCGACAGTCACCTGCAGCGTTAACTGCTCGCAGGATCGCAGGAGGTCTGCCTCGACATAAGCAAGAATGCCCTGGACTTCGCCGGAATGATGACTGCTCGTAGAGGACCTACAATTGAATACATAGTGAACCATCTACCTCTTGCGATTCCTGAAAGGCCATTTGGAACCAGTGCCTTCCTTGCTGCCGTGTCCATCCTGACCTTCTTCGACTTGACCAAGCAACTCGCTTACTGGTTCAGGCGCTTTCGTGGCTAAGGGTGCCGGTCTAGGAGGAGATGGCTTGGGTTGCGGAGCCTTCCGTAGAGTAGCGCGTATGACTTCTCCTCGAAGGTTGCGTTGAATGTCGCGGACCTCCAGGTGTTGATATCGTGAGCCTCTTCGTCCTGATACCTTTTCACCGAACCACTTCTGCCTGGTAAAGTGATCGGAGGAATACAGGCCGCCTGTGTGGTAGATCTCCGGGACGTGAAGTCTGTTCCACGGAATGACCAATGTTTCATTCGGATTGGATGGGACTGGCATTTTAAGGGTCCAACTGCCATCTACTTTTGCATGCGCGGCTATGATCTTCCAAGGATCTGCTTTTTCGCGCTCAGCTTTCCACTCTGTCCAATTCTCTGTTTTGTGATTGATCTCTGCTATAACAGCTTTTGGAATGGCCAAGTGAGGAGCTGCCACATCATTGAGAATGCAGCAATGTGCCGAAGACGCCTTGTTGCGCGTCTTTGTGATGCCAGAAAGGAAACAGACACCGTCCAGACTGATGCCCGGGGGAAGACCTAGTGAGGCAATTCGGGCATCCTCCAATTTCACCTGACAGGTGTGTAGGATGTCGGTCAGGAAGTTTGTGTCCCGAGTGTAGACATCGCAGTGCGATAACCGGATCGACGACGAGATCGGGCTTTTGGCGCTGCGATTGATAGTAAAGTCCAGCATGTATCCGGAGGCTGGCTTGTAGAGTGTATTACAAGTCGTTTGGATCCATTTGTCGGTATAATTGCTGTGGTACGTCCCGAGTGTGTGCTGCCTGTACTCGGCTTCTTCCGCAGGAGTGATCTTCCTGAGCCTCATTGCAGAGATACGCTTGTGCCCAACGGTGAACTTGCGGTACCGAGGTCTGGTTCGGATATCCTCGTAGTCAAGCCGCTTGAGCTTTTCAGGCGTGCCAGCCGCGACGCTGACGGCCCTTGCTGCATCTCCCTTCGAAACGGACGACAAGGATGAAGTATCACTTGAAAGGGAGTAGCGAGATATGAAGCTTCCAACAGATGCCTGGCTGCCGAGACTGGCAGCTCGCGAGTATACAGAGAGAGATGAGCTCGCCCTGCTAGACTTTCGGGTTGACGCTACGCTGGACGTCACGCTGCTGGCTTCAGAACAATGCCCAGGCAGCTCCTTCTCGTCGTACGTAGGATAATTGGTGTCACGGCTCATCGAATGGGACTCTTGTCAATATAGCGATTGGATGGTGTCGAGCTAAGCCATGACGAGAGTCTGTCGTGCTACTGCCCTTTGCGAGTTGGTCCTTTCTTGAGCACAAGCCTTTGATGTGGGTCGTCAAAGGACTATAGTCACTGTGAGTAGCCAGGAAATTTATCTCGCAGTAGCAGGAAATACGGTAAGCCTCGTAGCAGAGCTTAAGCCTCTTGGGCTAGCGCGAATAAAGGTTGGAACAGACTCTGATCGAGAGCTGCAACACTTTCAGCACCCTCCTGTTATATGGTGTTATCAGCATGAAGATTCCTATTTGTCTAAGTGTGAAAGCTCACCTTTGCGGCATCATCGCCGGCTTTGATGAGCGCACGCAGCAGCTGCCCAAGAGCTTGCTCGATCTTCTCAACGTTCATACTTTCCCGCCTCTGCGCATCCAGCTCCTGCCAGAACACCCAAAATGTAGCAATACCGCTGAGTATCATGGCTCTCCACTTGTCTAGCCTGCCTGTCCCCTCGCAAACTCCCACAATAGCAGAAAGAGCTCGTATGGCTTCTATCCTCATCTCTATGGTTTCTTTGGTGAGTGTTAAGCTTCCTATTTGTCTTTGAGCTTTCGTACCGCCGATACATGTACAGAGTACAGGCAGCGTATCCGATAAAAATCGGATGTAGGCAGCACCCAGTTTCTCGACGAGTATTGGGATGACGGAGAATGATAGAGTCATGAATGGAATAGATGTAGAGGAATATGCGAAGATATTGATGACTATACTGTGGTAGATCTCGCATAGAGCGTTGAACCGCGACAAGGCAGGAGGATCCTTGACTTTCGCTGTCCGAGACTTCGCTTTTTGCACGGGCTGCAGCAAAAGATTCGCCATATCTGAAGTCGGATAGAGGAGGTCGAGAAGCTGGAGATGTGCACTTAACGCTGTTCGCATCATGGGAATATTTTCGGAGGTGGAAGTGAAGCTATATGTAGTGTACAGCGACTACAGATACGTCAGCCTAGAGCGTATACCAGCTCAGTATCGGAACTCACCTTCTGCAGCAAATCACCTAGACCCGTCCGGTGCAGTAGCTGGCCAGGACAGTTTGCCAAGAAGAGATTCAAACATTCTATCCCTTCCCTTCGATAGCGATTTTCATGATCGTCCAGCATCGTCAAGAGCGGAGGTACAAGTAACGGCCACATATTTTCCATATCGGCTTGCCTCAGCATGCTAATAACGTGCGCAAGCACTTTCCAGCATCCAACGGCACCTAGTGCTTCTCCTTCTTTGGACTTTCCTTTCCATAGGCTTTCTGACCAGGTGTCGCTGAACAGATCTCCGCCTCGAATGCGTGGAAGACTGCGACTGGTCTCAGGGTGCAGAGATGGATGCGGAGTAGATGAGAATAGAGGCTTGAGGTTATTCAGAAGAAGGTGTTTCGCAACATCGCGGACCTCGGACTCGGAAAACGTAATGCGAGCCAGGATCGTGGCAGCGGTTGTAGCGGAGAGCGGGTTCGTCCAAGGCGCCTCTGCTTGATTGTTGAAAATAGCAGTGAAGCGAGACGCTGCTACTATCACATCGGAAGTCTTCTCCTTGTCTTGCTGTATCTCTGCATGAACGCTCTCAAGCTTCAGTAGGTTCGCCAGGATCTGCAGAACAGCCGTGGCGCCGCTGGACCAGTACAGGTGGAACTGTGAGATCTCAGGAGCTTATTGGTATGTCAGTCGCCTTATATCTTCGCTCGCTTGACTATGCGAACCAAACCTACTTATAGCATAGTCTTCGCTCATAAACTCGGTAGGGATGAGCAAGGCTTCGCAGAGTATCTTGACGAGAGACATGAGAGGATCTAGGTCTGCGGCTTCGTGCTTGGCTGTCCCGAGGAAGTCGATGATCTCGGCTACCCGCTCCAGGCGTTTGATATCCTAGAGAGATTCATGAGCAAGGCTCTCACGGAGGTAAGCTCTCAACGCACAACTTCATCTAAGCTTGTTCCGTGGAGGAGGCTTTTTATGCACTCGCACAAATCGTGTACGAGCTGCTCGGCGTTTCCAGCATCTTGTAGAGCGTCAAAGTCACTGTCAAGAGGATTAAGCACCCTGATTGTGACACCAAAGGCACTGTCGCACGTTGCTTTCACAGGCTTTCTTGAGCAGAGTAGCTGTTCCAAAGCAGGGTTTGTCGCGGCATACGGTAGCTTGTTCGCCGGGCTCTGAGCATCAGGATTCAGGTTCGCCTCATCTTGCAGAATGTCGTCGTCGCTGTCAGCTTCTTCTATAATGGCCATTGCATGAGTCGTTCGGGAACCAAGGCGTGCTTCTTAGGCGTGCTTCTTTGCGTCAGGCTGATTGCACTCTTGGAAGCTGGAAAGTGTTGAAACTGGATCAACAGCCAGTAATAAAGCTGTTAATCAACCTTTATCCATCAAGGAAAACAGTATACATCGACCTTTACGCGGCTTGAAGAGCAGGACAAAGGGGGTCAACCTGGGAGGTCAGCCGGGAAAGGGCAGCTTAACCTGGCTTGAATTAAATTCAAGACAAGCTTTCAAGACTCTACCTATTGAAGATCCTGTATCTCATCTGCGAAGAAACCCAATCTACGCGCGACTTCGGTACCCCGCTCAGCCCAGGATGTCGGATCATGATGGCAGCGACAGCGAGTGGGAGCAGACAGGCAGCAGCAGCGCAAAGGGACACCGTCAGCGCAATAGCTTGGATCCATCCGATCCCTCCAAGAAGTCAGGCAAAAGTGCGGCACCATCAATTGATCTTGACCTTTCCAGGCGCATAAGGCTGACTCGCTCGCGCTCTAACCTGGCGCAGAAGACCTATCGCATGTTGCATGCCGCTTCTATCGCGTAGGAGCATGCTCAGGTGAGCCCTTATCGCGCTACTGCGAACTCGAGCTGATCACGTTTGTGTGCCTATCGTACGCACATAGCCGGAGCATCCTGTCCGTTTTCGCATTCGCAGAGGGAGCCGGGACAGAGCAAGGTAGCTTGCAAGTGGTTCCAGAAAGGGTGAGTGCGAACACACAGCCTAATGATATGGTACTGTCTAATGAGTGACCTGCTTTGTAGATCATGCAAGTTCGGACACAAGTGCGCAAATGCACACATACTTCCTGGAGATGCACCCTCCATGGACTGGTATGTCTCGCCCGTACACATTCGTCTAAGATCCCAGCTGATACGTGTCACACCAGGAAAAACAAGAAGGCGTCAAAGCAGCTCGCACAAGCTGAAGCTGCAGCAAATACAAATGGAATACCGATGTCGCCCGATGTAGCTGTCTTTGCATCGCAATCTCCGAAACAGACAGCTCCACCCCCTTCAGGCCTATCAAACATGTTTGGGCGCAGCAACAGTCAGCAGGGACCTGGCGGAGTACTAGAATCACAAGAGCAGAACCAGATCACAGATATCTCACATCTGCGAGCTGATCATGCGGGCGCTGCGATTGGAATGTCGCCTGTCGGCCTGCCGCTGCCCTTGGATCTCCCACTACCAGCTGGCGCTACAGCTGCTCCTGCATCATCGACGAATGGTAGTGTTACTCGGATCTCACCAAGCTCGCAGGCTTCCAGCAGTGGAAACAAGCCTAAGCCTCTATCATACGCTTCAGCAGTCAGTGTAGCCAATGCAGCTGCGAATACGACTGGACAGCCATCGCCCATCAGCGCCAAGTCACCAGTTACCCAAGCCACGGCGTCATATGCAGGTATTACTGCAACGCAATCTTCGCCGCTTTCGGCGCATTTTCCCACAGCTGCGCAAGCCAACACGCTTCAGGAGCGACCTCCGGTGAACCCCTACTTACAGTCCACACTCTCACCCACCACTCAATCTAATCTTTCAAGGTTATCAGCTTCCGTCCCTTCAGCCTTCACTTTCGATCAGAACTTCAGCAAGCCGGTACAGTCACCAGCTTTTCACGAACCCCATTCTCCAGCCTATCATCATCTCTCACATCAGCCTCAGTATTCCTCACCTCTTGCACCGCCTCTCAAACATTCTCAGTCTCAGACCCATTCTATCCCTACGCGCGCCTCGACTTTGAATGCGGCAAGACCGCTCAATTCGCCAGGCATGATGCAGGCTACTCCACATTCTGCAGGTCTGCACGGCATGTCGGGTATGGGAATGCCTACCATACAACGCTCTTCTAGCAATCAAGGAGGCTCGAGCGTGTTTGGCACTTCTCCGTTTGGGAACAACGCAATTTTCCTGTCTACTTCGCATGAAGATGACAAGGAAGCGTATATCTCTCGAGCAGCAAGAGCAGGACAGCATGCGAGTGCTCGGGACATGTCACCACGCGGATGGGAACGAGATGCTCTGCATCGAGGAAGCTACGATGGGAGATCGTTCACAAGGACCGCTCCGCCTGGTCTAGATGGCATGCAATCTCACTACTCGTCTGCTATCTCCGAGGACGAAGATATACTCGAGGAAGAGCTAGTGCCCAGCAGTCTGAAGCACCTGCTTACGCCCGATGAGAAAGCGAGGAGGAGCTCCAGAACAGGCGGCAGAAGTGGTTTCTTCAATCCTTTCGAAGATACAGAAGATGATGCAGAAGATCTGCAAAGGATAAGCAAGAGTGTCCCCGCAAGTATTTTCCATCAGTCTTCTTCATCGTTCTTCTCGAAAGCTCCTGGATCACCGCCTGTTACATCTACGCTGTCAAGCCAGATGAGCGGCTCTCTTACACCGAGGGAGCTTCTTCCGAACGCTGCAAGGACCAATAACGTGAATGGGTCAGCGACTTCGAATCTTGCAAGACATCTCCTGTCTGGCCATCATTCTCCTGCGTTACCGGGACCAAGGATAGAGAGAGGCTTCTATACTTCGTCTACGTCAACATCGACTTCTCCAGCTCTTGCGGCAGGAGGTAGCGGGGTGCAAAGTGGTATAGGCGGACTTCGACCTGCACCCTCACAGAACTTGACCGGAACGTCCCTTCCTCAAGGTCTAGCTGCTGGTCTATCGAGGTTGCATCTCATCCCTGCTGGCGTGGAGCATACGGGCTACACGCCTCAGAACTCTTTCGTCAATTCACCTCCTGTCCTCAACAGCCCATCTGCGTCTGGGTTAGCAAGTGGAGGTGGTAACAATGCAGGTCTCGGATCCAACCTCAACCCATCCTCATCGGCCTTTGTAAGCAGCTATCAAATGAAGCTGCCTACATTGGCGACGGTGAGGAGGACCTCGAGTCATGCTCCAGGACATGGGGGAGATACGTTACATGTCGGATCACCTCTTGCGAGGAGTGAACTCCCTATCTTTGGAACGATTGGGGCGAAGGAGAAACCGAATGATAGGGCGGCGAATGACACAACTTCGCAGCATGAGCACGAAGACGATGAGCTGCAGTTCGATATGGACGTTTGAGAGGGTTGGAATACGATGCTAAGTCAATATATGTAGCAAAGGCAGGAAGAAGTAGTTTCGCTATGGTCAAAGAGCCGGCGCTGGAGGGTATGTTGTGTACTATACGTAAAGCTGATGTTGTACCACTACCAGAACTCAGGAACTCGTGTACATTCTCTTCCCTCAGAATGCCATTTACGCGTGTTGTTTGGCGCCACTGCTTCGGCTGTCTGACGAGCTTGCGGTTTCTTCTCGAAGCTGTGTTGTTCTGACTTAGCTTCTTGACGATTCAAAGCAGTTTTCAAAGGTTGGCAAAGATCCAGATTCACGGCTATTGACCTAAACTTGACCCTTTCCTTTGCTCAAATCAACATTAAGGCCATGTCCGGCGGCAGCGACAGCGAGCTGAGCGATTTGGGACCCGAGTACGACGACGGCGACGAAGTGATGCAGCCATCAAGCGACGACGACGACGAGGATGTAGAGATGGATCAGGGCATGATGTCTGAGGGCGACGACGACGGCAGTGAGCGCCCGGAAACGCGCCAAAACAGCGAAACCCTGTACGATACTGACTGTGCTATCCAGACGACTACGACGACGAGGTGACTTCGGTCGACGATGAAGCTGGCTTCGATATCGGCGAGGTCTACAGCGCTGCAGCAAAGGGCAAACGAGCTGCATTTCAAGTCAACTATGAACCTTTAAGCAAGGCAGACCTCACAAAGGAAATGAAGAAGGAGATTGACCACGTCGCAGGAGCTCTTGATCTGAAGGTACCGAGATACCGTCAATCTTACTTGGCCATACGCAACTGACACCCTTGCTTTCCAGGACAAGGAAGCAGCTGCGTTACTGAGATGTCTGAAATGGAACAAGGAGCGCGTTATAGAGGTATGCCCTAGCTCATTTGCTGTCCTGGACGTCTGCTTATCCAATCTGTCATCGCTTGTGGCGATCACCCTACAGAGATACTTTGAAGATCCAGACAAGCTTCGTCAAGATGCAGGCATAGACTTCCCTGAAGGTGCCTCCTCGTCAAAGTCGCAACCTCGTCTGAAGAGAATCCGGGGTTTCCTGTGCGACATCTGCTACGATGACTCGGAAAAGGAGAAGGAAACTATGGCTTTGGGGTGCAATCACAGATTCTGCAAGGATTGCTATACATCCTATCTCGAGCAGAAGATTCGGTAGGTCTGGCTCCGAGATTAGGGGATGAGCAGGTAGCTGATTCTAGTCTACAAACAGTGGTGAAGGCGAAGCAAAGTCGATACAATGCATGTATCAAAGCTGCAGTATCGTCATGGATGAACGCACTGTCGAGATGCTTGTAGACGCCGCTACGATGGACAAGTAAGTTTGGCCTCGATCGAAATCTACAGCATAGGCTAAGTCTCTCCTCCAGATACCGCGAGCTGCTCAATCGATCATATGTAGACGACGATTCTTCTCTCCGCTGGTGTCCAGCTGCAGACTGCGAATATGCAGTCCGCTGTCCCGGCATTACTCCCAAATCACTCAACTCCGTCGTGCCTACCGTGCAGTGTGCATGCGGCACCAAATTCTGCTTCGGATGCGGCTTCGATGCGGATCATCAACCGTGTATCTGCCACGTCGTCAAACTCTGGTTGAAAAAGTGTGCAGACGATTCGGAAACTGCAAATTGGATCTCGGCAAATACGAAAGAATGCCCCAAATGCTCGGCTACTATCGAGAAGAACGGTGGATGCAATCACATGACGTGCAAGAAATGCAAATATGAGGTGGGCGGGAATTTTCCATACTTTTGGCTTGTCTGACGAATGGTGCAGTTCTGCTGGATCTGCATGGGAGAGTGGTCACAGCACGGAACGAGTTATTACAACTGCAATCGCTTCGACGACAAGAAAGAAGCCGGCAAAGACGACAAATCTTCGTCCCGACTCTCACTCGAGCGCTATCTCCACTACTACAACCGATATTCCAACCACGAACAATCATCCAAACTCGAGAAGGAGACGTATGCTAGAATAGAAAGGAGGATGGAGGATATTCAGAATCAGTCGGACCTCAGCTGGATTGAGGTGCAGTTCCTCAAGAAGGCGGTAGATGTACTCTCGGAGTGCAGACAGGTTTTGAAATGGACATACGCTATGGCTTTCTACCTCGTCAAGAACAACCACACGCACATGTTCGAAGATAATCAGTCGTAAGTCAGATCGTCTCGACTCTATCGCGGCCTATTACTGATCTTTCAATCTACAGCGATCTCGAGCTGGCAGTGGAGAACCTGTCAGAGCTTCTCGAAGCGCCCATCGAAGCTGAAAGTATAGCAGAGCTCAGAGCAAAGACCCAAGACAAGACAGTCTACGTCCAGAAGAGACACGCTGCCATGCTTCGAGATACGCTAGAAGGCCTCGCAGAAGATCGATGGGAGTGGACTATCACTGTCTGATTGGTCAATTTCATGCAACACTTGCAGCCTTCCAGGCCGCGGCAATCTTCTCCATTTCGTCTGCAACGATCGTGTCCACCTATACCCTTCCCCTGAGATGGCCCGCAGGCACCTTCAGTTTTAGTAGATCTTCAGCAGTCTAGTGTAGCGAATATTCGCGTCCTGTTGATACTTTAGCCTTTAGTTTTCTACACCACCAGTAGTTGCAATCCAATGCTGTTGCCCCTCTGAGATACCCAATTTACGGTCAACTAAGTAGATTCTCCACATCAAGTAGGATTATTCAAGTTAAGCAATTGCGAGAGTTACGTTTTTGCAACTTCAGCTAGAAAAAGATTCTATTGCTACCGGTACACTGCTTTTCCGAAACGAGGTTTTAAGAGATAGAGAGAAAAGAATAAGTAAAAGACTAGGCAGTTGCACTTCGGTGATTCTCTAGGTTAGGTTATGCCGCTCCACGAAAGTTTTGCTCTTAATCGACCTCCTCTAGGACTGAAGTAGGAGCAGCTTCCTGAGCAGGAGCAGCCTCAGCAGACTCCTCAGCCTCAGCAGCGGGGGTCTCGTCATCAATAGCCAGACCGAGCGAGATCATCTTGAAGATTCTCTCGGCAAAGTTCTGAGGGTGGTCGAGGGTGAATCCGGAAGTGAGGCACGCAGTCTCGAAGAGGATGTTGGTGAGATCCTTGACTGTGCGGTCGGCAGCGTCGGCTTGAACCTTGTTCTTAAGCTCGGCTACGATAGGGTTCTTGGGGTTGATCTCAAGGCTCTTCTTCTGTAAACGAAAAGCAAGTCAGAGAAGCGTCTGTCTACGTAGGAAACACTACGGACGCTTTGCATATATGAGGACATCGATGAGTCTCGGAGTGCCTGAGCCTTCATGATCTAAAGGGGAAAAAAAAATGGCAGAGTCAGACTTCATGATTTCCGAAAGTCAGGAAGTTTTGCAAGGTGATTCAAACGTACTCTTTCCATGTTCGCCGACCATCCGAACTGTCCAGAGACCAAAATACAAGGGGCATCGGTGATCAAGCTTGAGATGGAGACCTGGAAATTTTCAAAGTCAGTCAGGAACCAAGAAGACGTCGAAAAAGATACGTGCCTTTTCAACCTTGTCGCCTAGGATGTCCTTCATGACCTTAGTGAGGTCCTCGAAGGCCTTAGCATCAGCTTCTCTAGCCTGCTTCTCCTCGTCCGTCTCTTCTAGCTCTACTCCGTCTTTAGTGATGCACACTAGTTTCTTACCCTCGAACTCCTTCAATTGAGTAATAGCATACTCATCGATAGGGTCGACCATGAGGAGGACTTCGAAGTTCTTCTTCTTGAAGATTTCGAGGAAGGGCGAGTCGCGTGTGGAAGCTAGAGATTCACCTGTGATGTAATAGATGTTTTTCTGGATCTCAGGCATGCGGGTGATGTAGTCCTTGAAGGAAGTGAGCTCTTCTCCAGACTTGGTAGAGTGGTATCTGAGGAACTCTGCAAGCTTGCTTCTGTTCTGGCTATCCTCGTGAATACCCAACTTCAAATTCTTTCCGAACGCCTCGTAGAATTTGTTGAAGTTCTCTTTGTCCTCCGCAATCTCCTGGAACATGTCCATGCTCTTCTTGACCAAGTTCTTTCTGATGACTTTCAGGATCTTGTTCTGCTGCAGCGTCTCTCTGGAGATGTTCAGGGGTAGATCCTCAGAGTCTACGATACCCTTGACGAAGTTGAGGTACTCGGGAATGAGGTCCTCGCAGTCGTCCATGATGAAGACACGTCGGACATAGAGCTTGATGTTGTTTCTCTTCTTCTTGGACTCGAAGAGATCGAACGGGGCACGTTTAGGGACGAAGAGGATAGCCTTAAACTCGAGCTGACCTTCAACGGAGAAGTGTTTGACGGAGAGGTGATCCTCCCAGTCGTTGGTGAGGGATTTATAGAAGGACGCATACTCCTCAGTAGCGATATCCTGGGGGTTTCTAGTCCAGAGGGGCTTTGTCTTGTTGAGCTCCTCCTGCTCGGTAGTGGTCTCCTTGACCTTCTTTGTCTTCTTCTTCTTGTCGGCCTCATCGTCGACCTCCTCGATCTTTGCCTCCTTGTTCTCGTCATCGACAACTTCATCGTCGTCCTCCTCTACCTCCTTCTCAGTCTCCTTTGTGACTACGAGCTGGATAGGGTAAGAGATGAACTCGGAATGCTTCTTTACGATATCCTTGATCTTTCGCTCTTCGAGGTATTCGAGCTGGTCCTCCTTCAGGAAGAGGCGCATCTCAGTACCACGTCCGAGGGATGGGTTCGTGGTGTCTTGAGTGATGGTGAAGGTACCTCCGGCGGAAGACTCCCAAATGTACTGCTCGTCATCGTTGTGTTTCGAGATGACCTGCACACGGTCTGCAACGAGGTAGGCCGAGTAGAAACCTACACCGAACTGACCAATCATGGAGATATCAGCTCCGGAGGAGAGCGCCTCCATGAATGATTTTGTGCCGGATTTCGCAATCGTTCCCAAGTTGTTGACGAGATCGGCTTTGGTCATTCCAACACCGGTATCGCGGATAGAGAGGATCTTGCCCTCCTTGTCCGGGGTGATGCGGATGTAAAACTCCTTCTCGCTGTCGAGCTGGGATGGGTCGGTGAGGGATGCATAGCGGATCTTGTCGAGGGCATCGGAACAGTTGGAAATCAGTTCACGAAGGAAGATTTCTTTGTTTGAGTCTGCAGCGGTCAAGCATTAGCTGGTCAATTCGCGTAACAGGGCAGCGGCGACGAAAACTTGCAGAAGGTCTGGAAAGAGGTACAGACGTCAGCTTGCAACCCTGTGAACGCAGTATGATGCCACTCACGTTGATGATGAGATCCAACAGCTGGGAGATCTCAGCCTGGAAGCTGTAGAACAAAGGCGTCAGACGTGCATGAAATTTTCAGGAATTTGAGAGTGAGCCTACCCGAATGTCTCTGGAGCGGCAGACATGGTTGTGAATTAGGGATGTGCGTAAGGTGTATAGGCTGTAGTCGTCCAATCCGAATACGGCGAAAAAAGGTCAGCAGAGGGCACAACCAAAACGTGAGCTTGGAGTTCGAATGAAAACTGGATGATGAGCTGCACCCACGTTGTGTGTCGTTCGTTTGTTGTTACTTTGCTCTGTTCGTTTGCGGCGAAGTCAGTGCTCGGTGCAGAAGGAACTTGACTTGTACAAAATCTTGCAAGGTGTGGCCTTCCTCTGTCGAACATTCGAGAGCTCAGGCACAGGGCCGAGAATATTCTGGCAAGGGCGACGAGCATCAAAGGATTGGATGCGTCTACATTGCAGCTTGTATATGGACGCGTAAGATCACCTTGCTTTCCTGGCTTTCCTGGGCGAATTCTAGCTACATCAGGGCCGGCTTCTCAAATTTGAGATTTGGCCGTCTAAGCAATGGCGCTGCATACAACTACAAAGCTAATACAGTGCATGATTCATTGCGAGACGTTGATACACGCAGACCATCCTGAATGCTGTAGTACAGCTAGCTTTTGGACGCCAGCCAGACACGCGTTTGTACTGCTCGCAGGTCTAAATCTCGCGTCTTCAATGCAATTATGATTGCATACATACAATGTACATCATCTTCCATCTAACAGAGAGCGTTGAAAGCTGACCAGACATGTTATATTATCTCGCTGGAAAGCTGACCGGACGTCATGCTTTGACGGTTCAGGCACGCAATTTGATGGAGATGCCGATCTCGCTTGAAAGACTTGTGCTTCTTCATTTCAAGGCGATTCATCACAAAATTGAAGCAGTAGTTAATCGACCACCATGAGCATTCCACAAAGCACAAAATCACTCTTAAAAGAGGGTAAGCTTGCTTCAGTAGGCAGAAGGGAAAGATTCCATGCTGATCATCATGAAACAGTCAAGCGATTCATCCCACCTCTCAGCGGGGAGCTGCACAAGGGACAGGCTGGTATATACACCTCAACTTGGCTTTCATACTCAATAGCCTATCTAACGCTTTCTCCGCAGGCCGTGTCGGTGTCGTCGGAGGCAGCAGAGAGTGAGCTGGAAGCTCGCTGAACAGTGGAACTAGACTAATGTATAGTATCTCAGCTATACTGGCGCACCCTACTTCTCGAGCTTCTCGGCCATGCGACTGGGAGCAGATCTGGCTCACGTCATTGTACATCTTCCCATCCCTCTTCCACCTCCTGCTCTTCCTTACTAATTCATAACATTATCATATGTCCGCAGTGCGACCCAGAAGCTGGAACAGTCATTAAAGGCTATTCACCCGACCTCATCGTACACCGCGTGATCAGTGAAGACGCTGCGCCCGAAAAGATCGAGTCTCTCCTCTCAGGTATAATTGAGCGGCTGCACATCATTGTCGTAGGCCCCGGATTGGGTCGAGAAGACTACATGCAAAACGCCGCTCGGACTGCCATCCAGCTCGCTAAAAAACAGAATCAATACATCGTCATTGATGCAGATGGGCTCTTCCTAGTAGGGAACGAGCCGGACGTCATTAAAGGATATAAAAGAGCAGTCTTGACGCCAAACGTGGTTGAATTCGCGAGGTTGTGCGAAAAAATGGGCATAGATAGCAAAGGCGATCCAGATACTTTAGCTAAGGAATTAGCTACAGCATTGGGAAATGTGACGGTGTGCCAGAAGGGCCAGACGGACATCGTCTCGAACGGGCACGAAGTCCTGAAATGCGATATCACAGGCGGGCTTAAACGATCAGGAGGACAAGGTGATGTCCTTTCAGGATCTATTGGGTGTCTGCTAGGATGGGCAAAGAACTATGAAGAAGGAGTAGGAAGAGATACGAATAAAGAACAGGCCGTGCCTACGGAAAGACTGCCTCTGCTGGCGGCGTACGGAGGAGCGTGTATAGCGAGACACTGCTCTAATAGAGCATTTGCGGAGAATGGAAGAAGTATGCAGGCGAGCGATATGCTGAAACAGGTAGGAAAAGCATACGACCACTTCTTTGGCGACAATGCGCAGCTCTAGAGGAAGGAATGACTTTCCACGCAAATCACAGATGAGCATCTATAGTATGTGAGTAGAGTGAGATGAGATGTGCGCAGTGTAGCAAATATACGAGAGCAATGGATAAATGAGAAAGCATATTGAGTAACAGAAATAGCTGCTGAAAGTACGCTAGTTCAGACAACAGATGAAAGAGCAAATAGCGATGGGCTGATACAATTAGCACGAAAGACCAAGTAGCAGAAAGGGTAGCCGGTTTTAGCAATCTGATTTTACTGTCTTCACCACATCCCCTCAAAGCCTGGCATGAAGCTTGTTGGCTGACTCTGACCCTGACTCTGATGCGGGAGCGGGAGCGGCAGCTGCATATTATGCTGCTGCTGCTGCTGTGGTTGGATATTCTGCACCTGCGATGGCTCATTCCCGTTATTCATCACGCCATTATTAGCAGCGCCATTACTTCCATCCAAAGAGAGGAAGTTCCACATTGCAAGATCTGCATCTGCGCCTCCTAGTGTATCGAAGGGAGTCTGGAGCTGGCTGAACATTCCAGTAGATTGAGGGACTAGGCCTAAAGTCGCTAGGAGTTGTCGTGTACCGTCGTCTTCCATGAAACCGGCTGAGTTTCCGTTGTTCACACTGGAATTGGGATTATTGTTGTGGAGCAGGAAGTTATTGCTGTTTTTATTGTTGTTGTTCATGGAGTAGTGCTGCTGGCTTGCACCTTGCGCTCCCATTGCTGGGCCACCTAGGAAAGGTCCAGCGCCCGAGCCTGAAGAAGCGGGTGTAGAAGTCGTAGAATGCGAGACTGAATTCGCGCTTGCAATCTGATGGCTAATCTTCTTTGTGACCCGGCGGAGGACGTGGGAGTAGTCTTCTGTCGGTCTTCCAATAGCGTGAGTCTGCCGCCTTTCGCGCAAGGAATCTAGTAATGCAGAGATAAGGATCTTGCCCGTCTGAGCGACCTGATTGCGGGAGGAAATGCATCAGCTTCTGCTTCGTCCATATTCCGGTATGATGTATGCCACACCTCTATCGAAGCCTTGATTCCCGATTGTTCACTTTGGTCGAAGAGAGCAATCACAGCTGGGATATGTATAAGCTTTGCTTCCGTGACTTCCTCCGAAGCTCCAACGTCCACATCATGCAGTGCATCGATGAAGATGGTCAGGAGAGCAGACACGAGGTGTTTGTTGAGGAAGCCTGTGGGTCGCACAACTTCCTTTCAGTATATGTTATGCATATATCGAGGTGGAGGACCTACGAAGTATGACCTGTCCTGCCCGAGCGCCTTGGAGAATTGGCGTTACTTCCAAAATACGCTGGCCACATTCAACCATTATGCGGGTTGAAGTCAAGAATCGTCGATCGTTGTATCCTCGTTGTCCAAGGACCCGATGCAGCGTCAGGCGTCTGGCATTAAACAAGCTATCGAAGACATCGCCATGTATCAGCCTATGCCGTCGTAACTCTGGCTATACCCTCCCAAAAAAGAGGACTTACACAGCAAGTACGATTTCGTGACCTATTAATAGGGAATCTGAGCATCAGGATGGACAAGAGCAAGCAAGTCCGCGGCTCTGCCTCACCAGTATCCATATCGCGGTCCTTGACGGCTGCGTGCGATTCCAGCCTCTTTCGGAACTCCCTGTCCAGAACCAATAATGTAGCATAGTAGCTGTCGATATCAGGGGAGCCAGATGCGGGCGGTGGACCCAGATCAGACAGCTTGCGGAAGAATTCCGCACTCTGAGCACTGGCATTGAGCACGACTCCCTTTGTTCTGGTTCAGGAGAAGCATAGAAGTCAGCTATGTTATCACCGCCCCCATGGTGCGATTCGCCTTACATTTGCGACAGCGGACGCGGAGGCCTGTTGATATCCGGATCCTCGAGATCCTCATCATCATAGTTGCCAGGGAAGCACGTTGTAAAGCGCGATGCCTCTATCATGCGGGTATGAAAATTAGGTTCGCCGACCGTCCAGTCATAGCTGACTATCTCGATCCAGAGTCTAACGGCTGTTTCGCGATGTAAGAGGGACCCAGTCGGGACCGATTTGTCCGGCATAGGCATGATCGTATTATCTTTTCCAAGTTTATGCAGCCCGATCGCCTTTATATGGCTTGTCAGTAGGGCCGTCTTCGCAGATCAGGAAGCTGCTCACCTGGGCGTTTCTGACTATCACAGCATGCAGTGAAGGAGCTCCAGAGTGCCCACCGCCTGGTATTTCTTGCATGAGTAGGCTGAAGTGCGCGTTTTTGTTATTTTAGAGATCCCTTGCAGCGACAGCTCCATCCCACTTACAATTTACAAGCTTGTATCGTACGAAACTGCGGCTTCTTCAGAAAATTGGCCAGCTAAACGTTGAAAACATACCCGTGAGACTCGCAGAGAGTGACGATCGACAAGCTCCTTACCTTGAGAGCAGCTCGGGAAACTTCGGAAAGCTCGTCTGCCAACTGATCCTTGACGCAGTCACTTTCACAGCGAGCCGATATTGATAACAAAGCAGCGTAGAGCGCGATCCAGGCAGGATCTACTATGTTCCGGTCAATCGTGGGGACGATACTCCAGAAAGCTTCGACTTCTCGCTTGAAGGAGGGCGGATGGATCAACTGGATTTATATGGATGAGAACTGACCACCTTCTGGGCGACATCAGGGGAACACGAAAAGACTCACGAACTGCATCGAGCTGAAGTTATCCAGATAGTAACGTAAGAGCCTGTCGACGTTCGCCCTTGACTCTGCGATACTCAGAAGAGAATCAACGACAGTTCTGACTGTCAAGCCCATCGTCCATGGCATCTTGGGTGAGACCGGCGAAGGGTTGACGTGATGCCGGTCGAGGATAGACTCGCGGGCGAAAGCTTCTTTCGATGTTATTGGCATTGTATCGACTGGCGACATGTTGTTGGGCGTATGCCCTGCTGCGAGTGCTTCGAGAGCGATAGCTGCGTCTTCGGCTTCTTCCTCTTTTCCTCCAGCCAGTGCAGGGGTTGTCGTTTCCGCTTTCAAGCGACTTGCCCCAGATGATCCTTGTTTATGAGGAAATACACCCTGCGACCTGGATGTGCTAGCTTGACCATTTGTTACCGGAGAGCCGGTTGATGTCGCAGTGAGTAGACTGTTCTCCAGTTTCTGGAAGCGAGCATCGAATTCTTGTCGCATCTTGTCAAGTGCAGCTTCCCAGCCTGTATTGGCACCGCTATGGGTAGACTCAGTAAAGACATCATCTTGGCGGAAGCAGGGTTTTCCGAACGTTATAGCAGCACGTTTGGCATCCAGATCTTCCCAATGACATGTTTCGGACATTCCACGACTGATACAGCTGCTGCAAGGATGGCCGCGGTTGCATTTGATCTTTCTGGACGGACATGATGCGATGTCGGCTTTTCGAGGCAGGATTTGGCAGCAGGCTAGACAATGAGCTTTCTTACCTGCCCTGGCAGTTTGTACATGAGAGAGCTGCTCGCAACCTCCGTCTTTTGGGTTTCGACCCTTCAGAGTATTCGCCAGTGTCGGCGTACGAGTCGCCGTTCTCGCTCGTCGTGTCCATGGCTCGCAAAGCTTCACAGGGTTGGAAAGGAAAGTCAAGAAAGTCGGGGAGTCAATGGAGCAGCTAATGCGAACAAGACTAAAGGGGTTTGACAAATCGATGACAGCAAATTGAGTCGCTTCCAAGCGCTTGGGAACTACCGGAGATAGGGCTCGGGCATGTCAGGCTTTCCAGTAAGCAGTAATTTACACGTTCTGTATACGTGTGTAATACTCTATACATACGCAGACTACATTCACACGAGTTCGACTGGCAGCGAAGGTGACTGCTCTTTTTGCCATGCGCGGCCGGAGCTCAGGAAACATTCGATCTCGCAAAGCCATGGCCTTTAAAACATAGCTCCACCGAACCCAAAGTCAAAGGTCGTCATCGGAGCGTCTAGGTGAGTGAAGTCAAACAAGCTGAAATCCTCGCTTGAGGTAAGCTGAAGGGTGTCCTGAGCGGTCGATGCTGCAGAGGGCTGAGTCAACAAGCCCAACGATGCCAGAAGCTGCTTTGTACTGTCATCGTCCAGCCATGCTTCGGCAGCGGACGAGTCTGAAGGCGTCGGGATTCTCGATAGGCTGTCGGATTGAGGTGTATGAAGCGCTTGATGCGAGACTTTGGCAGCAATCTTTCGAAACACTTGCGCAAAATCCTCGTAAGGGTTGAGATGTCGTTCGGCTTCATGCTTCTCTAGTGCTTGAATAAGCAGCCTGAGCTTGAAGGCCATCTATTCGAGATGTGAATGCCGGTCAGCACAGAGAGCATCAAGCTGGCAGATGTACTGACCTGTCGCGAGCTCTCCGAAGGGAACACTTCAAAGCGGTCGATCGTCTCCTTTACCGCGCCTATATCACGCAACTTGCGCTTGCTTGCTATATCATCGTAGCGCATGTCGATATCGTGGAATCTATCGATGAAGAGAGCAAGGACTGCGGGTGTGATATGGCTTGAAATGAATCCTGTGAATGGGGAAGTCTAAAATCAGATCCTGATGCATATCCTTAGAAAAGACATGCTTGCGCAAAGCCCAATCGGGTGCCTTGACATCGTGAAGCTTTCGCAGACACGACAATATGTTCTGCGCAGAACCCGTCGTAGCTTCCGTAGAGTACCTGAACTTGGGATCTTTGTATCCTCGCAGTCCAAGCAATCGGTGAAATCTGAGGCGTCTCGCCTCGAAAGTGACTCTTCCCAGAGTCACTCGCCCTACACGAACAAGGTCAGCGGTGCGCCCTCTATGCGACTGAAAGTACAGACTCACACCCCCATGCCTCACCACCTTCCATGAAGGCCATCTCTTCTTCGGGTTCCGGAAAATTAGCGAGGCGCTGCTTAAATTCTTGGTCGATCTCCAAGACTCTCTTATAGTAGCTGTCGAGGCTATCGAAGTCACCTGGCTCGCCGACATCCGCTACTTGCCGGAAAAAGGCTGCAGAAACAGCACGGCCGAGGACTAGGGTGCCCGATCCCCTATAATACGGCCAAGGCTGCTCAGGTACCTGTCTATAAGACTTTCTCATCTCACTCACCGCTCTTCGAGTGACCTCGCAGGGGTAAGAGGGTCCCCAAGATCGAGATCTTGTTGCGAATAGTTGCCGGGAAGCACGCTATCAAAGGATTTTACGGATATGAGGTACTGATTCGTGCTTGACATCCAGTCGAAGCTAATCAGCTCGTACCTATTTGAATGTTAGCCTTATTCAGAGCACCTGGTAGAGCGATGTCAAGATTTACCAGAGCCTGAGTGCCGATTGTCGGGCTAAGAGGCTGTTACTGGGCACGGACTTGTCGACCGGAGGCATAGTCGTCGGATCACTGCCAAGCTTGTCTAAATGCAAGGCCTGTGCCAAACATGGTCAGAATTGTTTCCCAAAATACCGCGCTAACTTACGCGAGCTGTCCACAGAGCAGCCATTCCATGAACGCTTGACGCCCCGGAAGAGTGTCCCATGGGCGACTCGAACAACATGAGGCTGTGACATGAGTTGAGCGCTATTCCATTCCTAGATCAGACGGGACGGCATCCTTACAGTAGATGTGTCTGCAGTACACGAAGCTGAGGTTTCCTTTGCCAATCTCCGAGATGCAAGCCTTGATTGGCTATTTCGTACAAGTCATCGCAATCGATGCCGTCCGCAAGTTCTGGATGGACGCGGGCTGCTACAGCTAGGAGCGCTGCCGTCATTGCGACCCATACGACATCAATCAGATCCTTCTTGCCCGTGTGAACCAGCTGCCAGAATGCTTGCCCTTCCCTCAAGAAAGCAGGATAGTGTATAGTCTGCGTAGCGTGAATGAGTAGAGCGACAGACAAATACTTCACGAGCGTACATTTGTTACCCAACCAAGCGTAGAGTGGAAACTTTGAGCGAGGTCGTAAAAGCGTTGTTCAGATGTTATAACGCCCAGCAGTGCATTGACAAGAGTGGAGGGGCTCGTGCCGACATTCCAGGAGAGCCATGGATTTTTCGATAAGGGGTTCCGGTAGTTGGTCTCGACGATCGACTTCATCGCGAAAGCGTGAAGGTCGCTTGTTGCCTCTGTAGGTAGATGGTTGGCGATTGAGGCCGCTGCGAGGTCTTCCAAAGCAACAGCTGCCCCTTCCGCCTCGTTCTCCATCGCCAGAGTAGCCTCGGCGCTTACTGAAGGTCGCATGGCATCCAGGTCATGCTGGAAGCTAGGGACAGACTGGACGGCGCCGGCGCCAGGTCTTGCGGGCTGTGGAGAAGCTCTGCGAGATCCCGCAGGGGTACTGAGTACTGTATGCAGTAGTTTGGCTTGCTCCGCTAGAGCAGCTTCTACGTGACTCAGACGCGCTTCGAGGCTTTGATGCGAGTCTCCAGTATAGCCATTCGTCTTGACGGAAGGGATAGAGGTGGCAGCAGGACTATTATCAGTCAGGGAGAGTCACATTAGCTTGGCTAAGAAGACCGAGAGACATCTCCCTACTCACGGCTCGAAACCATCAGGCGGTCTTTCCCAAGCACAGCTGCCAGACATGCCTCTCGAGATGCAAGACTCGCATGGTATGCTGCGACTGCATTTGATCTTCCTGCTCTTGCAGTTTGAGCAGGAAAGGATGGGCCTAGCGCGACGACGTTTCTTAGGCGGTCCGGTCGAATTGTCACGAGAGCCATCTTCGTCAGACTGTGGTCAAGCATAGACATTAAAGGAACGGTCATTAATTCTTGAATATCGAAGCGGCATACAAAAGTCCAACTCACATCGGGCCGTGAGAGATCTTGGGAAGACATAAAGGAAGCAAGGATGCCTGCAGAAGGCGAAGCTGTTCAGGACCGTACTGATACCCGCAAGCGACCTTCTGAGTGTTCCCTAGGCGGTATGTTCTCTTGATAAATTGGGCTCGCACTTATTAGGGAGGCGCGGACTTAGTCAAGAGGGAGAGGAGTTCTGTATCAAGCAACGACAGCGTAACAACTGACAGGTACAGTATTGATGTAACAGCTGACATAAAGTCTAGACTCAGTGACCTCCCAAACCAATAAATACCCGTTCACATATCTCCCGAATCCCCTCAGAACTGCATATCCAGCAAGTCAAAACCCTCGGTCAACTGAGTTGCAAACATGTTACTGTTTGCGTCCCAAAGATAGGCGTCATCGAAGAGCGCTTGGCTGCTATGACCATCTGGCTGCAAGAGTCCCAGTGAGGATAGCAATTGCCTGGTGCTCTCATCCTCCATCCACGGTGTTGAGGTGTTTGAAGAGGAGCTAGCACTTGCCGATGGTTCTGTGACCTCGGCGTAGATAGTGCTCGTGGCCCCCGTATGAACGTTGCTCGCGATTCGCTGTTGGAAAATGAACTTAGTCAATATCGCATGGCCAGCATCTGGGTAAGCAAGCTCACCTTCAGTAGCGAACCGTAATCTTCGGGCTTGCCGAGCCCTCTTGACTGTCTTCGAGCGATTTTTGCATCGTCCAGAGCTTGTATGAGTAGGCGCGCCTTCCGTCCAGTCTCTCTGATCTTCTCGTATCGTGATGACTCTGCTTGTCTGAATATGGACATCACACCAGGCATGTTGACCAGTTTAGCCTCGCTCGCTTGCCAGTCTGACTCGGTGTCTGCTGAATGGAATACATCGATATACAGCGCTAAAATGGCCGACATGGCATGACGTCGCAGGAACCACTGCAGGGTGTATGAGTTCAGATGACGTAACGAAGATGGACAACCTGGGACACTTACCACAGCACCGGTGGGAGCTTTCAATTCAGCCAACTTGCTCAGGGAAGCTAGCACCGCTTGCGAAGCCTCGACGCAGATACGGGTCGAGAAGGAGAACTTTTGATCCACGTATCCGCGGGTCATGAGTGGCCGATGAAGGCGAATGCGACGAGTGTTCATGCCCCTGCATTGAAAGTCTTAGTTAGTGCTGTCCCTCTATTGTCTTTTTTCGCTTAAGGCTTACGATATAGCAATCAGTAGTTTCCCTGGAATCCGATGTCAGTGAATAGTTCTGTATACTGTTTTGAGCGAGTCTTACAGTCTTGCACAGCTCCCTTGATTGTATCTGACCATCCGCCGCCGGGTGTAAAGAATCGTTTGTTTTGGTTCATCAGCTTTTGATCAAGTTCAAGTACCCCAGTATAGTATTTGTCCAGCTCGACAGGGTTCGTCGGCACTGGGCCAAGGTCGATCATTCGACGGCAGAACTACATGCAGGTAGGAGCTGGGTTAGCGTTCTTTTCTGGACTTTCACACCTAATAGCATGCTATACTGACATCTGCAGTCTCTGCTTTACCAATGTATACTGGTGAAGGCAAGCGTTAGCGTAGTCCTGCTGAGTTGAAACGCAGTGAGAATCTTACATTGTGCGGTCGTGCTGCAAGGTCATACTTCGTTTAGCGACTTAAAGATACTGGCCATCGATGCAAAGACTTACAATACATCAGGAGGTCTCGGCGTGTCTGTTATCAGTCCGTGCTCAAGCTGATCTTCATCGAAATTTCTTGGTAGTGGTGTGTTGAATGTCGAGGGATGTATGGTATAGAAGCTTGTGATGGTGGAGCCTGTCAAGTAATGCATTTAGATGGCGTGCTTGACGGTGCAAATTCAGGTTAGGGCATTCACCTATCCAGTCTTGAGCCACCAAATCATGCCATAGTCGAATGGCGGTTTCTCTTGCATATAGTGTACCAGATTGTACCGCTCGGTCTTCGGCCGGCATTTGCGTAGGATCACTGCCCAACTTGTTGAGGCCTAATGCCTATGTGTAATGATTCAATGAGGACATTCCAGCCCATGCCAACAAAGATGGGCCAACGACTGCTCACCTGAGCAGCTCTGATAGCCTCGCCAAGCCAGATGAAGGCGGCCGAGACGGTCTCACTTGACTGCATAAGCAGACCACACTGGTACAGCGTTTGCACCACACGGATACATGGTCTTGTGCGCCAAGCAGACACCTGAGACATACACAAAGGTAGTATTTCAGCTCTCTCGGCCATTACGTCGAACAATTATGGGAGCCCGAACGTACCTCGAGCGCGACCTTTGTCAAATCGCACAGATCAGACGAGAGGAGATGGCCGTATTGATCGTCTGACAAGCCTTGTAATGCGGTCGCAAGGATCTGTAATAGACTAGACAATCAGTGTGTGCATCGAAGGGGCCTGCAAACGACTTACAACCGATAATAATGCGATGTATGATGGATCGAACTGCCTTTCGCCTCTTTCGACAAGATCCCAGAAGATCTCTGACTCCTGCATAAAGCGCTTCTGCGTCATCGAAGCTAGAACCCAGCCCGTGTTGAGCCAGAAAACTTGTAGTAAGTTTCTACAAGTCTCGCTGCAACGGAAGGACGGGGTTTATTGAGTAATCTTATACGTGGCTTTACTCAGTTTCATTCGCTTACCGGGTTCGCACGTAGCCTAAGAAAGTATCGACGACTGTTGCGCGCGAGATACCGACCAGTAAAGGCAATCTAGGATTGTAAACGTAAGGTTCGGGAAAGTCTCGCCAGATTAGAGATTCTGCTGCCCATTCGGCGTGGGTCCTTGTATCCGGCAAGAATCGAGGCTTTACGTCGAGAACTGTAGAAACTTCATCTCCTCCAGCTAGTACCTCCAATGCCATAGCTGCTCTTTCTGCTTCATCCGTCTGAGCATTCGCTGGGCCTAGGCGCTGTGTGCTGCTGCTTGCTTGTCCATTCGTATGTGGGTGAGCAGGAGGCTGATTGCTATTGGGGATACCAGCTTGAAAGGTATCTTGGAGAGCCTTCTTGGCGGCTACATCGCTTGGTGTCGTGCCTTGTACATTTAGCAGGGTCTCGAGATGGGCAAGCCGAGATTCCAGATTTTCTCGGATCGAGTCTACCACTGTCTCCAGTGCGAATACGGGAGGAGGCGGCTCTACAGTATTGTCGGCCCAGTGACACGTCGCTGCTACGTTTCGCTTGATGCAGCCTTCACATGGCATAGTCCTGGAATAGCACAAGAAGTCGCATTGTCAGGGAATCTTCTACATCATCTTTCAAAGCTGTATGCGAATATGTGCTACCTTGAGCATTTGATCTTGCGCGACTTGCAGTTCGTGCACGACAGCGCAGCCCGGTTACGCTTTCTTTTCTTGGACTCGGTCCCATTGAAGGACAGCTCGTTGTCGTTCTGCCCGTCATAGTCTTGCTCGTCGTCAGCCATGTCTTTCGATGTCAGATTCTAGCTGCTGCGAGGTCGATTCGGGCAGGCGGAGACGGCTCGACTTTCTTGCACGTTTCTTGCGACTTTTCGACAGCGCGATTGGGGTGACGGGCTCTAGGAGATTGTTGCAAGCTGCTCAATCTTGCGCGGCGATGAAGATGCAGACCTCGCGAGATGTCGAAAGCAAACAAAAGTGCGGCCCAAATAGATCCAAGACTTCGAGGTTTCCCTGCTTCGTCGCGGCTTTCCTCTGCTCCTCCCGTTCTTTTGGCTCTGATGACTGACCTTACTGATCCGGACGCCAGAGTTACAGGTGCATACAGCAGACGCTGACCGAGAAACCCGAGACGAAACTGATAACAAGTCAGAAAACGACGTAATCGAGGCTTTCCATGATCTGGCGCGCAGGGCTCTGGGTCTAGCTCGTTCGGATGGCCTCATAGACGCTGAATACATCGAGTCTGCAACTCCTGCCGACTTGCAAGTGCTCGGTCCCGCATGTGCGTGAAGAGCCGGTCGAAACATTTGAAGTCGAGTGCTGATTCACCCCCATGTACAGTAACTCTCTTCTTCGCGTAGGTGTATTACGTGGAAGACCGCAGCCTGAAGGACTGAGTGGTCTTGTGTATCAGGGCACTCAAGACAACCTCGAATCCACCGGTGGTGCAGGTCCCAGCTTCCCAAAATCATCGAGCGTTCAACCTTTCCATCGAAACATGTCCCGGATCCATGTTGTCGCTCTTCTCCCTCTGGGCGAGGGTGGTACGACCGCTTCAGGCGCTATCACTGGATCAGCAGCATGATGGTGAGACCCTAATGCACATGTTATAGATGATATGCAGATAATGAGAACACCTCTCGCAGTCGCACGCCTCATATGCGACCTCGAGCCGCAATCCTCGCCCGTCTCGACAACAATGATCGCGTTAGCTAGCGATATAGAGAAGCTAGCGATTTCCATATCGCAACGGCGAACCTTTCTTGAGCGATATAGCCAGGATCTTGAACGAGGCCTGGCAGCACAACCGCATACTACGTTCAATGCTCCACCTGAATATATACCGGATCAAGGTCCGAGCAGTAAAAGTATCAGCATACCTCCTTCGAGACGCTCGTCTGAGATAGCCTCCTCTATACCTCCTACAGACGAGCCTGCGATGATGGCTGTCCGAGAGACCTTATACGCTGCGCTTGCAGAGGTAATCGCAACATCTCCATCTCTGGCGCATATCTTGAGGGACGATCCGCCGCGAGGGTGAGGACGATTATTCTAGGGTTTTCAGACCCACTAAACCTTCTCTCCGATAGGTATTTTGCGGCCGTCGCCTTAGCGATAGTGGAAGCTGCGAATAATAACGTATCAAGCGATGGTCAGCGGTTACGGATATTTTCTTTCTCCCAAGGGGGATCGCAAGTAGTTGAGATCGGGACAGAGCAAGCGCCAATGATGCTGCGCGTGTTCGTGCGGGAGATACTTCGCTTCAGCGCAGTTTTACGGAATCTGCAAGAGAGGGACGACCAGAAGGCCATTGATCAAGCGATGGCCGGACAAGACGACCTAGCTTCTCTGACGCTGGTCGAGACGCTGAAGCAGGAGCTTGAGCTTGGGCCGGAAGCTTCGAACAGCGCAGAAAGCCCGCATCTAATAGAGATTAGGTCGGTCTGCAATGCCATCAATCGTATGGCGATAGGTGAGACTGGATGTGTACTGCGAGTAATGAGTGTGGGCTGACATTCACTACTTCGCAGCTGTCACGGCGCTTCCAGGCTTTCAGCAAAGAACGGGCGTTTTCGAGATCTTGCGAGGGTTATCTGGGTAACACATCTACTGTAGGAACAGCAATCTGTAGCATAGGATGGAGGTGTAGATGTCAAACCCGCTTGGACGGCTTCCTGTCCAGCCAACCATAATTATACCAAGAATTCGATATTATCTACAACGAAAAGCTGACTTCTACTGCAAGGAACTGGCAAAGTGGATATAGAAGTAGATGGTAGACCTTTTGTACTTTTTGCTTGTAGGCTTTCTGCCATGATGCGTGACTTCCGAAACGTTAAAACGGACTTCCTGGAACTTCGAAGAATATATGGATGTTACAGATGTCTACTTTGCGTGGAGTCTGTACGCAGAGAAGGAAGCTCCGATCCCGCTACCGCTACCGGTAGCAGTGGAAGATGTTCGAGTACGTTGTACAGGCGCGGTGGAGGGTAGAGATGAAGTGGCATAGGAAGACGAAGGAGTGGCGTACACACTGTCGGAGCCTTGCTTCTCTAGCCGTCGTGGAGTAGATATACTGCTCGAGCTGAGGAGAGTTCTGCCGCTAGCGCTTGAGGATCTGGGAGGTATGGAGGGTGTTGGAAGAGTTCGGCCACGAGCACAGAAAGGGTGCCGAAGAGCAGGACCGGGCTGCGAGATAGATATACGTCAGCTAGCGTCAGGCCGCGCGGCAGAAAGGGGATGCCTCACCTTAAGCCGTCGATCTGGATCCCAAGTAAGGCATTTTGCAATAAAGTCGATGAAGAGTTCGTCATCGCATTTTAGGACTGTTGTAAGAGATTTGGCACCAGGCCTGCGTCGGCGGCCTTTGCTGTCTACTACGGGACGCGGTGCTCCAGTTGAGTCTGAAGGTAGCATAATGAGCAAGCGAACGCAAAATACAGCCTAAAGACCCACCAAAGAAGAGCTTCCTACGGGAGCTGCGGTCTACTATATGTTTGTCTGGCGTACCGAGCACTTCCATGATGCAAGCCAATTGCTACAAGCAAACATACATCAGCCTTGAACTCTAGTACTTTGAGCGACACCTACAGAAGCTTCATTCTCGCCTGGAAAGAGAGGGTAGCCTGTATACAGCTCTGCCAGAATGCAGCCAAGACTCCACATGTCGATTGCCATATGGTAATTCATGCCAAGGATGACTTCAGGGGAGCCTATGCGCAAACGTCAGTGAGGCTTGGGTGCAGCAGACGATGGAAGCCTACGGTAAAAGCGACTCTGAATATATGTATATACTGCGAATGCCTTGTTAGCGATTGCCTGGGAGTCCGAGCGTGACATACTAACCTTTCTCGTGCTCGAAGCAGCTACTTCCGAAATCAATAACCTTGACACCACTCTTTGCAGGATGCCGAAGCAAGAGGTTCTATATGATAAGTCAGCGAAGGCCTTTTTGTGCTGATGTGTGACTCACTTCAGGTTTCATATCGCAATGAACAACCTTGTGGTGCCGTAGAAGCGACAACGCCGCCAAAATTTGGGTTGTGAAACGCCGGATAAGGTTTGTCGAGAAGCCTCTCATGTTGTTTGCCTTGATCAATTCGTACAAGTTGATGCTGAGCAGCTCGGTCGTGATGCAGAGATGCCCTCTAAAGTTGAAGTGCTCGCCCATACGGAGGAGATTGTTCTTTTCGTCGGGGTCCTATTATAACAAGTGATCAGTGATGAGATCTGCATAAGCAGCCGGCTACACTTACCCATCTATTCAGATTCTCCAATACTTTGATCTCGACTAACGCTTGATGATGGAAGCGCTTCTTGTTGCGAATGATCTTGACAGCCACCATGTTGCCTGTCTTGTGGTCGCGACACCGTAGAACCTGCCCGAAAGAGCCCTTGCCCAGAGTATCGATAACTTCGTAGCGGAACATGATGTGGTCGCCCTGTACGACCTGATAATCGCCCCGTTCATCGTCATATCCGTAGTTATTGGTAGCATCGCGTTTCGTCGCCTTCTTCTTGGCGCTCCCCTCACCGACAAAGTAGATATACTTGTGGTCATATACCTCTTCCTGCTCATATTCGCACAGGTGATCCGCGTATGCTTGCAAAGCAGCTGGGTACGAAACAATCAGCTCGGAACGATCAGGGAAGAAGACGACTCACCATCTGGAGGAAGTGGCACTCGTGGCTCGATAGGTTCCGGAAAGTCGAGCATCCTGGCAATCTCTTCCTCTGTCAAACCGCTAGGGCCCTTTCTAGTCTTCTGCCGTTGCAGGAAGTCGCTCATCTCCTCGTCTGCCTTCATATCGTCCTCACCTAGCGGCGTGCCGTAGCGTGAAGACGATGTGGACCGTCCACCTTCGGATGGCACTGGCGAATGATTCTGCGAAAGAGATGGCGTTGTGGAAGATTTGGTAATGCGCGACGGTATGGAGAGCTTGCTTGCAAGGCTTCTGTGCGATTTGGACGTAGGTAGACCATTCGAGAGCAAGCTAGCCTTGGTACTTGAAGCTGATGGGGACAAGGCATCGGATGTCTTTGTGCGGGTTCTAGGAGTAGCCAGATTGGAAGGCACGGAGGACGGTGCCGTCGCAGATAGCTTTGAGGATGTCCTGGACGTTGTAACGCCTTGACTGCTCCGCAGCCCTGGCTTGACCAGCTTGTTTCCGTCCTCTGCCAGAATCAGTGATCGCCTTTTCTCTGTCTTGTTGGTCGTGTTGGTGAGGGAGACACTGCGGAGGCCCGATCGAGTTGCATGCAGCGTTTGCGGTATGCCTTTAGAGGGTGTCGACGGCACTTGTGTGGCGGACTGCCTCGAGCTGCGGGGTGCGCTAACATTGGAGTTGGGAGCGCTCTCGCTGCTTGATCCAGCTTGCTCAATTTGCATTTGCGAGTCGGTATAAGAGTCTGAGCTGGAGCTTGTAGAGGCACTTTGCGGGCTCAAATAAGCATGATGCTGTTGAGGCATGGATGATGACATTCCAGCTCCAGGCGCAAGGCTGCCTCTGCGATGTAAAGCATCTGCGTAAGCCTGCGTATCATGACTTCCAGCTTCCTTGGCTGCAGAAGCCTGAGGACTGCCGCTCGCAGATCTGTTGCCAGCTAATCTCGGAATGCGAGTCGGTGTCGTGGGCTTGGGAGAATTATTGACTGCTTCGCTCAGCGACGCAGCCGCATTGGCAGCAACTGAGGGCGACCCAGCTATTGTAGGCAGTGTCGCTTTCGCGATCGAGCCATCGCCGATACGAAGCGGTCGAGTACCTCTTGCTGCTGGCTGTGTAGGCCGTTTAGACTGAGAAGCAACTGGAGTGCCACTTGACTCTTCGTCTACAGACAAGCTCTCCAGCCGAGATACTGTTGATGCTGGCAGAGCGTTCATCTGCAGAGGTGGTAGATTGACATTCTGAGACTTGACAGGTGATTGGGTAGAGGATGGCAAAGTCTAGCAGATCATCAGTCAGCAAAGATCATCGAATAACAGCAGATTAGTCGCTCTTACCTTGCCCCGGCGTCGGCCAATCAGACTAGAAGCCTTCTGACTTATACTGCTGCGTCTGCTGTCCTGGCTCTCCCTGACTCCGAATTCTGTGAGGTCCTCATTACGAGGACTCATAGCTTGACTTGCCGAAGTCGTAGTGCTGTGTATGGACCTAGGCGACATCGGGACAGCCTGTTGGCTGCCTATTGATTTTCGAGCCGAACTTCTCGAGAACAGGTTTATGCCGAGAATGGATTTCCTGCCTGCTCTTTCCTTATCTTCATGACTGCTCACAGACGGTGTAGTTGACTCCTTTGCAGTACTAGCCGGGGTACTTGGCGACAGAGGTGTGATGACAGCAGATGTTGCTGCACCGCTCTGTCCAGATGGCCGGCGATTGAAGAACGGTATACCAGAAGGCGTCTTCCTGGGGCTGAGCAAGCTCGAGCGAGATCTTCCGGGACTAGTCGTCACCACCGAGGGAGCAGCTGTAGCAGCTGAGGTGTAAGCTGTGCTCGTACTGCTTAGCGAGTCTGTCCGCGCTCTAATGCCTGCCAAATTCGACGAGCTGCTGCTTCTTTGTGCGGCGGACTGAGGCAGGCCTGTAGCTGAGAGATGAGGTGTACTTTTGGTGCCAGAGGTCGCGAGTGCGTGAATATTCGGGACAGAAGCCAGCTTTCGCTTAGGAAACTGTTGGCCTGGAGTAGAGGAAGAGGACAAAGCCTGCGGCTCGTGAAGAATTGTGCGCTTCGACAAAGGCGTAGCGCGACTCCTGCTCTCAGCAGTGGACAATTGTTCGTTCTTCGTGCTCGCAGTCTTGCCAATATTCGAGCTGGTCGAGCTAGCGATGGAGGAATTTGAAGCCGAATGTGATATGCCAGGACTTCTATTTATGCCCAAAGCGTTCGAAAGACTCCATTTCGTCTTGGTAGGCGTCTTGCTTGTAAGTGCTTGCCTATCGAAACTTGGATGAGACCCATCGGGGCTGAGCGGAGGTGATGCTGGTAAGCTTGGAGGTTTCGAGGATGTGCCTGTCGTGTCCGCTGAAGCAGTCAGAGGTCGTGGTCCCATCGGCTTCTCCATCGATACTCGTCTGTTCCCGCTAGCAGTCAGGTTCTCAGGAAGTGCTGGTGACCTGAGGTACGGCTCTGACACTTTCTCCTTGTAGCTGAACTGCGCATCCCTCGCTGAGTTAGGCAGAGAACTGTCGCCTGCGGTCGAAGGACGATACATCTCCCAGTCTTTCGGAAGCGGAGGCACGGGCGGAATGACTTTCTCTCCCGATAGGTCCATAGAGTCGGTCATCTCATGCGAGCTGGGCCTATCGCCAATTCTCGTAGAATCATGTCCGCTATGCAGGGAAGAGACATCGCTACTCGTACTGCCTCGCCGGTTCTTCGAAGTCCTGCCATGCGCTGGAGAGCCATAAGCTGATATCGAGGTCGCAGATGTGGAGTCTCTTGAGCCCGCGACGCTTGTTCCGAAGGCTATGCTGGCAGAAGACGAGCGTTTACTACTGCTTATCGAAGGTGTTAGGGGGACAGGTGGTTCGGGATTTGTAGATGCAGGCGGAGGAGGTGCTTGAGCGCCTGATGAAGGAGGTCGTGCATTTGACGACCTCCGAACTGGGATATTCTGGTTGAGAGTAACGGTAGGTGATACGCTATGGGGAGATCGCGGACTGGCCAGCGGGCTGGTAGTAGCGGAGGAGGAGGAAGTAGTAATGACTGCAGCAAGAGCTGGCGCAGAGTACGAAGCTGACAACGTCTGTTTTCGAGACGCAGCGTCTGTACTCGAAGGTATCTGTGATCTGGCCAGGTTCGGCTTCGCAGGTGCTTTGAAGAGCTCTTTATCGCTTTGGCCTGGAGTGACTGTTTTCTGCGCCCAGCTCTTGCGATTCATGCTGGATGGTCTACTGCTTCCAGATATCGGCGAGCTAGTCCTTTGTGATGCTTTCGAACTCTGTCTCGATAGCGCCGCTGAGCCAGATGTCCTTCTCGGCGTAGCTTCCGTGACAGCTACTGCTGTGGAAGTGCTCGCACCAGACGGAGTAGATATCGCAGAGTTCCTGAAAGTCGACGAGGAAGAAGATAAGGTCCTCGACATCCTAGGCGAAGAAGTGGAGCCGCTAATTCCATCTAATTTCCTTAAAGCTTGTGCAGTCGATTCGTCTGCTGCCGCGAATGCTGTTATGTCTACACCTTCGAATTGCGAAGTTCTGGTTGACCGAAGTATTTGGTGTGCGATCGCGGAGGGCGACTGATGAGCTGAAGATGCAGATCTCGGATGCCCGCCTGCGAACGGAGAAACGAGGTCTTGTGCTTTGGAAGTATTGATGGAAGGTGGTAGAGATCGTTTGCCCGCTGCAATCGAAGAGGCAGAGGTGGATGAATGTCGAGAATGAGAAGAAACAGGCTGGACAGACGATCTTGCCGATCGGACAGTCGCGGGCGTAGCATTATTCGCGGAAGTAGAAGGAGACGTGATGGAAGACCGCGGCGAGGTAGGCCGTGAGCGAGAAGACGCGACGGGAGTGACAGTATCGTATGAAGAATAGGAAGCATTGGAAAGTTTGGCAGGTCGAGGTAGGTAAGCAGAGCTAGAACTGCTAGGAGCGCTTTCTTGCTGCTTGTTGTAGCTATTCCTCCGACTTGAAGACGCCTGTGTATTCCGCATGAACGATGGCAGGTCTTTCTCGTTGTCCGCTACTTGCAAGGCCGAAGAATGACGGTACCGTGTAGCGCTTCCTGACCGAGATGCGGATGGAGCTTGTGCACCAGTCGAAGATGTCCTAGAATTACTCCTTGAGCTCTCCCTACTTGCTCTGCCCATTCCTGCTTTCGACGAAGAACCGCTTGCGTGCGGTCCCTGGGCATTGTGCTGCGCCTGCAGCTGTACCGTGGAAGCAGAGCTGCTATTGAGGTCTTTCGACATGTTTGTGCGTGGCGATACAGCGCTCTCTTCTGCATAGTCATTCCAATTCACCAGATCCTGTTTCGAAGAATGGGCCGACATCGAATTAGGCGTATAGAAGATACCACTTCCAGAAGCTGCGATGCCATACTCCGACTGTGCGCCCTCATCACCCGATGATCCGGACAGAGCTGGTGTATGCTGCTCGTTGTTGTCGTTTCTAGCAGCTTCCCGCTCATCCCCGCTTTCAGGTAATGACATGGCTTCGAGCGAGTAGCCGGATGATGAGTTTGATATACTTCCTCTTGAGGCCATAGTGGTGGGCAGGATATCGGTAAAAGACCGATAAGAGTCGACTATGGGCATTGATTTTCGATTGTTTCGATATTCAGAGTCGCTCTGCGTTCACACATCCATGTCATCAGCCTCACATATGATACTAACACAGGATAAAAGACACACCTCCCGCTCATCTGCGTAGCTTCCCAATATCCCGCCCTCCCAGCTTTCTTCATCCTCAGCTCGCTCGTCCGGTATTCCAGCATTTGGCATAGGTGGTCCAGCAGGTGTAGCGTGATGCCCCCATCTCCTCTCATGTATCGCGGCTGTCCATCTGGGCGTTGACAATTCGCCTAAGCCTACTAATCCTCGTCTATCGTTTGTTGGCGGGCTTTCAGGGGAGTTTACGAGGTAATCTGCATTATTGCTATTGGCTGAACGTTGTCTGCGGATCGTGCGGGGTTGCGAGCCCGAAGAGCTGGGAACGCGCGTGTTCGTCGAAGTCGAGGAAGAGGGATAGTTGTGAAACGACTGATTCGACATATTCCCGCCATAGCTGCTGCTTGACGAAATGACGCTCGACAGACTCTCATTCGTATCTGATTTCGTAAAAGGCATTCCCAGTCCTAGGCCAGCGTAGTTTCTCGTCGATGCGTCGTAGTTATTGCCAGCGTCCGCTGCCGCTGCATTCGCGGATTTCTGGCGAAGAACAGGATGTGCTTCTCCCGAATTCATCCATGAAGGTCTTGGAGGAGATAGATCCAACGGAGCTGGAGGCGGACCTCTTTTTCGGGATATAGCCGATGCTGATGCTGACGGAGATGAAGCCTGTACGTGGACAAGTGTTTTAGGTGAGAGAGAAGCTGGATCATAGGATGAGTAGTAGGATGCCTCAAGTTGTGCTAGCTCCGGCGACGAATCTACCCCTAGTGACTGTAGGAGCGCGCCAGAGTGGAAATCTTGGTGCGAGCGCTGTTGTCTGACTCCTGTGGTTCTTGTAGGAGCACCCTGAGGCGACACTGCGATACTTCCATGACTCTGCCGTGTCAAGTATCGCGGAGGGGAGGTCGTGATCAGCGAGGGCAAGTCTGCGGCACCCTTCGGCAGCTCAGAAGGAACATCGTCATCATCTTCTTGTCCTTCTGTGTATCCACCGTACGGATCATGCGCTGACTGCTGCTGCTGCTGTTGCAGCTTTATTGGCGCGTGACGGTGTTCTAGAGTTGGAGGGTTGCCGGCACCACCAGCATTTGGGCGCATACTACTTCTTGATGGCCTTGAGATGACTGTAGAAGTAGAAGCTGCAGGTTGTCGCTGCTGTCGCTGATGCTGATCCGGCGATGTCTCGATATGGCCGATGTCGCCTGGGCGCACGAACAGGAGTGCAATTCGAGCGTCAGAGTCGAGTTGCAATTACTTCTGTCTCGTTACTGACCTGCTGGCGGCATTGCGACTCTGTTGCTCCTGCAAATTGCCTACAGCATCTGGCCTTGCCTGTCCCCGTTCTTTGGCTGGAGCTTGCAGATCCTTGGGATTATCGATAGCTGCGAATCTTGCGAGCTACTTGCAGCAATCTCGCTGTAGATGCGAAAGGTGTTGGCCAGTTCTGGCTGCAGAAAAGTGTACCCAAAAGGTCAGTGCTCAGGGAGAGCGAGCACGCGACAGCGAACAAGGTCAAGCTCAGAAACAGGTCTCAAAGTGTCGCATTGAATCATTTCGAGCGGACGAACGCTAGTGTGACATGTACATCTACTGTGTATACTGACATACTATTTTCCAGCTCCAACAGCATTCTTTCTGAATGAAGAGCTAGAAAGACCGCGTTGATTGCTCAAGCATTGAGCTGGGAATACAGCTGAAGCGCCGGCGAAAGAGCATACTGATCACTTACATCGTATAACCTAGCTGTAAAACTGCCTGCGAACAGAAACAAAGCATTTCGACGTCTTGCCCAGCTTGCCTTTACCGACTATCAATCACCGATTCAAACCATGTCTTCACGAGGCGGTTTCCGGGGTGGATCCAGCAGAGGCGGCTCATCCTTTGGTGGTGGTGGTAGAGGAGGGAGCAGCGCAGGCGGGCGAGGCGGTTTCAGCAGCAGAGGAAGCAGCAGTCGAGGAGGAGGAGGATTCTCTCGAGGTGGTGGAAGGGGAGGGTACGGAGGAGGAGGAGGATACGATGCTGGTCCTCCAGCAGAAGTATTAGGTAGGCAGACTCAGATCACATTGGATGTGCGAGTTGCGCTGATGCTGAAACTCGCAATTTTCGACCTTTTTCGACGACAGAAATGGGAACGGTCCTGCATGCTTGCGAGGGAGAGATGGTCTGCTCATCTACAAATGCTTCAAAGGTGCATACAACGTTCAAACAGCGAGCTCTCTCTGGCAAAGATTCTGATGCGATGCCTTCATCTTTCCCCTATCCTGCATTTCTCCCTCTTCTCTCTCCTTCTTCTGCCATTGATATGATGCACAGGTCCCCTACTTCAACGCCCCCATGTACTTGCAAAACAAGAGCAGCATCGGCAAAGTCGACGAGATTCTGGGGCCTATAAACCAAGTCTACTTCACCATAAAACCCTCAGAGGGCGTACAAGCTACATCGTTTAAAGCGGGTGATAAAGTATACATCTCAGGCGATAAATTACTGCCTATCGAAAGGTTCTTGCCGAAACCAAAACCGCCTCCCGGTACTAAAGGTGGGCGGAAACCGGACTTCTCGAAAGAGATGCATGCTAAGCTTGCTATGTATCAGTCGAGAAACGAGGAAGAGGAAGAGGTGGTGCAAGAGGCGGTCGTGGTGCGCCTGGAGGAAGAGGAAGAGGTGGTGCTCCTTCGTTCGGCGGTCGCGGGCGGGTGAGTTTTGCACTTCCATCTGTACTTGGCTCTACTGACATGAGGCATTGTTAGGGCGCTCCTCGAGGTCGTGGAGGTGCTGGAGGTACGTCTGGTGACATCGACTTGCTCTTCAAGACTGATAGATCTGTTCACAGGCTTCTCAAGCAGAGGAGGTGGATTCAGCCGGGGAGGTGCACGAGGAGGCGGCGGTGGCTTCAGAGGTGGTCGCGGGCGAGGGCAGTAAAGCATTCTCTGTCTTCCATCGCTCTTCTTCGCAACTGCCTTGTCGTTTATTATCGCCTCTCTTACTGTCCCACTCGCTTGCTGTAACAAATATGTATACCAGTGTACTTGATTTTTACAGAATGAATGCCTTTCGTACGTCAATCGGTGTCTTCGGATGAGTTACCGCATCCCGCAAAGGCGTCCATTTTGGGCTTGCTTCATGCTCGAATCGCAATATATACGAAGCTGAGCAAGAATCATATCGCACAGCAGGCAGCTGCCAGACAAGAAGCTGGCAGATTCCCTCTGCTGATATTGGCGTCCGCTGCGGAGTACACGAGGCAGCCGAAGTCTCTCCAAAGTACGGCCGGCACACAAGCTGTCAATCTAGCATTACACGACAGGTACCGCAAGATCAGCTTCATCACATCACATCAAAACATCTCGCTATTACTTGGCAGCTAGATCTTCGCCTGCTTAGAGAGCTTTAGCGAGTACGCCATGAACGGCGACTCTGGCTTCTCGGGCTTCGACTATGGGAGCAGCAGCAATGACTGGGGAAACACAAGTGGAAGCAGTAGCACTCATAATAATGGAGGGAATGCTTCAGCGGGACTGCCGCCATCTTCAATCTGGAATGCCCTACCTCCCATGCCTGCATCGACGTCTTCTTCGGGACTATCTGCGCATGGTGAGCTGTCACTGATCCATTAATATGTGCAGTGCTAATTTTGATAATGTGCGAACTAGGAGGTACCTCTCCTCAGATGCCATCGCTCTTCAGTGGTTTCGCAGCGCATCCTGGCACCTTGAATGGTCAACAACTACCTCAAGGCTACAACATTCCTCTCGTCTCCAACAATAATCCAGTAAAGCTGCCTCAGGCTTCTTCGGGTTCCACCACTCCGAATACAGCAAATAAGACCACCGGCAAGAAGAACAAGAAGAAAGGTGTTATTGGACAGGCGAATACGGGAAACACAGATACGGAAGGATCGGTCAAAGACCATGATTCGCCTATACTGGGAGGGGAGACGAATAATGCAGATGATGGGAAAGATAACAAGAGAATCAAGACTGCAAGAGCGTGTGATGGCTGTAGAAGTCGCAAGATCAGGTAAGAGTGGCACTGAATGTGTGTAGAAGAGGATGGGGAAGCTGATCACTGGAAATGATGCAGATGCGACGCTATTCCAGACTCTAGTCCGCCTCTATGCGTGCATTGTCAGCAGCATGGCTTCGAGTGCACATGGGTTCGTGCTATCACCTATCATATAACCGAAATATGCTGAAACTCTCTCTACCGACTTTAGGTCCTGCCCATCACCGAAACCCGCTTCAAGCGCAAGCGTGACACGAATGCAGAAGGGACACCGGCACCCAAATCCCGCGCACCGAAAGTCACCAACAGCACTGCGAATCTGCGCGCATCAGCCAGTACCTCTCCTGCTCTGACGAATCAGCGCCAGAACCAGCAACTACAAGCTTCCCTGAACTCAGCGCCTCTACCATCTATGCCTTCTATGCTTCCTTCACAGCCGTCCATCTCTGTAGCACACACCTTCCCACCTCCATACCCTGCTAGTGCGCCGTATCAGCAGACTTCGTTGCAGCAGCAGCAGCAGCTGCCGTATATGCAGCAACAGCAACAGCAGCCCTATCAGCAACAAAATCAAGTACAACAAGCACCGACCCTGCCTGGTCTAAGCTCACAGCTCGCTAATGGATCTTCGCCGAGACGACAAAACTCCCTTCCTGCCTTCTCTCCTAAAGACCTCAATCAAACACCACAAGCTGAGCCGCGTCTGTTCGGCTCTACTTCCCTATCCCATCTCCTACACTCCACATCAACACTTCCCATCGAGCATTTGAAAGGGTATGACGATAAACACGCTCAACGCTTCGAGGTCAAGAACACGGGAGACGGCTTCATCCGCGTGACATCGGGCAATTCGAACCCCAATCCAGAAACAGCAGCTAAATGCGAAGCTCCTCCTGGCCTTCAAGCTGAATTAGTAGAACAACTCGTCAATCGATATTTCGAAGGTCCAGGAATGCGTTTTCCCGTCATTAGCCGAGCGGACTTCTTGCACAGTGGTTCGCTCACGCCTCTTCTCCTATATACCATATGCGGAGTAGCAGCTACGGCACATGATGTGCCTCCTGCCATTCTTCGAACAATCAAGCAGCTCATAGCTCATGCTATGCGTGATGATGAAGCTATGTCTCGATCGTCGTTACAAACGATACAAGGCCTCTTGATCTATTCGTACGCGTTCGAACTGGAAAGAGGTGCCGCAGCTTCGAGAACTTGGTTCTGTCTAGGTATGGCGGTCAGGATGGCACAGGATATAGGGCTGCACAGGGAAACTCCTGGAACGTCACTATATGATCTAGAACAGAGGAGGCGGATCTGGGCGGGCTGCATACTTGCAGATCGTTGGATGTCAGCAAGGTGGGGCAGTCACTCCTCATGTGGTATGCTTAATTAGCTGATCGTTCGGATTGTCGGGTCTTTTAGCTATGGTCTGCCTATGATGATTGATCTGGCGGACTGCGACCGACTCTTCCCAAGCATACACGAACACCATCCCTCTGCCGACCCGGCTTACGCAGACACTTCCGCAACACCGTACCTACTCAATCATTGGATGTTGAGCCTGACTATCATTCTCGGAAAGGTCATAAAGCTACTGTATTCAGCTAGTAAGCTTCATAGCCCATAACTTGACAAGGACAACCCTGGCTGACTGTGATGATTCCCAGCTGGTATACTTCACGTAACGGATCAGCAACTCGAAGAGATCCAAGCAGAGTTTCAAAGCTGGCAGAAAGCCTTACCTCCCGAGCTCCGGTTCAACGGTGTCGACTCCAGCTTCGATGCAGGCTTCTTGCACATATGCAGCGTACCCGTATCTTTCTTGTTGCGAAGACCTTTCTTCGGAAGAAGCTACGAAATCAATAGGCATTCGTCGTTCTTGATGACTTTCGAAGCGTGGCAGGAATTGTATATCATGTCCCAAGAAGCTATCTTTTGGGTGGATAGGAACGTCTCGGTCCTCGAAGGCTGGTTCCCAGCTATGTACAGTCTGGTCGTCTGCTCCTTGATACAGGTGAGAGGCGCTTACTGTTGGAATTTCGAGGGAGTCGCTGACGGCGCTGCATAACCGTCAGTACCACACTTTCATTCGAGCTCGTGATCCGAAAAGTCTGGAAGCTTTGCAGCTGGCGAAAGACACTTTCAAACGCATCACATCGGAAGAATGCTTTGTCCGTGGAAGAATCGGAGAGCTCGTAGCCTTGCTATACAATACAGCTGCTTCTGTCAATACATGGTCTACTACTGGGCAGCAGGTAAGCAGCATTTAGCGTTCTCGTCTGTATATACAAACCGAGCTGAACCTGCGCTGAATGACAGTTCTCGCGCGGCATCAACCCCACACCTGGAGCCAAGCTTGTGTATCGCAATCTAAGCGAGCCTAGGAGGAACTATCCTCCGATGAAAGAAGCACGAATCAGGAGTAATGGTGATACACCCGGCTCGAAGTCGACAGGCAGTCAAGGCACACCGAACGACTCGCATGAGCAGCAAGTACAAGCGCCAATGCCCTTTGACCCGATGGGAGAGCTGCCTGCGCAGCAAGTCTTCGAAGCTACTGGCTTCATGGACAGCGGCGGAGATAACAACCTTGATTTTCTGGGAGAAGTAGGAGGCGTGTATGACGCCATCAACTTCCCGGAGGGTCTACTCGACTTTGGCGCCTGGGCGAACTTCTTCAGCAGTGATCCAAACAGCGGCCAAGTCAACCCGGAGTAGCAGTCACATTGAGGTGAAGGGAATTAGAGTGATACATGTTGTGCTAGTATGCTTCGATCTGTACTCACATGAGGATAGTCGCCTAAAGAATGCTTGACTACCTACACTTCCTGAAAATATGTACTGTAGCATGCATAGATTGCTAACGTCTCACAATCAACTGATCCGTTTGCCAATCTCCACAATGCTGCTAGCTAACCGCTCGACTGTCTTCCGTTCTGTATACACTCCGACAACTATCCTGAGCATCTTGCCGTGCGGCCCAGGCGCATAATCTATCAAGAAACCTTCGTTGACAAGCTCTTTCGCTATGTCTTGCGTGATCTTGCTAGTCTCCTCTACGCTGACCCTTTGACCAGCAGGAGTATAGTAGAGGCAGACTTGGGTGCATGGGAGTGGCTCGGGACTGACTGTACTCAGGTCGGGTGACTGCTTAATGATTTCGAGCAGATAAGTTGCAGTGTCGAAAGCACCTTCTACAAGATTCCGGAGGCCAGAAGTACCGTGATACACCCAAGACATGTACATCTTCAGACTGTCCCCTCTTCGGCCGCATTGAGGTGTAAGATCCGCAAGGTCGTATAGCTCTGCTGGATCAGGTGTACCGCCAGCATCGTTATGGAAGAGACTGCCAGAAAAATAGATCAACCTGCGCACAGCTCGTTGTCGTCGGACACGTACTAGCCAGCAGGTAGTGTCAGAGCCTTCCAGAACTGCCGAAGATCCTTCGCAAGCAAGAAGGAACACGTAAGAGGGACCGCCAGCAATTTGTGAGGATTGAAGGCGATGCTGTCCGCTCTTTCTACTTCTCTCAAGCGTGTACTCCGCAATCTCTCAGAGAACACGACACTGCCACCCCACGAGCCGTCACAATGAAGCCATAGCTTGTGCTTCTCGCAGACATCGGCGATCTCGTCAAATGGGTCGTAGCTTCCAAGGACAGTCGTCCCTGCTGTAGCGTTGACATAGAAGGGGGTTTCTCCTGCATTTCGAGCGGCTTGTATCATCTTCTCCAGCTCAGACGGGATCATCTGTCCATCTTTATCGACAGGAACGCTACGAACAGCTTTCGAGCCGAAGCCAAACATCTGCGCTGCTTTCTCGAGGCTGTAATGACCATGTGCGCTAGTAAAGAGTACGAAACGCCGGCCTTCTAGACCGTTTTCTTTCGTGCTTGGGAAGAGTGTGTTTCGCGCTACGATGATTGAGGTACTGTTGCTTGCTGATCCTCCAGGCTGTGAGATGCCTCCGGCATATCTTCCAGTGAATCCAAAGAGATTCGCGAGTGCTTCGGTTGTATGCTTTTCGACGAGCGTCAACACCGGCGAGACCTGATAGACGTGGACGTTCGTATTAAGTGCTGACAGTAGCTGTTCCGAAGCTAGGCCGACTGCATTCGTTGATGCATAAAGCTTGTCCATAAAGCCTTGGTCCCATGTGTTCACGCTATACTTGAAGATCTTGTCTATCAGGCCATAGAACTCCTGCTTTGCAACAGGATCTTCATCTATCCGTAGGCCGAGAAGCTTCTTGAGTTCAGCTGGTGCATGCGGATCGAGTAGACTTGGTCGTTTCGAGCCATCATCTCGCACGGTGGTTTCCTTGTCGGCTTCTGCTATCCAGGCTGTGGTCTTCTGTTGCACTATTTGAAGAAGCTACGAAAGTCGACGGGTGTCAGCCAACGTATCAACCTGTCAGACTGCTTGAGAGCATGAGACGTGACTAATTACCTCTGACACCTCGGCCGCTCGCTGGCTTTCCACTTCATTCCTATTCACACCATTTCTGTGGCCGGCTTGCTCTCGCATAGGTAGTACTTGAAGAAATGAAAGGCGAAAGACGGGCTGAAAATCTCGAAATCGTAGGCCAGCATGACGCGATCACTTAGGGGCACCTCTTCGATGTGTCGCTGGTTAAGCTCGCTCGCTGGCTCGACTGACGTGTGTATATTGTTTCATATCTCACGACAACATCCGGTCTGCGTGGATTTCCGGCTCGGTCTCACTGCATGCGAAAGTGTGATTGCGGAATGAGCGCGACGAGCTGAGTATCCCAACTGCTGTGGCCCTCTCGCGCCTTGCCCTCAACTGCCTACTCCGCCAAAGCTTTGAGCCCAAGAGCAAAACCCACACACAGTGACAGGATTCTGATGGAGTGGAATCCTAGCCAACTCTGAATTAGGGCAATTGACTCCTTCTCCTCAGACTCTGTCAGCGTGTTTCTCTTGTGAAGATCCTTGAGCCGTTCTAACAAACGTTTCAGCATAGCCAGGCTATACCAGGTCATTGTTTCGCATCGCGACTAACTGTTCACGGGAGACATGAAAGCCAATGTGAAGAGAGTGTTACCGACGCTGAAGGCAGCAGCAGCTGCCAAGGTGAGAATTGGACGACCAGCTTGTTGCGCATTTGCCGAGAAAGCAGCGGCGATGAAAGCCAGTGATCCTACCATCGGAATTGGCACCACGGTGACCATCTAAACTTGCACAAGAGAACTCGACAAGTGCTGGGACGTGGGTACGTATACATACTTACGCCTTTATCGAAAGTCGCCTGCCAGAAAGCTACCTTGTATTTCTGTGTCAGTCCGGGAATTCGGGCGAGGGCAGGGAAGGAGATAGCAGAGTACTGGGAGGAATGGATAGAAGGATTGCATTAGCAGGGAGATGCGATCAAGCAACATATGGGAACGTGCGGAGAGTGCCAGTCCAGCAGCAAGTCCTACGAAGCCCGTACCAGCGGCAGTGAAACCGCGAACGGTGGGAGAGAACGTCTTCAAAGTGGTCATGCTGTCGTCTAAGACACGAGTCGATAGGAAGGAGAGGACGTCCCTCCTAGACAAGGTCTAAATCCAGAATCATGTCCCTGTCAATCAACCCGCAAAACCGCAACGGGCCCCGGTACTGCAACCCCGCTGGGTCGCCCCTCCTTCTGCTGCTGCAGACAGAGCATCTGTATTGACCGCTTGATCCCGCAATGCTTGAATACGTATACCCCGAAGACGAGAGAGAAAATCTAGAAGGCCGACCTAGCGCGATCACTTAAGGGCGCTACATCAAGTCAAGAAGGTACTCTATCTAATCTGAAGCAGGCAGGGCAAGATTGACAGGCGCGAACGATATGAGAGCCTTGATAATATTGGATTGTATCCAACCGTTTGAAGGAACGGCCGGACATCGCACCTTCTGTACGCCCGATCTGGGAAGGCGATATCTGCTCATGACATCCAGGAAAATACTCCGTCTACTCCGCCAGAGCCTTGAGACCAAGAGCGAATCCGATTGAGAGCGTGAAAACTCGGACAAGATGGTAACCTAGCCATTTCTCGATTAAAGCGGACGACTCTTCTTCCTCGGCGCTGGTCAGAATGTGCTTCTTGTGCAGAGCCTCTAGTCTTTCTGTCGATAGCACAGCCGGAACAAAGGATCAGCAGAGCGTTTGATCCGCAGAGGCAGCTACCCACTGTTCACAGGGAATATGGCTACGATGGTGAACGGAAGGTGCATGATGCTAAAGGCAGCTGCTGAGGCCAGGGTAGCTACCTGAAAACCGTCTTGCCAGACGCTTGCACAGATCGCGCTTGCTGCAAAGAGAACAGATGCCGCTACAGGAATTCTGACAGCAGGTACTGCCTACAAGCGAAGAGTATCAGAGTGTACTACACTTCAAGGGTACCGTAAACTTACGCCTCTGTTGAAAACCGCCTTCCAGAGATCAACATTCTGCTTCTTTGTCAAACCTGGCATCCGAGCGATGGCAGGGAATGTAACGTAAGAGTACTGCAAGGAGGGGATAGGAGGGCCATTAGTGATGGGAGGATGTGAATAATCCGAACAGAACGACGTGCAGAGAGCGCCAGCCCGGCAGCGAGCCCTGATAGGCCAGTCGCAGCAGCAGCGACACCTCGAACGATGGGAGAATAGGCTTGCAGAGTGGTCATGGAGGTCGTCGTGGACTTGGGACGTTAGAACAGAGTAAAGCATGGCTGCGCTGGGTGAGGTCTATATTAAACCCAAGTTGCGCTTTGTACCCTCGTAGGGCGCGCAAGTCGTCGGCAGTCTGTTCGGTAGCTATCCGCTCCAACCTTGTTACCCTCTTCGAAGCATCAGTCGCTATTTACGGCCGCCCATCTGGTCGAAGTTGGCGAGGTCGGAAGGAAGCCATGAACAGTTATATCAAAGTGATTTTAATACGGACGGTTTACAACACGAGTTTTATGATTCTGCAAGAGCTTTGAGACCCAAAGCAAAGCCTGTCAACAGAGTGGAAACTCTGACGAAATGGAACCCTAGCCATTTCTGGATAAGAGATGACGACTCCCTCTCCTCGGACTCCGTGAGCGCAGACTTCTTGTGTAGAGCCTCTAAGCGTTCTGTCAATCGTACGTTGCAGTCAGTGCATGTTGATCCTCCAGAGACAGGAACATACTGTTCGTCGGGAACATGAAGGCCAAGGTAAAGAGGATGTGACCGAAGCTGAAGGCAGCAGCTGCTGACAGGGTAGCTAATTGTCTACCGCCTTGGTAAGATACTGCGCAGATAGCTGCAGATACGAAGGCGATCGATCCGGTGATAGGAACCGGGACTACCGTCACAATCTGTTGGCAGGCAGAACAGCCCACGTTAGTAATGCCCTGTTAGCTTGTAGTGCTTGTAGCCTCCGCTTACGCCTCTGTCGAAGGCAGCCTTCCAGAAGTCAACCTTTTGCTTCTTAGACAGTCCTTGAGTTCGAGCGAGGGCAGGGAAGGTGATAGCAGAGTACTGGAAGTATGTGTTGATGGAATATCATTAGCAGACAGAGGATCGAAGCTTGACAAGGCGACGTGCGGAGAGAGCCAGTCCCGCAGCTAATCCAACGAAGCCGGTACCAGCAGCAGTGACACCGCGAACGATGGGAGAATAGGTTTTGATGGTAGTCATGGTGCTGTCTTAGGCTCGAGTAGGGAAGAAAGGAAAGAATGTCGACTAGAGATAAGGTCTAAATCCAGGTTGATGTCCCCTCAATTCGCGCAAGTTGTCGGCAGCCTGTATCTCACAAGAAAGACCCCTATTAGATGTTACCTTTACGCTGTCCTGCCAGACGAGTTGACGCGCAGCAAAAGAAAGGCTGGAAAGCTGTGCAATGCAAACGGGCCCTCCGTTTTCGACGAGTTCCTGTCGTCGACTCCTGACAATTCCCAGTCTTCTAGCCGCTGCTACTCCTCCATCGGCTGTTCAGAATCGTCATGGCTCCTCTGACCGCAAGCGCTTATGTCCAGAACGCGCTGGTCAGACGCGCGACTGTCGCGGAATCGCTCACGCCTAGCGACGAGCAGAGGACCACTCTATATGTTTTGGGGGCCTACGTCGTCTTCATTACGGTGGCCTGGAATCTCTGGGGCTTGCGACACATCCTCTACCCTTGGAAGTGTAGGTCCTGACAGGACTGGATGTAAAGCTAAGCTGACCGAGACCTATAGTATGGACAGTCGCAACTGTAAGTCTACGAGCAACACACTCATCGTATGATTGCTAATTGTACCGTTCACTATTCTAGCACGAATTCTGCCATGCCGCCGCAGGCTGTTGTACCGGCGCAAGAATCCTATCGATCGAAGTCGACCCCAATGAAGGCGGCCTAACACGTATGAAAGGAGGCGTAGCGTGCTTCAGTCTTCCAATGGGCTACCTGGGCAGCTCGTTGATCGGCGCTTTACTTGTCTTCGCCGGTTTCTCCACAGTTGCGTCGAAAGTGGCCAGCATTATAGTGGGAGCGATCATGCTTGTCACGCTCTGGTGGGCAAAGAGAAGCTGGGTAGCCCTGCTGACCGTGCTGTTCGCGGCGGGCAGTAAGTCGCAGCTATGTCCTCCCAGTCTTCCTCTATTCGACGATGCCTAGGCTTCCTTGGTCCGTAGTTTAGCTGACATAAGTCCACCTCATAGTGCTTGTCGCATTCTGGTTCATCGATCATGCCCGGCCTCTCCGTTTCTACATTCTCTTCGTCGGCACGATGAGCTCGCTGTATGCGCTGTACGATGTGATGGACGGTGAGTATCAGCACCGGCTTACTCACTGATGATACATTCCTGACGAACCTGGAATGTCCAGATCTCATTCTCCGCAAAGTCAACGAGGTGAGCGTATCACTCGACAGCGGCTGTCTCTACGCTAATACTCGAGATTAAGTCGGACGCCTCTCAGTTCGCGAAGCTATGTCCTATCTTTCCAGCGCAAGTCTGGGGAGTCATCTGGCTCCTCATCGCGCTCGTCTTTTTCGCAGCGGGCATATTAGCCGGTCTCGCAGCAGTGTGTCCGGTCTGCAATCTTAACGGAGAGAAGCTTATACATGGTCTTATTATATACAGTTCAAAGATTCTGCTGTTGAGCAAGCTGCCGACTCTGCCAAGTTTTTACCTACGCGTCTTTAGCTGCTGGTCAGTCGACCGCAGTCTGGAATACTATCTCGCTGTGTGGACGCTTGTACCGTACATTGTTGTTGCCTGTAAAGCCCGCATACTTCGAAGCGTGACTTTCCCGACTCGAGCGCTATATGCCCCTTGAGTTTCTACTTACTTGCCAACCCTTCGGACTTTCTCATACCATCTGTCGAAGATGGATTGGGAAGATGACTTGCTTGCACTCGCTGAAGCGCCGGCGAAACCAAAGAAGAAGTCGAAGAGAAAGCGCAAGCGCGAGTGCGTCAAGGCAGCCATTCTTTGGGACCTCCAAAAGCCTAGCCCGTACATGGACGTACTGACTGGATCATGCGCACTCTTTCAGGTCCTCTGCGTCAGATATGGAGCTGTCAGAAGGTGCTGGATCAGACTTGGAAGCTGCGTCGGTCAAGGAAGAAGACAGCGACAACGAAGCTGTGAATGTCAAGAATGAAGATGAAGACGATGAAGAAGAGCTGCAGAACCCAGCAGACGACTTTCCGCTAGAAGGCATCTACAAGAACAACAAGGACAGGTCATGGTTCGTGCAGATGGACCATTAGAGGTCGCAACCGACAGCAAGCTTACGCCTGATGTCGCAGGCTGCAAGACATGACGGAGATAGAACGCGAGACTATCTTGGAAGAACGACGAGAATTGATCACCAAGTACCAGAACAGGTTGAAGCTCAAGCAGCTCGTCACTGGCCAGAGCAGCAAGCCGGACATCAAGCCAAAGCTTACTGGCAAGTCCAAGCAACTGGACGAGCTCAAGAAGAAGCGACAAGCCAAGCATGACAAGCAAGGTAAACGCGCAAAGAAGGGCAGCGACGATGATAGCGACGACGAGGATGATGACCGCCGCTCGCAAAGCCCTGTGACCTTCTCCGACGATGAGGATCCATCGTATGCAGGCGACAAAGGCAAGAAGAAGTCCACGAAAGACGCTGAAGAGGAAGAGGCCGCGCCGAAGCATTGGATAGACAGAATTGTGCTCCCAAGAAGCAGTTTAGCTACTCTCTGGCCAACCACTTTCTTCGCCGACTTTGTAGCTGGAGCTTATGTGCGGATCCACGTTGGCATGAGAGATGGAGAGCCGGAATACAGGCTGGCACAAGTGGTTGGAGTAGCAGAGCGCGTAACGCCAAAATTATATCAACTGGAACGGTTCAAGACGGACATGCTGCTTACTCTTCAAGTTGGCAACGACAAGCAAGATTTCGCGATGGATATGATCTCGAACGCGCCGGTCACGGATGTAAGCGTCGGTACTGGATGTTCACAGGCCTTTGCTGACGCGTCGTAATGTGTACAGCGAGAGTTTGCACGCTTTCAAGCTGTGCTCAAACACGCCAAACTACCCTTACCGACGACCAATGCAACCATCTCAAAAAAAATTGCTCTTGACAAACAGCTGAAATACACCTTGACGGAGGCCGACATCAACAGAGTCCTGACAAGGAACAAAGCCAAGAGCACGAATCAGAAGGGCGGAGCAGTGCTACACGATCGACACTTGCTGGTGAACCAGCGCGATATCGCGCTTCGTGCTGGCAACGAAGAGGAGGTCGCACGTATCAATGGACAGCTCAAGAGCTATGCAGGAGATGCTCTGGAGCCGCAGCTGCCAATGCTGGCCACGAATTCGCCTGTTCAAGCGGAGAAGAAGGTGTCGACATTCGATGAGAGGCGCAAACAGCTAGCTGCTGGCGCAGGATCGTCCGCTCCGAAAGCATTGGGGAATAAGACAACGAGTGCGCAGAATAGGTATGTCAAGCTTCTTTTGGCCAGAACGCGATACTGACGCTTGGACTAGTCGCCCGGGCTCTGGCGCCTCAACACCAGTCCGACAGCCGCAAACAGCTGCTCCAGGGTCTGCAAAGAAGGAGAATAATGGGCATCAAGGTCCTAATCGCTTCCAAAAGCTGCTTGCATCGAAGGTGGAAGTGGACCTTGGCGATTTCTAGGGTTGAGCTGTGAAGTTGGATTGCGTTGCATGCTGTTGTATGAATATGCAATCCATAGCTATCCACGTTGCGATGATTCTGGTCCCCGGCTTCATTCATTGCTGCCTCGGCACTCGGCAAACGGGAGCACCTGACCCGGGGGCTGCTTTTCTTGTCTCTTTCCTTCGTTCCCTGCCCGAGTTGTCTCTTCATCGTTTTTTAACCTTCGTCGTCTGTCAGTCATGGGCCGTGTCTTCAAGTCGCATGTTCGTCAAGACTTCGCTAGTCCAACGGCATCCCCGACTGACATCCATGCATGATTGATCCCAGTGGGACCCCGCGCCTCTTCATCCCAAGAGAGGCCTCTTCGAATATGTCTGGAGCAACAAGAACAGTGTGTATATGCGCCGTACCTCCCACAACCTTTCCTGAGCTTTGCGAGCAGATGTCCCGGACTCGAAAGCGGCTCTCATCTATGCCCCAACGGGCGAGGTTGTAACAAGAAAGCAATTGAAGACCAATAGTCAGAGGCTTGCACATGGGTTCCGCCATAAGCTTGGGATGAAGCCTGGCGATGTGAGCGATTTCTCATTTCGGGCAGTCTTCCACTGACACTTTCTTCCAGGTCTATCTGACCATATCTCCCAACTCCATCCATTACCATACGATATACTTCGCTGGAGAATGCGCCGGACTCATCGTATCACCTGCCAATGCTGCATATACGGCCGACGAGCTGAAGCATCAGCTAACGGACTCTGGGGCTCAAACAATCTTATGTACCCCAGAACTTCTGCCAGTGGTACTGGAAGCAGCATCACATTGGGATGACAGGAAGCGGAAAGAGCGTATCATTATGGCTTGCCGCAAGAGCGAGTCGAAAGCCAATGGATACAAATTCTTGGACGATCTCTTGGGAGACGACCTCCTCGAGCCACACGTCTACGACAATCCCAAGGAGGACGTTACTGCTCTCTGTTACTCGTCTGGCACGACAGGCCTTGCGAAAGGCGTGATGACTACCGTCTATAATATGACAAGTGTTTTGAGCGGCCTGTATCCCTTCCTGGGCAACAAAGATGACATAGGATTCGGCTTCCTGCCCTTCTCACATATCTATGCATGGACTGTGGGTGCTCATTCAGATATCTTGCCGTCCTCTGCTTACCATTCTCGCAGAAATCAATCCATTTCCCGGTCTTAGAGGGCCAAACTCTGGTTATCGTCCCACGATGGGAACTGGAACCATGTCTTAAGTACATTCAGAAATACAAGGCTTCTCTCATGCTCTTGGTACCCCCTGTGGCTCTGATGCTTGCTACAGGTGAGTTGCCTAATTCCCGCGTCTTCTCGATGGCCTTACAACACCAGGCTTATATGATTTATGATAGATCCCATTGTCGACAAATACGACATGTCATCCATGAAATACCTTCTGAGCGGAGCTGCACCCCTCGGGCCGGACATGCAGGAACGGCTGGCTAAACGCCTAAACTGCTATGTCACACAAGCATATGGTATGACAGAATCTTCCCCTACATCACACTACTGTCCATACGATGCTGTCAGGGCAGGCAGCTGTGGGAAGTCCCTTCCCAATGTGGAATGCCGGATAGTGGACCCAGTCACAATGAAGGACATGCCCAACATAGGAGACGAGGGAGAACTCTGGATGAAGGGACCGATCATTATGAAAGGCTACTTGAACAGACCCGACGCTACTAGGGACACTCTTGTCGAAGATGGATGGCTACGGACTGGGGACATCGCAAAGGTGGACGAAGACGGCTATTACTATATTACGGATCGTATTAAGGAGCTCATCAAATACAAGGGTTTCCAAGTTCCCCCGGCCGAGCTCGAGGCCGTTTTATTGTCCCATCCACAAGTTCTGGACGCAGGTGTAGTGGGCTGGTATGACGATAGCCAGGGCACAGAGTTACCTATCGGATATGTGGTGGTGAAGGGCAAACAGAGCGACCAACTGTCTGACGAGATTATAGCATTCGTACAAGGGAAGGTCGCGAACCATAAGAGACTACGTGGGGGCCTAGTTTTCGTCGATGCTGTGCCCAAGAGTCCCTCGGGCAAAATTCTCAGAAGAATCCTGCGCGATAGAGCAAAGCAAGAAGGTGCGCCTACAAAGAAGAGAGCATCGAAGCTGTAGAATGGCAATTGTGTATTATAAGCATGTAACGACATTATACCATCAACTGCCTGACCAGAGGGAATAGATTATGAATCCGCGATGTCCGTCTGTTCTTCTATCATCAAATGCCTGATCAGAGGGAATAGGTTATGAATCCGCGATGTCCGTTTGTTCTTCTATCATCA